>CAJQUW010001046.1:0-147643 GCA_907163375.1 Prostheceraeus crozeri | reverse complement strand
TGACGCTGATTCCAAATCTGAAATCCGTTTTCTCATCCGATGCTTCGTTTTGAAGCTAGAGCCCAAAACGTCCCAAATTCTAACTCTGTCGTTTTTTGCCAATGTCCCAAAATCTTAAATGGCGTCTCACATCTAAACGAAGACAGATAGGAACAAGCCGATTCTTTCACTGAATTTGTCTCACTCTTAGCTTTCAAACGAGCTATCGCACGACAAAATCCGTCCACTGGAAGCCAAAATCGAAGCAAGCTGTCCAGAGGGGGGGGGGACGTCAGCCGAAAATTTTTTCTCTCCGATTGAGCTGGAAATACACCATTTCCATGTAGAATTTGACGCTGAATCCGAATCTGGCCTCCGTTTTCCCATCCGATGCTTCGTTTTGGCTCTACAGTAGGCAGCCATCGCAAAAATTCTAACTCTGTCGTTTTTTTTCGAAAAATGTTGAAAATTTTTTCTCTCCGATTGACTTGAAACTCACCATACAGATAAAGAATTTGACGCTGATTCCAAATCTGAAATCCGTTTTCTCATCCGATGCTTCGTTTTGAAGCTAGAGCCCAAAACGTCCCAAATTCTAACTCTGTCGTTTTTTGCCAATGTCCCAAAATCTTAAATGGCGTCTCACATCTAAACGAAGACAGATAGGAACAAGCCGATTCTTTCACTGAATTTGTCTCACTCTTAGCTTTCAAACGAGCTATCGCACGACAAAATCCGTCCACTGGAAGCCAAAATCGAAGCAAGCTGTCCAGAGGGGGGGGACGTCAGCCGAAAATTTTTTCTCTCCGATTGAGCTGGAAATACACCATTTCCATGTAGAATTTGACGCTGAATCCGAATCTGGCCTCCGTTTTCCCATCCGATGCTTCGTTTTGGCTCTACAGTAGGCAGCCATCGCAAAAATTCTAACTCTGTCGTTTTTTCGAAAAATGTTGAAAATTTTTTCTCTCCGATTGACTTGAAACTCACCATACAGATAAAGAATTTGACGCTGATTCCAAATCTGAAATCCGTTTTCTCATCCGATGCTTCGTTTTGAAGCTAGAGCCCAAAACGTCCCAAATTCTAACTCTGTCGTTTTTTGCCAATGTCCCAAAATCTTAAATGGCGTCTCACATCTAAACGAAGACAGATAGGAACAAGCCGATTCTTTCACTGAATTTGTCTCACTCTTAGCTTTCAAACGAGCTATCGCACGACAAAATCCGTCCACTGGAAGCCAAAATCGAAGCAAGCTGTCCAGAGGGGGGGGACGTCAGCCGAAAATTTTTTCTCTCCGATTGAGCTGGAAATACACCATTTCCATGTAGAATTTGACGCTGAATCCGAATCTGGCCTCCGTTTTCCCATCCGATGCTTCGTTTTGGCTCTACAGTAGGCAGCCATCGCAAAAATTCTAACTCTGTCGTTTTTTCGAAAAATGTTGAAAATTTTTTCTCTCCGATTGACTTGAAACTCACCATACAGATAAAGAATTTGACGCTGATTCCAAATCTGAAATCCGTTTTCTCATCCGATGCTTCGTTTTGAAGCTAGAGCCCAAAACGTCCCAAATTCTAACTCTGTCGTTTTTTGCCAATGTCCCAAAATCTTAAATGGCGTCTCACATCTAAACGAAGACAGATAGGAACAAGCCGATTCTTTCACTGAATTTGTCTCACTCTTAGCTTTCAAACGAGCTATCGCACGACAAAATCCGTCCACTGGAAGCCAAAATCGAAGCAAGCTGTCCAGAGGGGGGGGGACGTCAGCCGAAAATTTTTTCTCTCCGATTGAGCTGGAAATACACCATTTCCATGTAGAATTTGACGCTGAATCCGAATCTGGCCTCCGTTTTCCCATCCGATGCTTCGTTTTGGCTCTACAGTAGGCAGCCATCGCAAAAATTCTAACTCTGTCGTTTTTTCGAAAAATGTTGAAAATTTTTTCTCTCCGATTGACTTGAAACTCACCATACAGATAAAGAATTTGACGCTGATTCCAAATCTGAAATCCGTTTTCTCATCCGATGCTTCGTTTTGAAGCTAGAGCCCAAAACGTCCCAAATTCTAACTCTGTCGTTTTTTGCCAATGTCCCAAAATCTTAAATGGCGTCTCACATCTAAACGAAGACAGATAGGAACAAGCCGATTCTTTCACTGAATTTGTCTCACTCTTAGCTTTCAAACGAGCTATCGCACGACAAAATCCGTCCACTGGAAGCCAAAATCGAAGCAAGCTGTCCAGAGGGGGGGGGACGTCAGCCGAAAATTTTTTCTCTCCGATTGAGCTGGAAATACACCATTTCCATGTAGAATTTGACGCTGAATCCGAATCTGGCCTCCGTTTTCCCATCCGATGCTTCGTTTTGGCTCTACAGTAGGCAGCCATCGCAAAAATTCTAACTCTGTCGTTTTTTCGAAAAATGTTGAAAATTTTTTCTCTCCGATTGACTTGAAACTCACCATACAGATAAAGAATTTGACGCTGATTCCAAATCTGAAATCCGTTTTCTCATCCGATGCTTCGTTTTGAAGCTAGAGCCCAAAACGTCCCAAA
This sequence comes from Prostheceraeus crozeri, assembly GCA_907163375.1. Taxonomy (NCBI): domain Eukaryota; kingdom Metazoa; phylum Platyhelminthes; order Polycladida; family Euryleptidae; genus Prostheceraeus; species Prostheceraeus crozeri. The sequence continues at coordinate 145,105 of CAJQUW010001046.1, read as the reverse complement.
TTCTAACTCTGTCGTTTTTTGCCAATGTCCCAAAATCTTAAATGGCGTCTCACATCTAAACGAAGACAGATAGGAACAAGCCGATTCTTTCACTGAATTTGTCTCACTCTTAGCTTTCAAACGAGCTATCGCACGACAAAATCCGTCCACTGGAAGCCAAAATCGAAGCAAGCTGTCCAGAGGGGGGGGGGACGTCAGCCGAAAATTTTTTCTCTCCGATTGAGCTGGAAATACACCATTTCCATGTAGAATTTGACGCTGAATCCGAATCTGGCCTCCGTTTTCCCATCCGATGCTTCGTTTTGGCTCTACAGTAGGCAGCCATCGCAAAAATTCTAACTCTGTCGTTTTTTCGAAAAATGTTGAAAATTTTTTCTCTCCGATTGACTTGAAACTCACCATACAGATAAAGAATTTGACGCTGATTCCAAATCTGAAATCCGTTTTCTCATCCGATGCTTCGTTTTGAAGCTAGAGCCCAAAACGTCCCAAATTCTAACTCTGTCGTTTTTTGCCAATGTCCCAAAATCTTAAATGGCGTCTCACATCTAAACGAAGACAGATAGGAACAAGCCGATTCTTTCACTGAATTTGTCTCACTCTTAGCTTTCAAACGAGCTATCGCACGACAAAATCCGTCCACTGGAAGCCAAAATCGAAGCAAGCTGTCCAGAGGGGGGGGGGACGTCAGCCGAAAATTTTTTCTCTCCGATTGAGCTGGAAATACACCATTTCCATGTAGAATTTGACGCTGAATCCGAATCTGGCCTCCGTTTTCCCATCCGATGCTTCGTTTTGGCTCTACAGTAGGCAGCCATCGCAAAAATTCTAACTCTGTCGTTTTTTCGAAAAATGTTGAAAATTTTTTCTCTCCGATTGACTTGAAACTCACCATACAGATAAAGAATTTGACGCTGATTCCAAATCTGAAATCCGTTTTCTCATCCGATGCTTCGTTTTGAAGCTAGAGCCCAAAACGTCCCAAATTCTAACTCTGTCGTTTTTTGCCAATGTCCCAAAATCTTAAATGGCGTCTCACATCTAAACGAAGACAGATAGGAACAAGCCGATTCTTTCACTGAATTTGTCTCACTCTTAGCTTTCAAACGAGCTATCGCACGACAAAATCCGTCCACTGGAAGCCAAAATCGAAGCAAGCTGTCCAGAGGGGGGGGGACGTCAGCCGAAAATTTTTTCTCTCCGATTGAGCTGGAAATACACCATTTCCATGTAGAATTTGACGCTGAATCCGAATCTGGCCTCCGTTTTCCCATCCGATGCTTCGTTTTGGCTCTACAGTAGGCAGCCATCGCAAAAATTCTAACTCTGTCGTTTTTTTCGAAAAATGTTGAAAATTTTTTCTCTCCGATTGACTTGAAACTCACCATACAGATAAAGAATTTGACGCTGATTCCAAATCTGAAATCCGTTTTCTCATCCGATGCTTCGTTTTGAAGCTAGAGCCCAAAACGTCCCAAATTCTAACTCTGTCGTTTTTTGCCAATGTCCCAAAATCTTAAATGGCGTCTCACATCTAAACGAAGACAGATAGGAACAAGCCGATTCTTTCACTGAATTTGTCTCACTCTTAGCTTTCAAACGAGCTATCGCACGACAAAATCCGTCCACTGGAAGCCAAAATCGAAGCAAGCTGTCCAGAGGGGGGGGGACGTCAGCCGAAAATTTTTTCTCTCCGATTGAGCTGGAAATACACCATTTCCATGTAGAATTTGACGCTGAATCCGAATCTGGCCTCCGTTTTCCCATCCGATGCTTCGTTTTGGCTCTACAGTAGGCAGCCATCGCAAAAATTCTAACTCTGTCGTTTTTTCGAAAAATGTTGAAAATTTTTTCTCTCCGATTGACTTGAAACTCACCATACAGATAAAGAATTTGACGCTGATTCCAAATCTGAAATCCGTTTTCTCATCCGATGCTTCGTTTTGAAGCTAGAGCCCAAAACGTCCCAAATTCTAACTCTGTCGTTTTTTGCCAATGTCCCAAAATCTTAAATGGCGTCTCACATCTAAACGAAGACAGATAGGAACAAGCCGATTCTTTCACTGAATTTGTCTCACTCTTAGCTTTCAAACGAGCTATCGCACGACAAAATCCGTCCACTGGAAGCCAAAATCGAAGCAAGCTGTCCAGAGGGGGGGGGACGTCAGCCGAAAATTTTTTCTCTCCGATTGAGCTGGAAATACACCATTTCCATGTAGAATTTGACGCTGAATCCGAATCTGGCCTCCGTTTTCCCATCCGATGCTTCGTTTTGGCTCTACAGTAGGCAGCCATCGCAAAAATTCTAACTCTGTCGTTTTTTTTCGAAAAATGTTGAAAATTTTTTCTCTCCGATTGACTTGAAACTCACCATACAGATAAAGAATTTGACGCTGATTCCAAATCTGAAATCCGTTTTCTCATCCGATGCTTCGTTTTGAAGCTAGAGCCCAAAACGTCCCAAATTCTAACTCTGTCGTTTTTTGCCAATGTCCCAAAATCTTAAATGGCGTCTCACATCTAAACGAAGACAGATAGGAACAAGCCGATTCTTTCACTGAATTTGTCTCACTCTTAGCTTTCAAACGAGCTATCGCACGACAAAATCCGTCCACTGGAAGCCAAAATCGAAGCAAGCTGTCCAGAGGGGGGGGGACGTCAGCCGAAAATTTTTTCTCTCCGATTGAGCTGGAAATACACCATTTCCATGTAGAATTTGACGCTGAATCCGAATCTGGCCTCCGTTTTCCCATCCGATGCTTCGTTTTGGCTCTACAGTAGGCAGCCATCGCAAAAATTCTAACTCTGTCGTTTTTTCGAAAAATGTTGAAAATTTTTTCTCTCCGATTGACTTGAAACTCACCATACAGATAAAGAATTTGACGCTGATTCCAAATCTGAAATCCGTTTTCTCATCCGATGCTTCGTTTTGAAGCTAGAGCCCAAAACGTCCCAAATTCTAACTCTGTCGTTTTTTGCCAATGTCCCAAAATCTTAAATGGCGTCTCACATCTAAACGAAGACAGATAGGAACAAGCCGATTCTTTCACTGAATTTGTCTCACTCTTAGCTTTCAAACGAGCTATCGCACGACAAAATCCGTCCACTGGAAGCCAAAATCGAAGCAAGCTGTCCAGAGGGGGGGGGACGTCAGCCGAAAATTTTTTCTCTCCGATTGAGCTGGAAATACACCATTTCCATGTAGAATTTGACGCTGAATCCGAATCTGGCCTCCGTTTTCCCATCCGATGCTTCGTTTTGGCTCTACAGTAGGCAGCCATCGCAAAAATTCTAACTCTGTCGTTTTTTCGAAAAATGTTGAAAATTTTTTCTCTCCGATTGACTTGAAACTCACCATACAGATAAAGAATTTGACGCTGATTCCAAATCTGAAATCCGTTTTCTCATCCGATGCTTCGTTTTGAAGCTAGAGCCCAAAACGTCCCAAATTCTAACTCTGTCGTTTTTTGCCAATGTCCCAAAATCTTAAATGGCGTCTCACATCTAAACGAAGACAGATAGGAACAAGCCGATTCTTTCACTGAATTTGTCTCACTCTTAGCTTTCAAACGAGCTATCGCACGACAAAATCCGTCCACTGGAAGCCAAAATCGAAGCAAGCTGTCCAGAGGGGGGGGGGACGTCAGCCGAAAATTTTTTCTCTCCGATTGAGCTGGAAATACACCATTTCCATGTAGAATTTGACGCTGAATCCGAATCTGGCCTCCGTTTTCCCATCCGATGCTTCGTTTTGGCTCTACAGTAGGCAGCCATCGCAAAAATTCTAACTCTGTCGTTTTTTCGAAAAATGTTGAAAATTTTTTCTCTCCGATTGACTTGAAACTCACCATACAGATAAAGAATTTGACGCTGATTCCAAATCTGAAATCCGTTTTCTCATCCGATGCTTCGTTTTGAAGCTAGAGCCCAAAACGTCCCAAATTCTAACTCTGTCGTTTTTTGCCAATGTCCCAAAATCTTAAATGGCGTCTCACATCTAAACGAAGACAGATAGGAACAAGCCGATTCTTTCACTGAATTTGTCTCACTCTTAGCTTTCAAACGAGCTATCGCACGACAAAATCCGTCCACTGGAAGCCAAAATCGAAGCAAGCTGTCCAGAGGGGGGGGGACGTCAGCCGAAAATTTTTTCTCTCCGATTGAGCTGGAAATACACCATTTCCATGTAGAATTTGACGCTGAATCCGAATCTGGCCTCCGTTTTCCCATCCGATGCTTCGTTTTGGCTCTACAGTAGGCAGCCATCGCAAAAATTCTAACTCTGTCGTTTTTTCGAAAAATGTTGAAAATTTTTTCTCTCCGATTGACTTGAAACTCACCATACAGATAAAGAATTTGACGCTGATTCCAAATCTGAAATCCGTTTTCTCATCCGATGCTTCGTTTTGAAGCTAGAGCCCAAAACGTCCCAAATTCTAACTCTGTCGTTTTTTGCCAATGTCCCAAAATCTTAAATGGCGTCTCACATCTAAACGAAGACAGATAGGAACAAGCCGATTCTTTCACTGAATTTGTCTCACTCTTAGCTTTCAAACGAGCTATCGCACGACAAAATCCGTCCACTGGAAGCCAAAATCGAAGCAAGCTGTCCAGAGGGGGGGGACGTCAGCCGAAAATTTTTTCTCTCCGATTGAGCTGGAAATACACCATTTCCATGTAGAATTTGACGCTGAATCCGAATCTGGCCTCCGTTTTCCCATCCGATGCTTCGTTTTGGCTCTACAGTAGGCAGCCATCGCAAAAATTCTAACTCTGTCGTTTTTTCGAAAAATGTTGAAAATTTTTTCTCTCCGATTGACTTGAAACTCACCATACAGATAAAGAATTTGACGCTGATTCCAAATCTGAAATCCGTTTTCTCATCCGATGCTTCGTTTTGAAGCTAGAGCCCAAAACGTCCCAAATTCTAACTCTGTCGTTTTTTGCCAATGTCCCAAAATCTTAAATGGCGTCTCACATCTAAACGAAGACAGATAGGAACAAGCCGATTCTTTCACTGAATTTGTCTCACTCTTAGCTTTCAAACGAGCTATCGCACGACAAAATCCGTCCACTGGAAGCCAAAATCGAAGCAAGCTGTCCAGAGGGGGGGGGGACGTCAGCCGAAAATTTTTTCTCTCCGATTGAGCTGGAAATACACCATTTCCATGTAGAATTTGACGCTGAATCCGAATCTGGCCTCCGTTTTCCCATCCGATGCTTCGTTTTGGCTCTACAGTAGGCAGCCATCGCAAAAATTCTAACTCTGTCGTTTTTTCGAAAAATGTTGAAAATTTTTTCTCTCCGATTGACTTGAAACTCACCATACAGATAAAGAATTTGACGCTGATTCCAAATCTGAAATCCGTTTTCTCATCCGATGCTTCGTTTTGAAGCTAGAGCCCAAAACGTCCCAAATTCTAACTCTGTCGTTTTTTGCCAATGTCCCAAAATCTTAAATGGCGTCTCACATCTAAACGAAGACAGATAGGAACAAGCCGATTCTTTCACTGAATTTGTCTCACTCTTAGCTTTCAAACGAGCTATCGCACGACAAAATCCGTCCACTGGAAGCCAAAATCGAAGCAAGCTGTCCAGAGGGGGGGGGGACGTCAGCCGAAAATTTTTTCTCTCCGATTGAGCTGGAAATACACCATTTCCATGTAGAATTTGACGCTGAATCCGAATCTGGCCTCCGTTTTCCCATCCGATGCTTCGTTTTGGCTCTACAGTAGGCAGCCATCGCAAAAATTCTAACTCTGTCGTTTTTTCGAAAAATGTTGAAAATTTTTTCTCTCCGATTGACTTGAAACTCACCATACAGATAAAGAATTTGACGCTGATTCCAAATCTGAAATCCGTTTTCTCATCCGATGCTTCGTTTTGAAGCTAGAGCCCAAAACGTCCCAAATTCTAACTCTGTCGTTTTTTGCCAATGTCCCAAAATCTTAAATGGCGTCTCACATCTAAACGAAGACAGATAGGAACAAGCCGATTCTTTCACTGAATTTGTCTCACTCTTAGCTTTCAAACGAGCTATCGCACGACAAAATCCGTCCACTGGAAGCCAAAATCGAAGCAAGCTGTCCAGAGGGGGGGGGGACGTCAGCCGAAAATTTTTTCTCTCCGATTGAGCTGGAAACATCCTTCCTAACCCAAAATTTCACGTAGATTCCGAATCTGGCCTCCGTTTTCTCATCCGATGCTTCGTTTGGGCGCTACACACCAAAACGTCCCAAATTCTAACTCTGTCGTTTTTTCGAAAAATGTTGAAAATTTTTTCTCGCCGATTGAGCTGGAAATCACACCACAGATGCAGAATTTTACGCTGAATCCGAATCTGGCCACCGTTTCACCATCCAAGACAACCTAGGCGGTCGCCCACGTCAACCTAGACGGTCGCCCACGTCAACCTAGACGGTCGCCCACGTCAACCTAGACGGTCGCCCACGTCAACCTGGACGGTCGCCCAAGTCAACCAGGCGGTCGGACCAACTCACTCGAGTCTCACACTCTGTCGTTGCAGAGGGGGGGGGAGTCAGCGAACATGTTGTGAACCCACCTGGCCGGCACACCACGACAGACCACAACCTCTGTCGTTCCAGAGGGGGGGGACTCAGACCCGAAGCACCACGGCGGCCGACCACGACACTCTGCCGTTCCAGAGGGGGGGGGCGCCGGTCGAGTGTTTGTCACTTGCTTACTACTCATGACTTTTATTGTATTTTTCATGCTGCATTTTCATTTATCCCATTTACCTACGTGGCCTTTTCTAAGAACGACAAGCCATGGATCACTCCGATTTTGAAAGATTTAATCAACAAGCGTTGGAGTGCATATAGACTCAGAAATTGGCCACTATATTTTCATTATAAAGATCGTGTTAAAAATGAATTGATAAAAGCAAAACGTATATGGACTAAAAAGCACATCAATTCTTCTAAAAATATTTGGAAAGTTGTTAATGAGACCAGAGGTAAAAGTAATGCAAGTGTTTTTGGTTCGCTTATCAATACTTATGTTGGTATTGATTGCTTTCTTCATTGTGTTTCTTCATTGTGCAAGTACTTGTGGGCAACTTTAATTATGAAGATGATGATGATTCTTGTGATATTCAGGATGTTACTTGAGATATTGAATTCTGTCCTTTTGTTATTGCCAATGCATTGAAATCCATCAAGTTATCAACTGCTATTGGTAGTGATGGTATACCAAATCGCCTCATACGTGATGCTGCAGTGCTGTTGTCAGATCCAATCTATCATATTTTCAAAAGGTCTTTATAGCAGACAGAATTTTTCCTGCATGTTGGAAATCAGCAGATGTTATTTTGGCTCCGAAATGTAGAAACCCGAAAATTACAGACTTTCGTCCAATTTCGCTCACCCCCGTGCTCAGTAAAATTTTTGAAAGACTTGTGCTCAACCATATGATCTCAAGCATTAATGAATTGTACGGTTCTCATCAATTTGCACTCAGGAAGCATGGGTCCACTGATGCTGCACTTGTTCGTATGCATGACTATATAACAGAGTGCCTGGATAAATCTGATGTCAAAGCTGTTCGAATGACATGCTTAGATCTATTGAAAGCTTTTGACAGAGTTTTGCCAAGTCTGATGATCCATCGCCTTAAAAGTGCTGGATTGAATGGTGGTTTTATCCTTTGGATAAAGAGTTACTTAACTTCTCGTTCTCAAAGAATAAAGTTGAATGGCGTTTACACTTCTCCTGTTATTGTGCCATCTGGTCTGCCCCAGGGTTCGGTGCTTGGACCTGTATTATTTGCTTCGTTCATGGGCTCCTTGAATGTTAACTCAGATGCAGTTGTAGTGATATATGCTGATGATATGACTTTAATAGAGCCGATATTCAAGGATAGTGATTTGCCTAATAATCTGCACTACATTGAAAGTTGGATGGATATGAACAAGATGTCTTTGAATCTGAGGAAGTCTCAGCAGCTGATTTTCAAGAAAGGTAACTGTACTTCGGCTGAGCTTGCCTACGATAATATTAGTCTAACCAAAGCAATAAAGATCCTTGGTGTTACGTGGAACGACGGCTTGGATTGGTCTTCGCATATAGAGAGAATTCTGAAACTTGCGTCACAAAGGCTCTATGTTATTCGTGTCTTGAAACCATACCTCTCTTGTGATAATTTACGTATGGTTTATAATTCCATCATTTTATCAATTTTGTTGTATGCTGCTCCTGTTTTTGTATGGCTTCCCAAGACTTTAGAGCAGAAACTTGAATTATTTCAGAAAAGAGCACATAGAATAATTTGTGGCAAGTATTGTGGATGTTGTTTCTTTCCATCTGTTTTGTCATTGCGTGAAAAACGTGCATGTAATCTCCTTAGTAGATGTGAGACATATGTATTCCATCCTTTACACGAATTTATGCCTGTGCGTATGCCAAGAACTAATAAGCTATGTTTGCCACCGATCAGCACTTCAAGAAGACTTCACTCATTTTTCCCTTGGTCCTGTGTTTTAATGAATTCTTCGACATCATTATGATATTCGTGTTTAGTGTTGACAACAAATCGTACATGTAAAGTTGATAAATTTGTAATTTTGCATGGTTTTGAATGAATTACTTTGTACACTATTATTTGTCTTATTGTTCTCATGATTGTAACTCTCGATTTTCATTATTTCAAATATAAACACTTTACTTCTACTTCTACCTGTAAACCGAACATACTAAATCAATATCTATTTTACTGAAGCGGAAAATGGGAATATTTTGAGGAAAAGATGATGAAAATATCAATATATTCGTCTTAACTTTCATTCCGTTTGAACAAACGAGCTGCATATTTCTGTTTACAAAATGTTAACAAGCAACCGGATGAAGTGAAAAATATAAGCACTCGTTTTAGGGTTAAATTAATGTACTGATATATCAATTAATGAATACTATCCCATTAACGGTTTCTATGCCGTTTTAATGTGATAGTACATAATTCCCGAAAACTCCCGAAAATTTCAGCCATTCGGGAATTCCTGAAAATTCGGAGGGTATGTCGCTCGGAGCACTGTGAGTGAATGAGTGAGTGAACGAGAGAGTGAGTGAACGAGAGAGTGAGTGAGTGAGTGAATGAATGAGCGAGTGAGTGAGTGAGTGAGCGAGTGAGCGAGTCAGTGAGTGAGTGAATGAGTGAGTGAATGAGTGAGCGGGTGAGTGAATGAATGATTGAGTGAGCGAGTCAGTGAATGAGCGAGTGAGTGAATGAATGAGTGAGTAAGTGAATGAGAGAGTGAATGAGTGTGACTGAGAGTGATTGAGCGAGTGAGTGAATGAGTGAGTGAGTGAATGAATGAATGAGTGAGTGAGTGAGTGAGTGAGTGAGTGAGCGAGCGAGTGAGTAAGTGAATGAGTGAGTGAATGAATGAGTGAGTGAGTGAATGAGTGAGCGAGTGAGTGAATGAATGAGTGAGTGAATGAGTGAGTGAGTGAATGTGTGAGTGAGCGAGTGAGCGAGTGAATAAGTGAGTGAGTGAATGAATGAGTGAGTGAGCGAGTCAGTGAATGAGCGAGTGAGTGAGTGAGTGAATGAGTGAGTAAGTGAGTGAATGAGTAAGTGAGTGAGTGAGTGAGTGAGTGAGCGAGTAAATAAGTGAGTGAGTGAATGAATGAGTGAGTGAGCGAGTCAGTGAATGAGCGAGTGAGTGAACTTGTGACTGAGAGTGAATGAATGAATGAATGGGTCTAGCAAATTCACAGTCACAATCCAAACAGGTTTATCTGCGCATGTTGATTTGTGAGTGATTTCTGTGGATACAAATTACCCACACACAAATTGAAATGATACCTTTTAGGAAATACTCCACAATTAAATGGAATAATTTTCGTATTTCTTTCCAGTAAACGCAAAAGACGACAGTGATATCAGCGAGGTGGAGATTGAATATCCCGGAAAGCCGAAATCGAAACCTTCTGAATCAAAACTGACAGTTGATAATGATGATGACGATTTCTATGACTTCTATACATAGCTATCTTCCACACCAACTTGGCTTTCTTTCGCTTGAACATATCAAAATCTATTGAAGACGATCGATATATGATATTTGTAGCTGAATATTAGCAATCTACAAGCATTTTGTTTTTAGTATTCTAACACACACATTTTCTTTCATTGATCAACTTGTAAAATAAATCAGTCACAGTTACAGTCAGAGTACAAAGTTTTTGTTCCGAAACTGACTGAACTCTTTTTTCAAAAAGCAGATCATTATTGACATTGATATTTTATAGTCTCGCAATAATTTGTTATGTAATTCTATTATTATTCTGTTTATATTGTCACAATATTTTATTTATCAGCTGTCAAAGTGACACCACTGTGATATCGTCCATAAGTGCATTCGCCGATATCCGTTTCGTTTCTAACATAACCACACTTGTTATTATTGTCTGTTTTTGTTCACTCGAAATACACTATATCAGTAAACAGCACGTTTTTCACATTCTTGTGAGCTCCAACCACAGGAGACGTGTGTGCTGCGTCTGTACAGGGACAGTAAAAGGTGCTAGTGTCGTTCTTCAGTTTTTAAGGGGTTGCTTTCATGCAAGCATTCACAAGGGGCGGATACTGCTTCAGTAGAAGGGGCACCAGTTCTGGAACATGAAGGGACCAATAGTGGCTACGTAGGCTACTTGCTTTAATTCAGAGCTCAGCATGCTTGAGTGATTATTCAAGTTTATAATATACTAATGACATGCCACGCGTAATTACGGAACATCCTAAACATCCGTGGTTAAGGACATTCTATTCTACGCGCTGCACTAAGAGTCAGAAATCACTTCATCTGATGCTGTTAAAACATGGGAAATGTTTATGATACGCGCGGACGAGCGTTTATAGTTTGCGCGTCGTCTGCGGTTGTCTGCGCTCCCGCTTGAACCACGGATGAACCGCTAAGCATGTTCCGTCTTCCCTGAGCATGAAATTGAGGTCCTATCACATTGTTTAGCCTCTGATGCATGCAGACACATGAGACGCAACGTCTATATAACATGACTGCCGACAGGGTCATGTGCAATTACGCATAGCTTTAAAATCATCGCTATGCCAAACAGCAACCAGGATTTTCAGGACGGATTTTCAACAATGCAGATCTTCAGCATGCATTCCCAGTGACAGACTTTCAGAATGTCAGCCTCTGCAAACTGCAGGTCGAGTCAACTGGATTTGAAGACACCTGCTGGTAATTCATGCATGAATTCAACACCATCATCGACTTTGAACTTTTTGTATGAGCAACTCCCATCATGCAATAACACATTTCTCGAAGAAGGATCTAGATGGAATCGAAGAAGGATTTCCAAATGCATTTAAGGAAATCAAAATAAATCAGGTTTTCAGAAAGCATGCTATATCTATCAGCTCGACAGGACTGTTCCTGAGATAAATAAAGCACTGTATAAGCCTGATCAATGAGGCTATGAAAATATTTTCCGGTGATTCTTTTTGATCACACTCACTTTCATTGAAATTTTTGTGAAGTTGTAGCCAACGTAGGCCTAGTAAGGCAAGAGGCCTATATATATATATGATGATCATTTTGCATCTACTAATAATGATACGGATATGTGAAGCCTATCATTATATAATCACTTGAAACTTCTTAAGTTGTAGATTGAAATATTAGATCTATCGGTGGCAGCAATGTGCTATTTGATAGCAGTTTTGCTACGGCCAATGTAGATTCCGTCATGCTTCATCCGCTATGCATTTTCATAGCTTCCCTACAGTATGCAGCATTGACTATCTCATACCTCAACGACTTGTGACTGCTGGCAAATACACCAAGAAACATAGGCATGTCTAAGTTAAAAGATTATAAGTGAAAAGTGGGGTTGAAAATCACAGACACTGAGGAACTTATTAGTCGTGTTTGCATGGCTTGAACTCTATCGCGTAATGGACATACATGAAGCATGATCTTGATAATCAATTGGTTTTTGAAGATAGGTTTTAGTGATTTTTAATAAAATGTTTTTAGAGATTTATCCAATATTGGCATTTGTCGTCGTTTATCATTGATTTAGATTTAGAATATTGATGCATCTTTACACTGAAAAGTCAAAATTGGAAAATTATAAAAATGACTCCCAGGAGGCAGTTTTGATATCTGAAATAATTATAGGTGCTTGTATAATCAGAAGCTTCACAAAAGAGTTCTTTAAAGAATTTCTTCAAAACTACTTAATTTCATCTTCTTTTGCAGCCGTATGTTGTCTGAAAAATTACAGTTTAGAAATATTTTGTCGTCTGGTCACTCGACATGCGTGTAATTCTAATTCAGCAATGTCAGTTTCATTCACCATTAAAAACAAAATGACTGATCAGTTGACACTTTCACATCTAAATTGACATCTACAACGTTGGTCTGCTTAATAAAAAATATTTTGTTTCAACAATAAAACTTAAATGTGATAATGATCTTCCTTAAAAAGGGGGCCACTTTTAATAACAAAGTATTAGGTGTGGTGAAAAAAATTACGATGCTCATCCGATGGAAGCCTTGTGTACATTCAGTCATTGTATGAAATAGTTGTCATATTGACGCAAAAACCTCAGCCTCCCTTATTCGTGATGTATGATATACCTGACATGAGTAGTTATAGGTATGAGATCCGGCGCGTCGCTTCGCTCAGCGCCGGATCCCACACCCAGATAGATACAAAAATGAAAAAATGAGGGTCCTCTTCAAATTTATAAAAAATTGTTAAAATTAAGGGCCTCTTGAAATTAGCAAATCAAAATGCAAAAATAGGGACCTCTTGAAATTTAACAAATCAAAATGTAAAAATAGGGTCCTCCTGAAATTTAGCAAATCCAAATGCTAAAATAGGGACCTCTTGAAATTTAGCAAATCAAAAATGCAAATAGGGGGCCTTCTGAAATTTAGCAAAAACAAAATGAATATGAACAAAAATATTCATTTAAAAATGGAAGATGTAAAAATAAAAGAACCATCAGCCCCTTTATATCCTTCATTATCATATGAAATGGATATAGCAAAACACAAAGATAGAGTCAGGTACATGAAAGATAAGGAAGCGGAATTATTACTTAGACTAGAACATTATAATAAATTAAGAAAGAGATGGACGATAGTTAAGCATGTGACACAAGGCGTTGGCGCATGTTTAACAATTTCTTTAGGCGCTCTCACTATTGTCATTTCATCTGGCGTTCTTACAATTCCTGTTGTTGCTACAGCTTTAACAGGTACAGGTGTTTTCACAACGTCGCTTGCAACAGTGATAGATAAATCTGTAATGTCTAAGAAACGAAAATCCTTAAGTAAGAAACATGCCCATGTAAAAGAAGTATATGATAAACTACATTACTACTTCCAGAGAGTGTGTGATGACAATGTTATTACGTTAGATGAGATTGAAAAATTTGATCAAATAGCTAGAGAAGCGACTAAAATTCCTGTTAAATCTCAAGACAAAGTAGACAATGAAGCTTTTTTAGAAGAAATAAGAACTTTATTCAAAACGTTAGAACGAAGTTCCATATACCAAAAATAAGTTGTTCAGTAAAGTGTTTTTGTTGTGTACCAATGATACCACAAAATTCAAATATTATCTTATAAAATAATGAATACAAATGAGACAAATGAGGCAAAAATAAAACAACTAGAAGAATTAATAAAACAGAAAAATATTATGAAGAAAAAACATAGACAATATCGAATGCTACAAGCTGGCGTTCAATCTGATATGTTAGAAAAAATGCACCTAACTGAACAAGTGAAAACTGATTTTGAAAAAACTATTGCACCACTCAAATTTCTTGAGAAAGAACTCGCAGTTCATGATAAACGAATTGATATAGCGGATCCAGTGCAGAAAACCATCATGGATGATTATGGTTTGTTAGAAGCAAACATAGACAAGAAATTACCAAAATCTATGCTATTTGAACATTCTACTTCATTTATAGAGGGAAAGCCATTTCTTAGATTTTACTTAGGTGGTGATGAATTATTTATAAATACTAAAGAAAGTTTAATTTTCACACCAGACAAAACAGCTTTCAGTTTAGACAGAAATTTCGTGAATTTATTAAGAGGAGCGGATTTAGATAAATATCATACTGATGATCTACTGAAATACAAAACTATGTTAGATAAGGTTGGAACTGCAAAAACTATTCGGCGTTATAAAAATTTGAATGGCTTATTATTCAAAACGTATAGTACCAGCAAAACAGGAACAAAGATACCAATGCTAACAGCTGCTTCGCCAGCAAGAACTGGTTATTCAACACCAATGGCTGCTTCTCCAGCAAGAACTGGTTATTTAACACCGGCTAGTTACCCAAAAACAGGAACAGGACTAAAAGAGACAACGGTTTTCCTCCCTGATGATCCACAAGAATTAATAAACAGATTAGAGATTTTATTAGCTGCAACAAAAGAAGGACATAACTCTAGTTTTAACGAAATACATGCAATCTTAAAAAGACTATTAGAAAAGAAAATTATAAGTGAAAAATACTACAAAGGCTTATCTAAATTTTTTGGTTAAAAAATGTCTTCGAGAGAATTATCATCGGGTGAACTAGAAATAATTAATAAACATTTAGAAAATTTAATCGAGATTTTGTCCTCATCAAAATTTAGTACGTCATTTGAATTTATAACAACTACTTCCTCGCATACTTGTAATTTAGACCCTATTGTTCACTTAGAACAAGACAAACATTATGAAGTAGCATTAACTAGTTTTTCAACATTTAACACTATACAAAATATTATTAAAGATGTAAATGATCGATTTAAATATTCAAATGACAAAGGTAAAACTTGGAAAGAATTAACTTTTCTTCCTGGATCTTATGAAGTTGAATCGATTTCCAATGAAATAAAAAGACATTTAGGCATTCAATTTAAAGACAAGAAACAATTACATTTCGCAGTTGAAGCAGCAGTAAATAAATTTTCTCTTACTTTAGATGAAAATCATCAAGTTGATTTTGATATTGACAAATCTTTATCAAGACTATTAGGATTTAAAAAGAAACTCTATGCACAAGGTTTTCATATCAGTGAAAATATACCTAAAATAACTGAAATAAATTCAATCAACGTTCAATGTGATATTATAGAAGGTGGTTGTGTTAATGGAAAGCTAACAAATAATATCTTCAGTTATCCAGCATTTACAGTTCCGATTGGTTGCAGTTTAAATGTAATCCCAAAATCATTAATATATTTTCCCGTGACACGAAAAACAATTAATTCAATTACCATTAGAATAACAGATGAGACAGGAAAGGCAATAAATTTTGGAGGCGAAGAGATTATGATAGATCTATTATTACGAGAGGTGTAATTAAAAAATATTGACTTAAAAATGAGTGAAAGCAGTTCTGTAAAATATCCACTAAACAAGAAAGTGAAATTCAATTGTCACCCAAACCTATCCAATAAAGTTTTATCAGTTATCTGTGGAAGATCAGGTTGTGGGAAAACGTATCTATTATTTAAAATTCTCACGACACCCAAATTTTTGGATTATAACAATCTTATCATTTATACAACAACAGCAGAACAACCTATTTATCAATTTTTGAAATATGGTTTTGAAAATAATCTTACAAAATCAGCTATAGCTTCACTGTTTGAAGAATATGAAAAATCGGAGTATGAAGAGGAAATAAGTTCGTGGTGTGAAGAAGCAGCGAAAAATAAACAATTAGTAGAATCCAATAAAAATAAACACATCGATACAATTAATAGATGATAGTGGTAGTATGCAAGATCCTAGTAAACTATATAAAACGAAAAAACATTGTGTTGTGTTTGATGATTGTGTTAATAACAGAGATCAGGCAGTTCAGAGAAATTATTTTACAATTATTTTACTTGATTATACCTGTAGATACAAAATGCTAATGAAAGATAATTAAAAAGTTAAATTAAAAATTAAAAAGATAATTATAAAGTTAATTAAATACGGTTTCCACTCATGTTCTTTTTCTTGATAATTGTCATGTGTAATTTCTCCAATTTCATAATTTAATTTACACATATTGGTAGGGGTTTTAAAATTCTCGCACCATTTGGAAAGACTCGTTTTCACGTGTTGATAGCTACATTTCATTACAATAGTTTGTAAAGGTTTGCTTGGTTTTATGTTACGTTTTGTAGAGTCACCTAGTTGCTTAGATCTAGAGGAACGTTGAATGTACTTACTAACACTTTCAGTTGTATAAGGATTTTGTAAAGAAGCAGTGAGTATTCCTCTTGATGTTTTAAGCGGTGGTTTAGTTAATTTAAAATTAGATTTGAGTGGAAAATATGCATCGAATCCTGATGAATTATGTGCTATTAAAGTTACTTTCGAATGATTAAAAGATCCAAGGTTTTTAAAAAATTGATGTATCGGACATATGTCCTCTGGGTTTCCCCCGAACGGACATTCCTCTTGTTTCCTAATAAAGATTTTTACACAACGTTGCAGTTTGTTAAGTTCTGGTTCAGTTAAGTTATTGTATTCACTTATCTGCTTCTTAAGTTCTTTAATGTCCGCTGGGTCTTGACTCTTTTTTAATTTCATCATGTCACATAATAAACGTTTGTCCACTTCTGACAATCTTCGCTTCGGTAAGCAACACATGAATTTATTGAAATTGATAGCACCTAAAGCATAAGGAATAGGATGTGCTGTTGAACAACGACGATCTGGATAAGTTTCGAGATCCCATATATATGTTGAACCATGTTCAATTGGTTTCTTTGTTATGGTTTTATACGGAAGTGTTGTTAGATTTTCATCAGTAACAGTTTTATATATTGGTTTGAAATTATTTTCAATTTCTCTAATAGCTTCTGCTTTGTAGAACTTATTTATTAAACAGTAGTGTCCTATTGATGAACCTTCGTGAGAATAATTGTAATAAACGTAATTATGAGACGTTGTAATACCTCTAGGATTTAAATGACGATTAGTAGGGCTGAAATACTGAACACATTCTCCAAAATATTTATTGAATTGAGAAAACTTGCAGTTTGACACTACTCCTATTCTAGATGTAGCTTTCTCTTTATATAAAAAGTCATTAAACATCTCGAACATAATTTTAGCTTGTTCTTGATTGAACCCACGTAAGGCGTTGTAACATTTTATAAAGCAGAAATCTTCAGAAGGAATGTAGCAATATTGGCCGATGTATTCTTTGATTCTATATTTCATGTTAATACCAGCAGCTCTATGGGATCTTTGTACTAGCTTCATTCCAAAATCTTCGTATTTGATACTACCTGTAAAAACCCATTCATTAGTATCTGATTTGTGATCTAGATTACGAAGCCATGTTTCAAATGAATTTTTATTATAAAATGTAGCGTAAAAGTTTGGTATTGTGGTTCCATCTTCTTTGTTTATTACACCCAATAAATTTAAAACTTTCCCATTGCGTAACAGCTCACGTATATCATTTACTAAATTAGTAAAAAGTTCATTTTCATATGTGTTTTCGTACGGATTAAACAGATTCAATAGATCATCACCAAGTCTATCATCAGAGAATATATCAGTAATTGGTGTGGCTGATGTTTCCTTTGTTCTACTGTTCTGTTTTTTAATATTACGTCTAATACTACGCCTAGTACGTTTCTGTTTTTAATACGTTTACTACGTTTAATTTTTGCATCAAATTCATCAATTTGTTTCTTGATGAATTCATCAATCGCATGTTCTGGTCCTTTAACATTTTCCATTATTTACTTTTTTTGTAATAAAAAATTTATGTTTTACTTTTTAATAAAAAAATTATGTTTTTCACGTATACAGGAATATTTAGTTGTGCTAATGTTTCTAAATCATAAACAGTTAAATGTTCTTTATTAACCAACCACCATAAATTATTATGCGCTAAAAATACTCTGAAACTTCGTAGACAAAGGGGGAAGTCTTTTGTTTTCGCGTAACTTCTTATACCGTGTTTTATTTTATAGTCTTTCTCGAATTGCATATATTGACGATGGTAATAAAATTTAACTTCATGTTTCGGGGTGAGAGGCTTTGTAGGATGACGATAATTTTTTAAAAATGGCACGTGTTCTATTTTATAGGGCTTTGTCTTTTGAGTTTCACACACCTCATTAATAATTTTTTTAAAACAAAAATTGCATGTGTAACAAAATTACATTTTATTTAACTCATTAAATAGTGGTTTCATATAATTTACTGGGGGTTCCATGTAATTTGCCGGTGGTTTCACATAGTTCATCGGTGGTTTCACATAGTTCATCGGTGGATTTCCCATTTTTTAAAGTGAAAAAACGCTTCAGATATAATGCACCGGTCACTCCTTTATGCCCCATAAACACCCTCCCTACCAGCTACAGATAACCCGTTCCACGACCAAAAAAAAAAGCATCCATATTCTTAAGTAAGGGTAGTAACATCTCTCAATTCGTACAGACGAAAAGTGACTTTTGTACACCTAAATTTACTTTCCAACCCTGTTCCGCCACCCAAAACGAAGCCGTACCCACTCACCCGTGCGTATGGGAAGGGCTGTAAACTACTAAAGGCCCAAAGTTACTTTCCTCCAACCAAAGTTACTTTCCCATCCTCTAATTTGGGATTCTGTGGACAACTAGTTACATGACGAGTGAAACTTTTCTTCAGCATTTCTTTATTACAGCTGTTACATCTTACTTGTATCTTTAAACAATTTTTACATTGATACTTACTTTCATAAAATTCTGATTTCAGTTTGATTTGTTCACAATTAGTGCACTTTCGTGTGTTAACAGAACATGCATTATAATGATTTTTAAACCCCTGTCTAGTGAAAAATTTGTTACAACACGCACATTGCCTATCTTTTATTTCAGGCCGTGGTGGTAATTGACATGTCCTTAGGTGACGAGCAAAGTTCTTCGATGTTATACTTTTCCCACAGTCATTACATGTCTTTTTCTTTTTTGCTTGTGTTACCTTTTGTTGTACTGCCTGTCCATGCAGGGGGTGTACTGGGTGTAGTGGCTGTACTGGGTGCACCGACGCATGCACTCCTTTCATATGTTTATTTAATAATGCTTTATTATGAAAAGATAAATTACAGATTTCGCATAAAATATTGGCCCCGCCAACTTTGTTGGATAGAAGCTTGGTTCCGTTGTCTGCATCTTCGATGCTGAGACGTGAAGCGCCGACTTTGGTGGATAGCATATTTTTAGCAGAAAAAAATTATCTAGAAAAAATGATGTTAACAAATGTTGGCGGGTGTGCTTACATTCCGAATAATCAAGAATCAGAAATAGAACTAGACAACTATCTCATGAAAACTGGAGACGTTTTAACAGGCCCGTTACATCTTTCTATTCTTCCACAACAAAGTACTGAGTTAGCAAATAAAGAATATGTTGATAAACAGTTCGATAGAATTGTGGCACTGCTGTCTCCACTAATGAAAGAAACCAAGCTTCTAAAGCAGAATGATGAAAGACTGCAAGAAAAGGTAACAGACCTAAGTAGCAAACACGGAAATATAGAAGCAGATATATCAAAACTTCATAAAAAATAACAGAACATTCAAAACTTGTAATCCTGTTATCACTAAATTTAAAGTCTTCCATTGCAAAGAATACAAATCAAAATAAACAACTGAAAGAAGAGTTAGAAAAAGTAAGCGAAAAGAATCGAAAATTATTACAACACTTTCAACAGCTGCAATCTACATTCCAAAAAGTGTTGATGAATTAAATAGCCGAATCACACAACAAGTCAAGCACATAAACAGAATGATAAATGAAGTTAAAGCACTTAAGCAGAAGGTGAGCGAATTGAAGACCCGTAAAACGAATTTAGAAAATGAAGTAAAGAAAAATTCTAAAGGAAATAAGGAACAGCTGAGTGCTATTAAAGTTCAATTAACTGCTCTTAAAACAGAAGTAAAGAAAAGCGAGAAAAAATTAGAAGTAAATGAAAAAGAAATTAAAGTACATCACACGTTGCTTGACGCAATAGTGCAACGGATAATTTAATAAAGTTATCACGAAGTTGTTGTCCATTCACACATGTAAATCTTAATAGAATTTAGCCGACCACAAACGTAAATAATTTTCCCAAAAGTCAAATTTAATCCTAAAAAATGCCTATAATTTCTAAACACAATCTTAAACATTTTGCTTCAAATAATAAAATTGCTCATGAACCATCCATGAAACCTGTGTACCATTATGACAGTGTAGAAACTGTTCAAACAGAAGGAGCTGGCATCTTTTCTGGTATCGGCAGTATCGTGAACTTGATTAAAAATAATAAAGATTTGATTTCATCTGCTGCTAAAGGAGCAGCTGCTATAGGTAGTACAGCTAGTGCAATATCAAATGCTGTTAAGTCACAAAACGAATTAAAGCAACTAGAAGCTATTCGTAAACTTAGGAATGACGCTAAAGAAATGCAAAAAGACAAAAAGCTCTCAGAGGAAACAAAATTGCTAAATTAGCGAAGATGGAAAGCAAACATGATGAAAAAACAATTGAAGAAATGAGAGGAAATGGTGTAAACAGCGGAGCTAACGTGGGAAATGGATTAGCAAAATTCTAGTACCAAACTGATTTTTTCTAATAAAAAATATAATGTCAACTCTGATTGAAAGTAAATTTAGATTAGACGATCCCCCGTTTGTCAGTTATAATCAAAAAAAGAATGATTATATAAGAGTTGCTATGAACCCCGGATCTTCAGGAAGAGTGAATACTGGAAGTGATTTAATTTTTGAAGTTGATAATCAACAAAGTTATTTATATTTACCCGATTCATTTTTACACTGTGAATATTCTCTCTATTCTGATGCTGATTTTACAACACCATTACCTGTTACGGATAATATTACATTAGAAAACAATTTCTTCCCAAGATTATTCACACAAATGCGTTTAGATGTTGAAACACAAAATGTAGAAACAATAATTGATTCACCTGGTATTATTCATTCAATGCTTCGATTTGCTACAATAGGTGAAAATACTAAAATGCATGAAATCGAAGGTTGGTTTCCTGATAACCATACCGACATACTTAAACATGATTTAACTCACACTGGTACAGATGCAGCAGGAATTGCGAAAGATGTAGAAAACATAGTGAAACAGTTAAACAGTACACAAAATAGCTCATATCAGAAAAGACGTAATTTTAATAATAAAAGTAAACAAACTGTTGATTGGTCATTATCTCCGTTATTCGGTTATTTGGATTACACTAAAATATCATGTCAATTGAAATTCAAACTCATAGTTCATCGTACTTTAAATAATGAAGCAATATTTTATGGAAGGGCTGGGAAGAAAGCATACCTAAAAATTGATAGACTTGAATGGTGGGTAAAACATATTACTCCTAGTTTAGAGGTTGAAACAACTATTACGAAAAGATTAAATACGAACAAACCAATTCCAGTAAAATTTATGAAGCGTACTGCAAGTTCTGTCACTTTTACTGAACAAAGATTTAACTGGCATTTCACAAGGACATCAAATACCCCAAGATATTTTTTACTCACTTTTCAAAAGAATGAAACACCTAGTTTTGATAAGAACAATAGTCTTTTCCATATTAATTCAATTCGAAGTTTACAAATTTCTTTATATCAAACACGTTATCCTATCGATCCATTAAGATTTGATAGCACCAATAATCAGTTTATGGAAGGATATGACGCTTATAGAAATTTGTGTCGAGAATTTGGAGTAGAAGCACAATTAACTCCTGTAGATTGGAAGAATCTATATCCCGTTTTATGCTTTGATTTAAGTGCACAATCGGAAGATATTATTAAGAATGGTTGTGATGTGACAATTAATATTGAAAAGACAAATTCCACAACCTCATTGATGGCTTGTGGTTTATTGCTAGAAGACGCCGAATATTCTATTGAAATTCTTAATGGAAAAATGGCTAGGATAGGCTAAAGCCAGAGGAGCTTCGTTCCGATCGGTTGGTAACCTGAACAAAAAGTGATAGGCTAAAGCCTCTGAACAAAAGTGATCGGCTAAAGAACAAGACTATAAATTTTTTATTAAAATAATAAGTGAATAATAAGTGAATAAGTGAATAATAAAACGGTTGAATTAAAACTACGTAACATCATTGACAAAAATACCCCTAAACTATTACGATTGCCAAAAAGAAGTATTACATGAGTAAACCAATGATAGAGAATATCAAATTACAAGAAGAAAAGAATGCAGGGATTCTCCCATTAATTCCATTAATCATAGGTGGCATAGCAGCAGCAGGAAATGTTGCAGGCGGGACAGCTGGTATTGTCCAGGCAGTAAAAAAAATAAATCAGAGAAGGCAGCATTAGAAGAACAAAAACGACATAATAGGGAGTTAGAGAAAGCGGCTAGGGGCGAGGGAATAGTAGATAATTTCATTAGTAAATTAAATTTAGCTAATGAAGGGAAAAGAGTTCTTAAAAATGTACTAAATAATATTAATGATTTAATTGAAATAAAAGAAACAAAAGATGGATCTGGCATATATCTAAATCCTAGTATGGTGCGATAAGATTTTATCTTTAAAAATGAATTTGAATAACTTAAGAATAACAAATCTAGATCTAATGGATTATCTCTTAAAAGTACATAGAACCTCAAATTGTCACCACACCGGAGGTGACCCAACTTCCGGTTGCCAGCGTTACGAAGGTAACGATATACAAAAAGCATTAGAAAACTTTCCTGGCTTTATTTGGAGTAAATATTCGAAAGAGAAGCATTTACCTGGGCATAATTTTACTGGCCCCGGCACAAGATTAGATTTAAGATTAAACGATGATAATACACCTAGAGAAAATAGTAAACCAATAAATAGAGCAGACGCCGCAGCTTATAGACATGATTTAGCTTATCGAAATCATGACCTAAGTTCTCGACATGAAGCAGATAAGAAAATGATTCAAGAATTAGATAGTATTCAGAATCCTTCCTTTAGAGAAAGAATTGAAAGAATGTTTGTTAAGAAAGCTTTACAAGCAAAAATGCTTTTTGGTCAGGAGATAGATGAAACTTATGCCTCTGAAATTCATAGGGAATACAGAAAGCCAAAATATCTATTGAAGGTAAAAGTATTTAATAAAGATGATATTTGGAGTGCGTATCTAATTAATATGCCTAATGAAAGAGGGTTTAAGTGCGCATTGACCGTTATAGATTTATATACACGATACGCTTGGGCAAAGCCTTTAAAAACAAAAGTGGTCTGTCAGTTAAATATGCGTTTGAAGAAATCTTTAAAGAAAGTAAGAGAACACCAAAGAAGCTATTTGTTGATAAAGGGTCTGACTTTTACAATAGAAATGTTAGGCCACTATTTGAAACTGTTTATTCCACAGAAAATGCTGGAAAGGCTGTAGTAATAGAGCGTTTCAATAGATCACTGAAAAATAAAATTTTTAAGACATTTACAGAACAAGGAAATCAGAAATGGTTGAAGATATTACCAGGGATTGTAGAACAGTACAATAATAAAGTTCATACAGGTATCGAAGAAACTCCAAAAGAAGGCTTCTGATGAGCCTGATTTGATACAAAAGAAAATATTCGAAAATAATTATTCGAATGAGAGTAATCCGAATTTACAGAAACGTAAGCCGAAATTTAAGATTGGACATAGAGTTAGAATATTTAAGTATAAGAATAAATTTGAAAAAGGCTTTGTTGGCTATTGGACTAAAGAGATATTTGAAGTTTCTAAAATAAATCAAACTTATCCGATTACTTACGAAATCAAAGATTTAGATGATGAAGATATCAGAGGCCGATTAGATCAAAATGAATTACAATTAACCCAGCTTTGACCTTTAGGTGGCGCTTTAGCCAGCTGCACTTGAAATTTAATTACAGTAATTGGAACTAACGTTTCGAGAATTAAATTCCCTTAATCAATTCCCTTATTCAATTCTAACATAATATCAAGAAATGGTACTCCTTTTTGTAATTTATGCAAAACATATAAACATAATTGACCACAGTGAGTTGTTCCTGGTTTTTGAATTTGAAATGTATTATAAATTCCATTTCTAAGTAATTCTTTGACTTCATTTGTTGGAGGCAATCCATAAGAGTCGAAATAGTAATTATCTCCATTTTTATTTCTATGCCCCGCTGACCAATGTATTCCTTTTTGTTCTGACGTGTGAAGATTTGTCACGAAATTTACAGTTGGCTTATTTTTGATCAATTGTAATTCGTCTCTCATTAGGACATGAAAATTCTTTATTCCTAATCGATTAGCGATCTTATTTAAATCGAAATTTGTCGTGGTTTGTTTGCCATATAATTTTAAGAACTCAGTCAGGCTTGTCATTTTACATGAGATAAATTCTATTTCAGAAATGACACAAAAGAATTGCACAATCTGTATGACTCAGGGCTTTGTTACCTCCAGCGGGGCGACCTCTAGCGCATTATGCATGACACCATTGTCTGCCACAAGCAGCAGCGGTTGCCATTAGGAGCAGATGCTGCCACGTATTGTCAATTTCATTCTTTCTGCGAGTGTTCCACGTGACTGTGTCTTCCACGATTCATCTGCAAAGTTTAATATTATGTCTCGTCTTACTGAATTTAACAATTTGAGAATGGACATTTTAAAAATCATTACAAGCGAAGAAGAGAAGAGACGATGTGAAGAAGTTTTCCAAGAGTACAGAAGGAGGAATATTAAGACAAAAGAAGAGGAAGATTATTTATACAAAGAATGGAGAATTATAGAAACTTTTGAAAGATCTTTAACTGCATCTTGTGAATCATCGTCATCATTTAATTTCAACGAGGAATTGAATAAAGAAGTAACTCTGCCGACGCTACGTGTTTTCTTACAAAGAATTGAAAACTACGAAAATCATCATGAGAACAGTAGTTTGAAACTAGCTATCTTGAAGGGGCGTGCATTCAAAATTCTACGTGTGGGAAATACATTTAGTGACTATTTCCAATATTCCCGGAGTTATGTCGCGTTTTTAAGAAGACTTTATAACTTTTATTTACAATATCCGTTCATTGCCGATTCTCATGAATCCGCAACATTCTTTAAAATCAATTTTCGTATAATTTCATCGCACATCAAAAATGGACGACGCCGAAAAACATTTGAAGAAATAATGCAAACCCCGAGAATGCAAACCCCGAGAATGCAAACCCCAAGAATGGAAAGCCCAAGAATGGAAGTCCCAATGGAGTTCTGACATTCTAAAATGTAGCATTCTCACCATGTCTCCTATCGAGGAGACATTTCTTGACATTTTGTAAGTGTGTCAATTCATACACACTACTTATACCATTATATAGTAATGTAAATGTCTCCCGGATAGGAGACTTTTTCAAATTTAATTGCAGAGTAAAATGTCTCCTATCGAGGAGACATTTCTTGACATTTTGTAAGTGTGTCAATTCAATTCATACACACTACTACTTATATCATTATATAGTAATGTAAATGTCTCCTCGATAGGAGACTTTTTCAAATTTAATTACAGAGTAAAATGTCTCCTAACGAAGAGAGATTTCTTGACATTTTGTAAGTGTGTCAATTCAACTCATACACACTACTACTTATATCATTATATAGTAATGTAAATGTCTCCTCGATAGGAGACTTTTTCAAATTTAATTACAGAGTAAAATGTCTCCTAACGAAGAGAGATTTCTTGACATTTTGTAAGTGTGTCAATTCAATTCATACACACTACTACTTATATCATTATATAGTAATGTAAATGTCTCCTGGATAGGAGACTTTTTCAAATTTAATTACAGAGTAAAATGTCTCCTAACGAGGAGACATTTCTTGCCATTTTGTAAATAACTGTTGAAAATGTACAAATATTGTGTATGTAATTTCGCGTCAATTTTGTTGAATAAGAAACAATTTTGTGCAAAAATGGTTGATTTTACATAACGGATATAAAGGGACTGATGGTGTAGCTGACGGGGTTTCGCCTTTCATCACTTTTGGGTTTTTAGCGGAATTGTGTTACATTACATTCTTAACTATCGTCCATCTCTTTCTTAATTTATTATAATGTTCTAGTCTAAGTAATAATTGCGCTTCCTCATCTTTCATGTACCTGACTCTATCTTTGTGTTTTGCTATATCCATTTCATATGATAATGAAGGATATAAAGGGGCTGATGGTTCTTTTATTTTTACATCTTCCATTTTTAAATGAATATTTTTGTTCATATTCATTTTGTTTTTGCTAAATTTCAGAAGGCCCCCTATTTGCATTTTTGATTTGCTGAATTTCAGGAGGACCCTATTTTGCAATCTGTTTTTGCTAAATTTCAAGAGGTCCCTAATTTAACAATTTTTTATAAGTTATCAAGGGGGTCTAATTTTAGCTGTTTTTTATAAATTTCAGGAGGGTCCTATTTTAGCATTTTGGAGCTGATTTTGCAGGTAGGGTAGTTAATTTTGGACATTTTGATTTGTTAAATTTCAAGAGGTCCCTATTTTTGCATTTTCATTTGCTAATTTCAAGAGGCCCTTAATTTTAACAATTTCTTATAAATTTGAAGAGGACCCTCATTTTTTCATTTTTTCATTTTTGTATCTATCTGGGTGTGGGATCCGGCGCTGAGCGAAGCGATGCTGTATGAATGCATACAAATAATATCATTACAGAATGATTTATACTAAGATATCTTTAACATGAAAATATTGATACATAGATACTGAGATATATATTGCATGATGAAAATAAAGCATTGGAAATCATTGCATAGCTAACTTATTGCGAATTCAAAGAGGGAAGAAACAACTTAATAAACAGCTTCCTTTCTTTCGCGGTCTAGCTTCGAAGCACATGGAGGCAAGTGATAAAAGGGAGCCGCTTGGAATCTCCCACCACAGGCAGCTGTATGACGGCTTACTCTCAGCATGGCTGCATTTCCTTGGTTCATATGTTGACGGTGAACGGTCATCCGATGATGGAATGAACCTCCTATCTGCCCAATATAGTATTCACCACAGGAGCATTCGAGCTTGTAGATAACATTCGAAGATTTGCAATTAATGTTTGATTTTATTTCGAATGTCTTGTTTACTTTGCTAAAATGTATTGTTTTTCCAGTTTGAATGATTTCACAAGTTTTGCATCTTTTGTCGTTGCATTTTGAAATTCCATGTATCATTTTGCGGTTATTTTTCCACAATAATGAAAGCAATGATTTAGGTTGTTTGTATGATGATTTCAAAGTACAATTTTTAAAAGAATCATTTATGTTCAGGTAGTTAAATGTAGGTTTTATGAGCTGACTAAAGATGTCAGGGTTGTTCTTATTGTAGGTATGAACAAATGTTATTGTTCTTTTATTGTTTTCTTCGTTTTGGTTATGTTCTGAAGTTGCACCACTTTCGGCTTTAGCTGTAGCATTGTCAACGAGCGATGATGGGTAATTTAATTGAATTAATTGATGCTTCAATTCTTGGTATTATAATTCCTTGGTATTATTGATTCCCTCCACCACACGGTACTGTACATTGATCTGTAGGTGTCAAGTCCACTGTTTTTATCCATTGGTTAGTGTTGTAGTGACTCAACGCGAGACGTTTTATTTCTTGACAGCTTTGCACCCAACCTTACACTTCTACACAATAGCCGCCTACGCGCAGCTGCCTGCAGTCCTAGCAAGCGCACAGGCAATGGGAGAGATAAAGTAAACAAGTCATTTACATGTTCATTCATGAAATCCTACAATATGCAACTGAATGATCCGGCAGTGACTGAATGATTCGCAAGGAACTAACAATGCGTATACATGGTCAGTATATTTCAACACTTTTATTAGGTTGATGCACAATAAGATTATGTTGACATCCATAATTATTATAAATTTGATCTTATCTAAGAAACAGCAGTCCATTTTATTCCTATAGTGAGCCAATGCATAGAGTGACATATATAACTGCGGAAAGTCTTACACCAATCATTTGTAGTTTTTACCTAAAAAGTGGTGAATAGGATAAGTAGCAAATAACAACATACCGTGCATTGACTATAAATGCCAATAAAAATTAGCTCAATTTGAATTGAGTTGGCACACAAAATATTTGTAGGTGTTACTTACAAAATCGGCTTCTTATGAAATAACATTCGTCAATTTGGAGAGGTACTAATCAAGTGGACCATTGAATAGCTAGCACTGACTATTGTAGTAGAAGAAACCAAAACTAGCACGCAAGCGATTACGGTTATAGATAAAACACGGTCAGTAGTTTTCGATAAACCTTGACAACTAAATAAATACCGGGAATCCTCTTTTAACCGTTAAACCGGTTAAAAATATAATCGGTTAACTGGTTACAAAAATATTAAGCGGTCCCAGCCCTAGTTATCAGCCTAGGCAAGGCCTGGTACCAACTTGCATAAAACTCAATTTTCGAAGACGCGAGTCATGCAATGTATCTGCTTTCTTGAATGAAAATACATATGTAAAGTTCTGAAACAGTTGGAAATTATTCAGTAGTCCTAATATAGGTCAACCTGTAATGGATGGGCCTCAATTGGTTTCTACGAAAGCCTACCAGTATGCCGATCCATGTTATTAAAAAGTGAACGCTATTCTAGAGATTTAACTACAAAAACTTCATCAAGTCGGACTCCGTCCGGCTGTATTCGGCCACGACTTGAAATAATGAAATGGAAATGAACCCCTACATGTATAAACTAAGACGCGACCACCGTCCCAAAGTGTACATCATGAATGAGAAGCTATGTCGAAAATTTGAAATGCAAAGCAACATGCCCATGTTGGTTGGAAAATATATAGTGAAAGCATGCATTTACATCATTTTGAGGCGAGTCAATGTAAGTTTATGCAAGGCATTTGTGTTAACATTTGTGTCATTTTTTCTCATAAAAGTCTTATAAGAGCATGCATAAAAGCTATATATAGGCCTACATTCAGACAGGTTAGCTCTCAATTATTTTTTTGGGCCTCTATCAATTAACCTGACCACGCTTTTCGTAATGATTTTTCAGGAAATCGAAAATTCTACCAACATTCAGTTTTAAAAATCAGTTTTGGTCCGACTAGTCTACATCAGCTAAAATCGAAAATTTGGGCAGAGCCTCCCGCCACCTAAACCAAAATTCTGTTTTAAAAATCATCTTTGGTCCGTCTAGTCTACATCAGCTGAAATCGAAAAATTGAGCAGAGCCTGCGGCCTACCTCAAACAAAAATCATTTTTGGTCCGACTAGTCTACGTCAGCTGAAATTGAAAAATTGAGCAGAGCCTCAGGCCCACCTCAACCAAAATTCAGTTTTCAAAATCAGTTTTGGTTTTCGAAAATTTGGGCAGAGCCTCCGGCAAACCCAATCATTTGTGTTGTACGAAGAAGTTAAACGTTATGTAAGTTTAATCTTACGAACGTCAATAATACTATTAATTAACTTAGTAAAACTTAGTATGAATTGGTATAAAAGCATGCCAACTACTCCTAGGGAGATGTGGAGAAAGTTAATTCCTACCCTCAAGAACCGGGCTAAAGAATTACATTGAAAATATAAGGACAACAGACACTTTTGTCCCATAAACAATCATGACACAACTTTTCTACATTCACACTTTTCACCACACATACTCACCGTCTTCGAAGTTCACAAACCAATGAATGCTGACAATCACAGCGCATTGGTCGTGTAATTCGATGACAGACGCACACACACACAATAGAGCTGTCGCGAAGCCGACGAGGAAGACGAGACAGTAAGCAGTGCGCACACGTGTGTGTGTGTGTCGGATGCACTTTTTCTGAATCTCGATGATCTCAGTACAAAGTATGGGAGTGGTCAATACTCTAAAGTTTGTAAGATAACCGATGGACCAAATTTGATAAAAGTTACATATTCTTGGAGCTCATCAGACTTCCTTTCTTTTAAGACCTGACTCGAATGTTCTAATATAAGTAGATAAGGTAGAACATTACACCGTGAAATACACTTGAAGTTGCTACTGACAGGTGCTTTTAACTTGAATTAAAGTGTTCAAAATGTGAAGAAAACTTGAAAACCTCATATCATCTGATATCTTATTAAAAGATTGATTCAATTTGGCGGTAATCTCAATGTTTAATCTCAATCATTCCTAATAATGCCTAATACTTTGTTTCCTATTAAGATCCTAATAGGTCTTGTCAAGCATATTTATCTGGTGTTTCCTAATAGGATCCTGACAGGTCTGGTCAAGCATATTTCTCTGGTGTTTCCTATTAAGATCCTGACAGGTCTTGTCAAGCATATTTCTCTGGTGTTTCCTATTAGGATCCTGACAGGTCTGGTCAAGCATATTTCTCTGGTGTTTCCTATTAAGATCCTGACAGGTCTTGTCAAGCATATTTCTCTGGTGTTTCCTATTAAGATCCTAACAGGTCTTGTCAAGCATATTTCTCTGGTGTTTCCTAATAGGATCCTGACAGGTCTTGTCAAGCATATTTCTCTCGTGTTTCCTAATAGGATCCTGACAGGTCTTGTCAAGCATATTTCTCTGGTGTTTCCTATTAAGATCCTAACAGGTCTTGTCAAGCATATTTATCTGGTGTTTCCTAATAGGATCCTGACAGGTCTGGTCAAGCATATTTATCTGGTGTTTCCTATTAAGATCCTAACAGGTCTTGTCAAGCATATTTATCTGGTGTTTCCTATTAGGATCCTGACAGGTCTGGTCAAGCATATTTCTCTGGTGTTTCCTATTAAGATCCTAACAGGTCTTGTCAAGCATATTTCTCTCGTGTTTCCTAATAGGATCCTGACAGGTCTGGTCAAGCATATTTCTCTGGTGTTTCCTAATAGGATCCGGACAAGTCTGGTCAAGCATATTTCTCTGGTGTTTCCTATTAAGATCCTAACAGGTCTTGTCAAGCATATTTATCTGGTGTTTCCTAATTGGATCCTAACAGATCTTGTCAAGCATATTTCTCTGGAGTTTCCTAATATGATCCTGACAGGTCTTGTCAAGCATATTTATCTGATGTTTCCTAATTGGATCCTAACAGATCTTGTCAAGCATATTTCTCTGATGTTTCCTAATAGGATCCTGACAGGTCTGGTCAAGCATATTTATCTGGTGTTTCCTATTAAGATCCTAACAGGTCTTGTCAAGCATATTTCTCTGGTGTTTCCTAATAGGATCCTGACAGGTCTGGTCAAGCATATTTCTCTCGTGTTTCCTATTAAGATCCTAACAGGTCTTGTCAAGTATATTTCTCTGGTGTTTCCTAATAGGATCCTGACAGGTCTGGTCAAGCATATTTCTCTCGTGTTTCCTAATAGGATCCTGACAGGTCTGGTCAAGTATATTTCTCTCGTGTTTCCTATTAAGATCCTATTAAGAATAGAGGAACTATTGCAGTTCCTACGAAACCTGCCAGGAAATTACCAGGAAATGGCAGTTTTCACAGGTTATGGTAGGAAACATAGGATTCTTGCCAGACAAGTAGGATTCGAATCAGTGGGAGGCCTGCTGATGATTCCTGATATTGGATGAAGAGGCAGCTGAGCAAGTAAATCATGGATGGTCAATGAACGTAGAAATGCGGATTCGTTCGTTCATAATTTTCAATTCATTACATTTCACCAATACGTATAACTAAACCATAGTTTTTCATTTCTTTTCCAAGTCTGACTCTCGGAGTTATTATCTGTTAGCAAAGATTTTAAGAAACTTCAAGATTTGGTTCTCATTTGACGACATGTTCTGAGTAAATTGCTCCTTGTGCATGTACGCGACGTGCGCTGTTCAAAACCACAATTGTTGAATATAATTAACTGAATCGGATATCAGCAGTTGTAAACTTATTGAGCACGGAGAAATGGCTGTGAAAGGCGTCTCATAAATTGACAAAACTCTACATCTTGTCCAAATTTCTCGTTTTTCAAACTTCCTTGATCACGCATGTAATTTTCTTTGAACGGATTTGTAAACAGATTTCCAATATGCTTCATTTTTAGACTTGTTAGACACGCATACAGACAACGTGTGAACATGAAACAAAGTATATAGAGAGTGTGTCCTGGATACCAAATCGCTTTCTTTCCGTCATACAAGTCGTGATTTACTTCATAAAAAGAAACGGAGAAGTGAGTTATTCTCGCATTAATATTTCATAGGCAATTATTAAGTGATTTCAATATGAGTGCAATATTTAATGCAGTCATGTCAGTCATTGCACCAAACACATCGAACAGTGCAAGATATTCAATTGTTAGATACTACTCGTTTTATTATCAACCGTGAGTAGTCATTTTTGCATCTTTACCTAATAAATTCCTAACGAATTCTTTCAGCGTCTTTCTCTTTTTACTCACATTTGGACGTCATTTAGAACTTGAGAATATCACTTTACACGTTCATTGGATTGGTTGCCTTTAAAGGGAACACTCTCCGCTGTGCACTAGCATCTAATGGTATCAAATTTCCCTGTTCATTCGTCTATTCCATCTCTTTCACAGAAATCCAAGTTTTCACTTAGTAAGTGGAACAAGAATGGACAGCAACTGCCTCTTGATTATTTTTGTTTTGAGAATCTGAATTGTATCATGAAAACAGCACCAAAGTGAATTTTCTATCATTTTGAATCTAGAATTATGTCTAAAAGAACTTTATCCTCACTTTCGAAATTCAGACGAATGCGACTTCATTATTCGATAAATGTTCACCGAATCAGGTTGTTCCTTCACCCGGAGAAACCAAAAGCTAAAAGTGCGATTTCAGTGCTATTTGAATTGAACTTCAAGTTTTAATTATTTGACCTTTGACCTCATCTAATGTAATTTCATGATGATCAATAGTCATTATTTTATGAACCATCTTAGCGGTCTTTATTTGCAGGTAAACTTTTGGCTTTTATGTGTATGATATATGGCATTATAGGAATATCCAATCATAAGCCTACGCGTCACAAGTCCAACACAGCATGATTGCACGAATGATACCAGTCTTTATAGCTTCAGAGTCTATAAAAGTGTCTATTCAAAAGGCCTATTACGCAAGATTTAATGAAAATTTAGAAAATTGTATAGAAATATAGCAATAATGTGATGCACTAACATAAGTATAAAGCACACATTAATCAATGAGAAAATTTGATGATTCACTGCATTAGGCACTATATGTAGACATTATGAAAAATTATATGATTATACTATCGGTACAATTATGCAGAATTAATGAATAAATTCAGATGTAGTCCTGCTACAGTATGTACAATGTACGTATGTATGTACACTCGATTGTGTTTTCAGCATACAACTTAACTCCGTTAATATATGTGTCATGTAATAGTACCACTATACTTAGGCCTACATAATATGTACAATATACATGTGCATATACACATAGAAGCATCCAATAGCACCAATTCAAAATTATGGTAATTTGTACATGATTGTAAAGTGAAAAAAGTTGTGTTATTCCATAAATCAACTCATTTTTTTCTGAATCCATTCATAAATCATATGAATCTTTAGTTCTAGTTCTTTTTGAAAAAGTCACTTACAATTACTTTAGTTTGTTTCGCTTGACTTACTTTGGCATTGTAGATTTCATTAGCGAAATTCACTAACAATTCGACCATGGCGTTGTTGTTTTGAGAAAATGCAAATTTCAGCTTTCAATTCTACAATATTTTATATAACCTTATCGTGTCTAACAAGCTAGAGGGGAAGATAAAGCCAGTAAGTTGAGAGCATTTAGACTCATGTATCTGTCAGAGCTAAAAGTGAGGGTTTGAGACGTATAGCTGACAGCTGTTCTGTAATAAGACCATTGATGTTTGTCTGTTATTAATAGATAAAGTTAGCGAAACATCTACACGTATCGTTCCCCGCAATCTGCGGTCGTAATAAACAGGGATCAGAAAACAATTTGCTAAATTACTGAGGTCGTAAGTCGCGTTAGACAGGAAGTGCACAGGCTAAATTATATAGGAGATATAGTAATTTTGCATCGGTGCCAAAGTTTTTGGTTGTAATCGACAGGTTGTCGTTAAAAGCAGGGTCGTTAATGACAGGGTCTACTGTAACAGTTTGGCAGATCAGCAAGGGGCGCCGAGTGCGGCGATGGTTAGGCGCTTAGAGTGAACAATAGTTTCATGGAGCTTATAAAGCGCTTATAGAATTGAAATTGAGATGTTGCATTTTCAGAATCAATGCATGAATATATGTATTTATGCTAATAAGCCAAACCTATCCAGACCGCGCTCTGAGCCACGGTGATATCCCGGGGACTCGGTCTTACGCACGCATGCTTCTTTTGCGCACGACGATTACTCAAACTGAATTGAAGATTACTCGTGCGTGATTGTCTGTGCGTAATGAGGGGTCTTTATCACGCCTCGCCAATCAATAGCTCCTCAACCTATCGAATGAAGAGGAGAGGGACTTCGGGTGTGATTAGGTTAGTGCTTATCGCAGTGACAGAATGCACGCGTGTTGACAACTTCTGCTATCGAACTCGGCCACCTCAAGAATGAGATTGTACATGAACAGAGACAAACTGACCAAGGGTCAGATTAACGACTGTCTCCATGACCAATATACTGAACATCATAGAAACAGGAGACCCCAACGATCGCGCTGTATCCAGATCTCTCATTTGCTGTCAAAAATGTAGCGATCATTGTTTAATTCAAGAAATTACCTAACCAATTTCAAAAAGCATACATAGCAAACATGACTATTCTGAGGGTAGTAAAACTGAAATTATGTTTTCAATCATTAATTTCATGCAATTCATCGGATCACAATTAGGCCCAATCAAAAATACTGCATTTCACTGTAATTTCGTGTAAAGTAAAAAGAGCACATGACTAATGGTACATTTTCTGAAAGCTCTCGGTCAAGAGAATCCAAACATCAATGTTTCCAATTGATCAGAGACACATGCATAGACCAAATACATGTACATGCAACATGTGCGCTTACTCAGAATTGTATTTACGCGATCAGATTATGAAAATATGACAAATGATACATTTTCTGAAAGCTCTCGGTCAAGAGAATCCAAACATCAATGTTTCCAATTGATCAGAGACACATGCATAGACCAAATACATGTACATGCAACATGTGCGCTTACTCAGAATTGTATTTACGCGATCAGATTATGAAAATATGACAAATGATACATTTTCTGAAAGCTCTCGGTCAAGAGAACCCGAGTGACTCTATTGTATGGGATTCCCATACAAAATTTTCTATGGTATTTTTGGACCCTTTTTAATGGGACTGAAAGGGGATTTCTATGGGGTTCCCTTACGAATCCCATATGATTTTCTATGGGTTTTCTACGGGATCCCCTTAAAATCCCGTATGAATCCCATATGATATCCCATAGAAATCCCTTTCATTCTCAGTGCAAAAAACCCTTTCAAACCCATGGAGAAATCCCTTATAGCATTCCCATAAAGTTATGTTATAGGAATTTCATAGGCAAATTAAAATAGCCTTCGATTTCCTTAGATAAAAGTAGTTACATTTGAGACTCCCCGAGCACGAAAATAATACGATAATTAAATTGAAGAAAAAGTGCAACATTTCCGCATGATATGTATTATGTGTATTCAGGACAAATTTTGTTTTTTCAGTAATTCCGCTTCAGTATGTAACTTTTTGCGCACAATTAACTCTGTTTCAGCTTTCACTTTGCCATACCGATCGGCACCGAAATCTGAAAATAATGAAACGAGAGATTGAATGAAATACATGGACTATCCACTATAGTATACGGTATGACATTTACATGACATAGCTACATAATTATCGTAATTTTCTGTGAACGGTCTAATTCAAGTGATTCGTTGGGACAGCTGTTGTTGTTGTTGATTTCGCATATCACCTAAAATCCTCTCCAGATATAGGGCCTATTGGATTTTCAGATTATACTACATGTATGTACATGTTCATGCACCACAGTGAAGTTGAAAATCGCTAATTACGTAGTACAAAAATTTAATCCGGCTATTTTGGAAAAAAATGAAATGATGAATTTTACAAGTAGGCCTAGTATGAAAAGAATGAATGCTTCAATGTAGAATGCATATCGGTCTATCAATGCAATGTGAAATTGTATAAACACCAGCAAGAATAAATTAATGTATGACAACCAAAAAGCTTCCCATGAAAGCGATTTAAAAAGCTTCTAATTTAATGCACAGTACTGCTGCCGTCCAAAGATAAAATAACATAACTGACATTTTGATGGTTGATTTTTATCTGAAAGTGAGGTACAAAAACTGTAAATTACCAATAATATCAGTTATGTTATTTCACTTTTGGATGTCAGACTGTACATGTAAGCATAATCAAAGCAATGTGTATTACGCAAATTACCGTTATACATGTAATAAAAATACGGTATAAAAGGAAAATATATGCCGTATAATAAAAAATGCAAGTATACATGTATGCCCGCTCTATGACTGTGGCTTCACTAGATAGGAATAAGATAATATACTGTTATACGGTGGGTATGCGTGGCTGCTGCGCATAAGAATCCCTCAGCTTCGCTTCGGGATCAGTAGATTCAATTTTCGTAGTCAAAATATTCATTGTCCACGCATACACATCGTACGGTGTAACAGTATTCTACCATGGTATCATCTAAGATAACTTTAGATATAATTAATGTATGAGTACGGCTTATAATCATTGTTTTTCATGTTATTCAGTAAACTGTAATTACCGGTATCCGTATGTAGGCCTAATGGATCGATTAAATGAGAACATTTATTGTGAGGCATTATAGAAAGATAAAATTGATCTCATAAAATTAATTATTGATATTTGATCATTATACTGATTCGACAAAAGTGTTCAAGAGCACTCAGAACTTTAGACAGTTGTTTCAAGCACGGTATCCATTTCAAAACGGCTTTTTGAAACCAAAAGATCTTCAGTGTTGGATGAAATGCTTGCAAGAGGATTGCGATTGGGAGTAGAAGACGTGGGATATCTGCTTACCGATTCCTTCTCATCAGCGGTTTCCATCCTGAAATCCTGGAAAGAATAAGACAATGAATTTACAGTTGCCTACATGTAGGCCAATGGCATTTTTCTATGCGCCCGATAGGCCTAACAATTGTATACACGAATCATGATTTAACTAACACAATTTTTGAATGCAGTAATTTCATCATGTAACAATTTGATATGTGTGTAGAGCAACATTTACTGAACTTACAAGTGCAAACGCCAAAATAAGACTAAGTATCGAATAAAGCTTACTGTTCCAGGTTTGAAATCAATTGATTTTGCAGCAGACACAATTTCTTCAAGCCTTTCGACTATAGGATGCAGTCGATTAACATCTGTAAAAAACAGATTTGCGTGATTACATGTAGGCTTAGATTATAGAGCAACAACAGGTAACCTATCAAATTATATTCAAACATGCTAATTTCATACTATTTTCAAACAGCTCATCAGTGGGTGTACAGTGGCCTAGTCTATTTTCATAACGGGTCTGAAACTTCTTCGACGTGATGCTTAGAAAAAAGAAAGTGCGTTATCCAACATAACATACCGGTATGCAAAATGTTTACAATGTTACCGTAGTAATCTTACTTGTAATTGCATACAGCTTAGACTAGGAAAAGTTAAGTATGTTCACAAATATCATTAAATATTTGCATGTTATTCAAAGATATCATACAATAGCGTCCTCATTTGAAGTATTGATTTCAATGTGTTTATATTCCGATTTCTAGGCGTCCAATCCTTACCAATAATTGCACGCATGCTCTGACAAGTAATGAACACTGCAGCAGTGTCAGTGCTACATAGATTTGTACTGATACGTGCATACATTGTCTTATACATTATATATAATATGTTTTATATATAAATTCCGTTCATAACACAGTTGAACAAAATTATTATGAAACTGTATGCAAGTTGATAGTTACTCATTTAGCTAATTCTATCGACATTTCATGTTAAAGCTATTTAATGCTTCTATTCCTTCTGTGGAGTTCAGAATGAAATCAAAAGCCATTGAAAAAATGAGCGTAAGATGTTACGCATACCTATTTTATTCTTGTACTTTTTTATGCATAGTAAATTGAAAAATACATCTAAAAAGTTATCAAAAGATTACTATTAAGGATTATAAGATTAGTATAAGATTAGTTTAAATGGTTAGGAAACAGAAATCTGTTGTCATCTTTCCCATAGAATATTTTTCATTGAGCACAACAACTAAAATTCTGAATTTTTCTGAAATATGCTGATTGCCTGATTTGAAAATGACATATGCGTGAGTCACGCATAATTGATAACAGGTAATTACATCGAGTTAGGACGGTTACTGGACTAGAGGGAAATCAAAACTCAGAAACAGCATACCAAAGGAGATTAACCATCTTTTACAACGAAATTCTGTCGAAATACTTTACTGTCGCTGAAATCCAATAGCATGTAATATTTTTTTGAAACAAGAATGATTATTCATGATTGAATAGGCTGTAATCGTGATGTATTTTGAAATTACAACATGAATCTTGCAAGCCTGGAAATTATCTATCTATTAATGCGATATATCTTGATTTATATAGACCCAGTACAGTATAGGTCGGTGTGAGTCTATGTGTCAGCATTGATAGTAACTTTAATTGGCGAAAACCTTTGCAGTTTATTGTATACTATTACCAATTCAGACAAGTATTTGATTATACCGATAAAAATTCGTACACCAAAATTCTAAAAGCCAATGCAAAATTTCCTACTTTGCTTATTTGTAGAATTGAATACTTATTATTATGCTACTCTGAATAATGTCTTACCGCAAATCCTTCCTTCACTTCTTCTAAGCTTCCATATTGCAAGAAAAGTGTCAATTTTAGAGACAATTTGATGTGATTTGTCAGACATCTTACAAGATTCAAATTTAAGTCATAGACATAGGAGAATGCATAGACGCCTAGATATTTATGCATATAGATATTATGCAAATATCTAGGCGTCCATGGAGAATGTAACTCTTTGACTGGAGCCTTTTTTATGTGCCAAAAACTGTTATTCTAGTTCAACCGAGGTATCTCATATATCAGCAAACCTTGATGTTTGAAAATGAATACATCGCCCGTAGTGAAGATATCATGATTATAAATTACACATTATTGGCAATCTATTTATAACATGAACAAATCAATTTGAATTTTAAGAGAATGTTTGAGGGTTTCTATGGGGCCAAACGTTCCCAATTATTTCTATACGGTCGGTTTACGATGTACATGTATGTAGAAAATTAAATATAATATTTACGATAATAGTCCATAAGTCGAATGCAAGAAATTAGCCTACTACTGAGATCAAAGATGCGGAGAGTCGACGGTATTTAACGTTGATATAAAGGATGCGAAGAAACAGATAAATCAGACCAGTTTCTCACCAGTAGCAAGTCACTAAACTGCTGATGAGGCTGATATTTAACCTTCCAAAACTATTCAAAATCAAAGTAGGCCTACAAAATCCTAGATTATTTACGCCTTGGGACTCTGGGCAAATCATCTGCGCGGAATAGCATTTTCACTTATAGGCTAAACATACAAAGCGCGTTACTATGATGAGTCGGTAGAAATAATGTTTTTAAGGGACTCTTTGTACGAATGCGTTTCACTGATAGGAATAGAGAACAAATCTAAGCCTGATTATTGATTATCCGAAAAATTCATTTGATAA
The DNA here is from genome assembly GCA_907163375.1 of Prostheceraeus crozeri. NCBI lineage: Eukaryota > Metazoa > Platyhelminthes > Polycladida > Euryleptidae > Prostheceraeus > Prostheceraeus crozeri. The sequence goes on along the minus strand of CAJQUW010001046.1, from coordinate 105,362 downwards.
GTACACGGTGCGGTTAGCCAAATTTGCCATAACGATGATTACAAAGCAATCTCGAACATCCAATTATTGAAATTTTACTGAAACGTTTTTATTAATCTTAGACAGGGATTATCTACGATTCAATCGTCAATCGTTGAGTATCAACACTCGGTGTAAAATTGTTTAAATTACAGTTAAAGAAATAGTATTGCTATACGAAGGCAACTGACCTGCAAATTCACTTGAAGTCCTATGACTGAAAATCAAGCCAGAATCTATTAAATGTTACGACCAAAATTATCTGGATAGTGCTGGGAACCGGAAGTGTGCAGTCGGACGAAAACATGTCACAAACCCAAAATGCGAAGTTATCCCTATCATTGACCTCTGAACGACATTGGTAAAAACCTACAGACGAAGAAAGTTACGTAAACGCTACAATGATGGGTGAATCTGACTCAACAAATCAGAGGCTAGCAATAACTATTCTAGACATGTGGATGAACAGAGGCGGTATGATAATTCTGAAATAAACGGCAGATAAAATAAAGAATGTGAGAGAGAGAAAATAAGACTTACTCTAAGGAATGGAAGTACAATCTTGAGCAAATTTTCTCAGCAAATTGAATAAAGAATGTAAGAGAGAGAAAAGAATTAAAATTGTAACTGTAGTCCTCAAGAGTACTAGTTAACATTTACTCCGAGCAGTAATAAACATGTTAAGTTAAGAAAGATTAAGATTGGCATACGAGGTCGTCAGCAAAAGGACCAGGATAAGATTCACGCTTTCGGCCTATAACTTTTGTAGCGTTCAAAGTCATCCTAGCTGGGCTTCTACATAAGGAATCTTTTGATGAGAATCGTGGATTCTAGGGGATTCAGTTGTATGGGATTGTAAGGGATTCCATGTAATCCCTAAGAAACCCAAATGATCGTATTTGCATCGTGAATGGGATCATATGGGATCCCTTACAATCGGATAAATTCCCTTAAAAACCCATAGAAAAGAGTCACTCGGGAATCCAAACATCAATGTTTCCAATTGATCAGAGACACATGCATAGACCAAATACATGTACATGCAACATGTGCGCTTACTCAGAATTGTGTTTACGCGATCAGATTATGAAAATATGACAAATGATACATTTTCTGAAAGCTCTCGGTCAAGAGAATCCAAACATCAATGTTTCCAATTGATCAGAGACACATGCATAGACCAAATACATGTACATGCAACATGTGCGCTTACTCAGAATTGTATTTACGCGATCAGATTATGAAAATATGACAAATGATACATTTTCTGAAAGCTCTCGGTCAAGAGAATCCAAACATCAATGTTTCCAATTGATCAGAGACACATGCATAGACCAAATACATGTACATGCAACATGTGCGCTTACTCAGAATTGTATTTACGCGATCAGATTATGAAAATATGACAAATGATACATTTTCTGAAAGCTCTCGGTCAAGAGAATCCAAACATCAATGTTTCCAATTGATCAGAGACACATGCATAGACCAAATACATGTACATGCAACATGTGCGCTTACTCAGAATTGTATTTACGCGATCAGATTATGAAAATATGACAAATGATACATTTTCTGAAAGCTCTCGGTCAAGAGAATCCAAACATCAATGTTTCCACTTGATCATGCGATATGTGCTCGCAGCACTCCCTTCATCTCACCGGAGCACTACGAGTATGCATCTGAGTGATCTGTTTTTTGGCCCGGGATAATGAAAAACATTCAAGCCAAGTGGGGTGCATGCATGTTGGTGCTGCCAAACTAGACCGTCAAAACCTCAAATGCCACCCATTACCCACCGCCCCTTCATGTCAGAGTATCCGCGTTTCAGCAATTGGTCATGGACTGCATTCGGCTGATAGTTAAACTTGCGGAGTATCTGCTGACTTTTACTCAAATTGGGTTGGCACCCACGCCGGGAGTTGAGGATCAGCAACCTTGACGTTTGTAATGATAAAGGAATTTACTGACAGCGGATTTCCAGAACCATAGTATGACCTGTGTTTTGTGGTTATTGCATAACGGAATATATCAGGCGATTGAGAGCAACATTCTTACCGCAGCATGCTGAAACTTACGCTTCAACTAAGATGCTGCATATACCACTATGCGCACCGATAGAATTCATGTTGGACAGCATCTTTTGCCACATCGAAATTTCACTATGTTTGTAATAGACTATTTAGGTTGGTCAGTTATTGCATCTTCCGAAATCTCTGTAGCGCTTAGACAGGAGATTCGAACTCCTGATGCTTAAAGACTGACACGACACTAATGGCTTTCATTATGTTTTGAATGATAATTTATGCTGATTTATGCATGAAAGATTAAACTTGGTTGACTAAATTATTTTTGCGTACTCGACCAAATATACTTGCGCCTTACATCAACAAAACATAATTAGGTACTAATTATGATTACTTTTATTATTATTACTGATTAGTGGCTAATTATCAAGATACAATACTTAGCTTACACAGCGAAACGGACAGAGAATAAAAGTGTAACCCCTGGTAGGTCTTTATTTTCGTTTTGCGTGTTTCTCTTCGCTTACAGGTTACTTGATCACTTATTTTGGTTAGCACTCTGGTTTCTACTCGATCCTAGCGATCCTCAGTCGAGCCCGAATACAGAACAACTCTGATCAATACGTAAATATAATTGCCTTTATCAATCGTTCACATAAATCAATCATAAATTCACAATACGTGCAAATAGAGAGGAAGAGAGAGATACAAATAGAGGGAGAGAAAAATAGCGCCAACCTCACAGGTAGTTCAGTGGGAAGAGTAACGAACGGAGAAGTATAGTGCTTCGAGCCTCTGCGGTACGTCTAGCTACTATCAGGGCCTCTCGGCGCGATCTTTCTAGGTCGGTCTAGGGCCTTCGGACCTTACGCCTGCCTTTAACTATCTTTATAATCACTCTCTTGAACGTCCAATAATGTCGTGGATATCTTGATCGGCTAGCGGATCTGCGGCTGTACACGTATAGATCGACGATTGTTCTTGTTATAAGGTTGCTGTTTTGAGCCTCGCTTATATACTGTTCTTTGGCTTTGATCCGTTGCTGCCTGCCCCCAAGCGCTTCGAATTCCTTTCCTGACTATTATTTAATTATTGGGGCACTTACGGCGGTCTCCTTTGATAGCTCTGGGAACGATCGCTTTTCAATTTCAGTATTACGTAACACAGTCCCTTGCTTATTTGTTTCTCACGAAACCGATCTCGTTAATTACGGCGGTCTCTTTTGATAGTTCTGGGAACGATCGCTTTTCAATTCCAGTATTACGTAACACCCTTCTACGCGCTCTGGTCTCCCACGGATCCGATCATGCCCCGGCGCCTGTTTCCCGAATGGCGCCACTTTTACTGTTCTGTCCTATTCTGTCCTTCCTTATTTAGTTGCACTTTATATCGTTCGTTTGGAATCTTACGTAACCATCTCGTTTGTTTCTCTTCCCGCTCAAGTTCCTAAATGTGACCCGGCTTGCTGTACACTAAGGGTCCTAAGGCTGGGGATCGGGTCCTCCAGGTTACACTCCTACGGGGGACGAAAAAGAGCCGCGTCCTCGCGGTTAATACTATTCCACGGGAATGAATACTAAGGCAGGCGTTGCGATAATGTCGATGCTTGAGTACGATGTAGGGGGTTAAGCGTGTGAGAAAACCGTACCTGACTTACAGGATGGTACACCAAAAAATAAATGTTCGTGAAGTTTTTATCCCCGCTGTTCCACAAAAGTGTGAAGGGTACTAAAAAGTGACATTTCATTTTAAGAGGTGAAGCAGATTTAAAGTGCAAATAAAGTGCATTAAACAGAAAAATTCAGTTGAGGATGAAAGCTGCGTTATCCGCTGTCGTAATATGGAGTTACGCACTATGACGATAAAAGTAACAGTCCATAAAGTGACACAAAATTCGAATGGAGATAATAGTGCAGTAAATAGGAAAATTAAGTTGAAGATAAAAGCTGTGGTATTCACTGTCATAATATAAAGTTAGTGACTATCACTGTTTACGGCTTCACGCCTTGCTCACCCGTGGCGCCCCGCGCCATGCGTTGTTTTTGCTGATGAGGAAGAGCACGGAGTTGGCTCCTTGTCATTCTCCTTGTGGGTGACGTGGCCTCCGCTACAGGCTCGGGCGAGTTGATAGCTTGTGGTGCTGCTTGATCCGCCTGTTGTTTGCGTGGCCGCCCACGGCGTCGTGTGGGGACTGAGGAGGTCTGTCCAGTTCCACTCGCAGGTAACAAATCCTTTGGTGGTCCACGTTTATCGGAGGTTGTTTTCTTGCCCGTGGGCGGATCCGCGTCACGAGCGTTCTCAGTCTTTCGAGCCGGTTGGTCCGACGGTTCCGAAGGTTCCGACGGTTCTCGTCCTGCCGCGGGTGGACTGGCGTTCTCGTTGGAGTCCACTGGATTCGGCATATCTGTCGTTCTGTTCGTCCAAGCGGTGCTGGTTCCTGGACGCTATCGCCGAGAGATTCCTCCGCGACCGCTCCGGTTGATGTCGTGGGCGGGGCGGGTGATTCCCTTGAGGACGTTGTAGATTCTTCCTGAATTGGGGGGCTGCGTTCTTCTTCTTCCGTCAAAACTGTCGTAGGTTCGTTCGAGATCTCTGGTTCCCGACTATCCTCGACTTGTACAGGTTCTGTATTCAGTACTGTAGAATCCGCTGAAGGTGGGAAAGCCGGCGTGTGTGCGGTAAGGGCCATTTTGCACCGGTTAATATTCACCCATTGTCGTTTTAGAGATGGTTGGTTTACCGGAGTGACCAGAAGGGTTGTGTCCGTCATATCCAGAATTCGGAATGGACCCTTCCAAAGCTTCTGTAGTTTTGGGGATAGACCCTTTTTCGGTTGAGGTGTATGTACATAGACCCGATCGTCGATAGCAATATGCTGGAGGGTATCCGTTGCGGTCCGATCGTACATCTCCTTCTGATGGGCCTGAGCTTGTATGTTATTGTCTCTAGCAACGGCCCACGCTGTGCGTAGTCGTTCTCCCAGCTCGTGTCGATACGACCTGAGTTCGTTGTCCGCCGGTGGGTCTTGTAAGACAATGTCACAAGGCAATAAAGGGTCACGTCCAAACACAAGGTAATAAGGGCTCTCCTTTGTCGATCCATGAACACTTGCCCGGTAGGCGAATAAAACGGGCGCGATGTAGAGGTCCCAGTCTTTCTGATTTGCTGCACAGTAGTGAGAGAGCATTCGTATCAAAACGCCGTTCATCCGCTCCACCAGTCCATCACATTTGGGGTTGTAGGATAGGGTGAAACTTTTCTGAGTATTCGTCAGTCGGCATATGTTCTTTAGCAGAGAACTCGTGAAGTTCGCTCCTCTGTCCGATAATAATTCGCGCGGACAGCCGAATCTGCATACTATCTCGTCGACGAACAGCCTAGCGATTGTTTCGGCTGTCTGGTTGGGTGTGGCGAAAGCCTCTATCCATTTTGTTGCGTATTCCACAAAAACAATTATGTAGCGATTTCCTCGGTCCGTTTTCGGATAAGCTCCCGTAACGTCCACTCCAAAGCGAGTGAACGGCGGGGGTACTGCAATAGGATGTAGTGGGACTTTGATCTTCGTCTGAGGGTTGTTCCTCGCGTTACACGACGGGCACTCAGCAATCCATTGCTGAACGTCCCGTTTCATACCTGGCCAGTAGTAAAACTTCTGAAGTCTAGATAACGTCTTCTCGGTCGCCAGATGACCGCCAAATATTCCTTCGTGGAACTCGTTATAAATGTCCTGGCGGTAGGGCGGCGGTAGAACCAACATGAACTTATTAGCATCTGACAGCTTGTACAACGCGTCTTGACGAATCCTAAATGTATCAAAATGGTTTCGAACAATTAATTTCTCGGTGGCGGACAATTCGGTTACATTAGGTCTGAGGCCCCTGAGCTTTTGCATCAGCGCGGCCAAGAGGGGGTCGGCTGCTTGAGCAGTCCGAACGTTCCCTAAATCTGATACTGCTCGGATGTTATGGACATGTTCTTGCGCCTCTCCAGTCTCGATCCGCGACAGAGCGTCGGCATTATTATGCCTCCCTGGTCGGTATGATATTGTCATATCGAATTCTTGGAGGCGCAATGCCCATCTAATCAATCGTGAGGAAGGGTTGCGATGTGTAAACAGCCATTTTAGGGGCCCGTGGTCAGTGACTACGTCGAATGGTTTCCCCCATAAGTAACATCGGAAATGCTCGCATGCCCAAACAATAGCTAGCGCTTCTTGTTCGATAGTGGCATAGTTACGTTCACATTTGTTAAGAGATCTACTAGCATATGCTATGGGGTGCTCCTCGGCTTTAGTACCCTGTGACAACACAGCGCCTATTGCAACATTGCTAGCGTCCGTTTGGAGGGTAAATGGTCTGTCAAAGTCTGGAAAAAGCCAGAATAGGAGGAGTAATCAGTCTTAGTTTTAGCATCTGGAATGCTTGCTCCTGCTCAGTGCCCCAAGCGAAGGTGGCATCTTTCTTTTGCAGTTGAGTTAGCGGGTCTGCCAACTTCGCGAAATTTGGAATGAATCGCCGGTAGTACGATGCTAGTCCGACGAATTGTCGTATTTGCTTAACGGATGTAGGCGTGGGGTAATTTTTCACTTTGTCCGTATTAGCTGGGTCCGGGCGCATTCCTTCTGCTGAAATTATATGACCCAAAAATCTGACCGATTCGTGCATAAATTCGCATTTCGTAGGTTTAAGCTTCAGTCCATACTCTTTTACTCTTGTTAAAACTTCGGCAATGTCTCGCAAGTGTTGTTCGAATGTTGCTGAATATATTATGATATCGTCGAGATATACTAAACATGTCTGGTTCTGGAGCCCGCTGAGGACCACTTCCATAGCCCGCTGAAAGGTAGCGGGTGCGTTGCATAATCCGAAGGGCAGTCGTGTAAATTGAAACGTGCCATAACATGTCGTAAAACATGTCTTGGGCTTGGATGTCTCCCCAACTTTGATTTGCCAGTAACCGGAGAAAAGATCGAGCGTAGAGAAAAATTTTGCGTGGCTGAGGCTATTAGCCGTTTCATCGATTCGCGGTAGGGGAAAATAATCCTTGCTTGTTATGGCGTTTAATTTTCTAAAATCAACGCAGAATCTAGTGGATCCATCTTTCTTCCGCACTAGCACTATGGGGCTAGCAAATGGACTAGCTGAAGGTTCTATCACTCCTGCCTGTATCATTTTGTCAAGGTGTTCTCGGAGGATCGGTTTCTGTCTTTCCGGAATTCGATACGCCTTTTGACGAACCGGTGGATGGTCCGAAGTAAAAATATCATGTTCAACACCTGGCATCAGTCCAAGGTCGTACTCATGTTGTGAAAAAGTGTCCTGGAAAGAGTATAAAATATCTTCTAAGCACTTCCGTTGAAATGTGTTTAGCTGCGCGGGGAGTGAAAACATTGAAAGGAAAGCGTCCCGTTGCAGTGGATCTCGTATCTCTTCAGTCGCTATAGACGTCTCGCAGGGTTCTGCCTCGCCTATCTTAGTTCCTTCAGCGATTGTGATTGGTTCATTAGAGATATTTAAGACCCTTAAGGGTATTTTGGAGTCCGATGGTAATCCGACACTTGACGCGAAGCGAAGGAAAGGGTTGCTTGGTCGGCAGGGCTCGAACAGGACAGGTTCTCGTGAAATTCGGGTGCTCAAAGTTCCAGGAATGCAGACTTCTGCGCGAGGGGGTACCGTCGTTTGATCCGTAATGTATACATGACACACGGAAGGTACCGGTGTTGTGATGTCAACATTTTTATTGACATAGTCTATGGTAAGTGGGCCAAGTTTCGTCAAAAAATCGACTCCAAGAATAACATTGAAAGGAGATTTTTCCATAATCACCACCGTCTGCTGAAGTTTTCTCGGTCCGATCTCAATCTGTACTTGTGCTCTTCCGATAATCGGGAGTTGATTGCCGTCGACTCCAGAGGCTTTTAGGTCAGTCGGGGCCCATTGTAGGTCAATTCTGCGTGCGAAAGTATCGCTCAATAATGTTACGGAGGAGCCTGTATCAATTAAGGCTTCAGCGCTATGATCATCCACTTTTATTGTAAGTACGGACTTATTTTGACCGCGACAGGCGGCTACTAACTCCTCAGGCGCTGGATCCGAGTAATTAATCGGCCAACGTTCGAGTGCATTCCGCGTGTCCTTTGTCAGTGAAGTAAGCTCAGTTATGCCAGGTAAATCATCTAGCTCGTAAGGTGGGGGAAGAGGGGGGGCTGAGGCCGACGCTCCCTCTTCAGCTGTACTTCTTTGTGGTAGCGATTGAGAGTTAGTGCTGTTCCGTCGGTTGACTGTCGCTATGATAGGTCGTCGAAAAGTGAAGTAATCTGCTGAAGCAAATGCAAGGCAAAAGCGCAGGCGTGGCCACAGACAGAGTCCTGCCAGGTACACAATGTATATAGTGACAGCTACACATACCAGAAATATCCATAGCTCTCGCATGTTGACTCGGAATCCGAGCAAGAAGCTTAGTGACGCTTTCTCAGTAATAGAGTTGACGAATTGTTTCGCTACGACTTCAGGCTTCGAGTCCGATTGGACTCCCAGTTCATGTAAAATCATTTGTTGTTGAGACAATGTACTCAGTAGGTTATTCTGGCTTTTTGTTGTAAAGACTTCCGTCCAATTATACATTCCCATAGCGTGAATAATCATATGTGGTGTTTTGGGGACGGTAGTCCAATTGAATTGGAACATCGGGAATGGGTGTCTGCTATGTAATTTATGGATGGCACCACTTGGTTCGTAATTAAAGCATGACTCATTGGCGCAGAAAGGAATATCAATAGCGTCATGACACTGCTGTAATGCGGAGCTCTGATGTACAATATTTGTGAGAGGATCCATATATCCGGTTTTGACGTAACCATGTAAATTAAATTTTAATGGTAGCCAAACTGTGCATTTGTTTTTCATAGACTCTATTGTGTAATTTGTTATTGGAGAGCATGGCCAAATTTCTATGTATTCGGTTGTGGATCGAGCATGAATATACTTATGATTCAGCATCGATCGGGCGACGAGCGTCGGGTGTGAAACTACTGCTGAACGGAGGATATTTAATGAGCTGCGGTAATTATGACACACTGACATAAGCGCTGTATCGAATGCAAATTTAACATAGTTTGTTAGGGTCGTTTGAAGGGCCTGCAATTGTGATGCCACCACTTCCGCTGAGGTGACCGTTCGTTTACTGCGCTTTTTATAACTTTTCTTGTTTTCCGAGTTTATGTGAGCCTTTGTTAGGTTAAGGCGAGGAAAGTGAAAGGATTTTTCTCCTCCTATGACATCGACTACATAGATCCCTTGGTCCGATATGTATAATGTGCCATCACAGTTGTGGAAAGTTTTTCTTTGTTTGGGGAAAGTCAATGCCATTTCTCCGGTTAGTGATAGCCATCGGTCATTCATTTCGTGTCCGTCCATCCGTTTCCATCGTTTGAACTTGCAGGCTTCTTCCTTTTCAGTCACCCAGTACATGTACGATTTATCAGGTAGCTGACAGTAGCCTGTCCGATATGAGCATGAATTGACATTACCGCCGGTTGACTCCATATGTTCTGCTTGGTGGCGTTTATATACCTGAATAGGTATAAGGTAGCAATTGGTAATAACAGTTGTTTTCCAATAGCAGCAAGAAAATGGCGCCTTAGGGTACGTGTAGGTATATGGATAATTGGTCGACCATAAACTTTTAACTTGTTTCAACTTTCCTACTGAGCATTCCCTTCTATCTATCATAGTCTTACATTCTCCGCGCGTAACAGTTAAATGTTCCACATTTGTTTTTAACCGTCGTTCGTCTCCGAAGAAAAACGTGAGAGTTTTAAAAGTTTTTCTTATCTTTACGCAGTGGTATTTAGAGGACTTATATTCAAGTAGATTAGGCTTGTACAGAACATAAGTTTTTGCTATTGGCACTTGGCCTTTTAGTTTGCCCGTTGTTTTACACTCAGGGTTCCGAGGCAATCGCCAAACTATACGACCTGCTGTCTGCTGACACATCATAGGGAGGGGATAGGTCTGTACCTCTCCTGTTGCAAAAACGATAATAGGCAGGAGAATGAGGATGGAAAGCGTAACTAGTCGTTTTGAATAAGGAATCCTAATTTTTCCTTCGTCAAACGTTGTACGAAAGCTAAGCAATTTTTCATAGTAGAATTTCTTGACTTTAGCATAGCTGTCGGCGCTAACAAGGTCTTCATGAATCTTGGTTCTCCGTACCGTCCCTTGCCCGTCAGTACTTACCACGAGTTCGGGTCCGTTCGACGCAGTCGTAAGATCGTTCCTGGTATTCGTTGCGACGCTGCAGATAATTTGATCGTCGGTCGAGTCCGCCTTCGGCGCTCCGATTTCCATCGTATGATGCTGCAGGTCCCGATGGACTTCGGGACTTGTCACCTCGTCGTCTGATTGTACAGTCACATCCGACGCGGTGTCGAAGTAGTCAGCGTCGCCATCGCATGGTGAAAACGATGCATAAGGAAAGATATCGGCCGCGTGTGTATCTGCGCGAACGATCTCGTCGTTTGGTAGGAAGGATGTACGAGGAAAGACTCCGGACTCCGTATCTGTGTTATCAATATTGTCGTCGACTTTCTCTTGGTCGGTGATAGTATCTTCGACGTCTCTAGGAGTCTCCTCAACTGTGTCGATCTCATTGGCCTGACTGTATTGTTCGTCATGTGTCGGATCTGTTTCAGCAGTGTTTGAGACAATAGATGGCAGGGTGTAGTGTGTAAATATTCGCGCGTCGATAGCTGAGGGTTCAATCGTCGCTACCAAAACGTCCGGGTCCCTATCTAGAAAACGCCGTTCGAGGTCCACAGTACTAATACTCGCATTTCGTGCTGGCTCGGGATAAGCACTTCTCCGTATGTTACGACCTAACGGGATTCGGGAAGACTGATCCTGGGAAAAAGAAGGTGTCGTAAATGGGACTCTGCCGTATGAGGACATAAGAGGTGCTGACCGCTCCACAGGCATCTGTTGCTGATACTGCTGATTATTCGCCTCTCTATAAGGCCTATTTCGCTGATTCGATAAATAATTATCCGGATATCGTCTGTTAGAACGCTGCCCGGTTTCGAAACGAACCGATTGTGAGCGTCTGCACTCTCTAGCAAAGTGCCCAGGGCATTGACAGTTTAAGCAGATCGGTTGGCCAGTTTGAGTCCATCTCCGGGTCATCGGATAAGAAGACCATTGTTGGCGTCTAGGCGGAGGGGACTTGGCCGGGTAAGTCGCTCTGGGAGGCCGCATAGGCTCCCGAGTATTGATGTTGTTAATTGCGTTCGTTAAGGTGCCTATCTGTTCGGTGATGGCTGCCACAAATTGGCTATTATCAACCGAATCGTCGCTAAAAAGTAGGTCTCTCTGAGAGTAGAGTTTTTGGGCGAAAGCAATCGTTTCTTCGAGACTAGGAGGGTCTTTCTGTATAACGGCTTTTTTATAATCACGGCGGAGCCCATTAACAAAAACCTCTCTAGTCAATAGTGAGCGCGTTGCTTCATCCAGTGAGGGATACGCCCGCCTGGCTAGCCGTCTGATAGCACTAGAATAAGATGAAATTGATTCCTCTCTCCCTTGTTTCCTGGAATTCAGAGCTGCGCAGGCGGCCCTTTGAGTCTCTGGCGGCTGCAGCTTCTGGCTAAGTTCACTAATCAGTGATCGATAATTATTCTGAGTGGTTGTCGATAGCTGTCGATAAGTCTGAAGTGCGTGGGCTTTCAAGTATGCGGGTAGTGTATTCGTCTTCTGGGTATCGTCCCAGTTTAATGCTCGAGCAACTAAATCAAAATACTCAACAAATTCAGCGAAGCTGATATCGGTATCGTCAAGATCTCCGGAGAAAACCGGGATAGAGAAATTACCTGAAGTCGGTGGAATCATTCGTGGTGGATTATTCGGAATTTTCTCAAGTTTCACTGTCAATGCTTTCAAGGCGTCGGCTATGTCGGAAGTCATAGTCTTCACTTTTCTTGTCTTAGATCGAGTGAGTATTCTGGGCTCAGTTAGTTCAGTTTGTGGGACCTCCAGTGTAACCCCTGGTAGGTCTTTATTTTCGTTTTGCGTGTTTCTCTTCGCTTACAGGTTACTTGATCACTTATTTTGGTTAGCACTCTGGTTTCTACTCGATCCTAGCGATCCTCAGTCGAGCCCGAATACAGAACAACTCTGATCAATACGTAAATATAATTGCCTTTATCAATCGTTCACATAAATCAATCATAAATTCACAATACGTGCAAATAGAGAGGAAGAGAGAGATACAAATAGAGGGAGAGAAAAATAGCGCCAACCTCACAGGTAGTTCAGTGGGAAGAGTAACGAACGGAGAAGTATAGTGCTTCGAGCCTCTGCGGTACGTCTAGCTACTATCAGGGCCTCTCGGCGCGATCTTTCTAGGTCGGTCTAGGGCCTTCGGACCTTACGCCTGCCTTTAACTATCTTCATACTCACTCTCTTGATCGTCCAACAAGGTCGTGGATATCTTGATCGGCTAGCGGATCTGCGGCTGTACACGAATGGATCGTCGATTGTTCTTGTTATATGGTTGCTGTTTTGAGCCTCGTTTATATACTGTTCTTTGGCTTTGATCCGTTGCCGCCTGCCCCCAAGCGCTTCGAATTCCTTTCCTGACTATTATTTAATTATTGGGGCACTTACGGCGGTCTCCTTTGATAGCTCTGGGAACGATCGCTTTTCAATTTCAGTATTACGTAACACAGTCCCTTGCTTATTTGTTTCTCACGAAACCGATCTCGTTAATTACGGCGGTCTCTTTTGATAGTTCTGGGAACGATCGCTTTTCAATTCCAGTATTACGTAACACCCTTCTACGCGCTCTGGTCTCCCACGGATCCGATCATGCCCCGGCGCCTGTTTCCCGAATGGCGCCACTTTTACTGTTCTGTCCTATTCTGTCCTTCCTTATTTAGTTGCACTTTATATCGTTCGTTTGGAATCTTACGTAACCATCTCGTTTGTTTCTCTTCCCGCTCAAGTTCCTAAATGTGACCCGGCTTGCTGTACACTAAGGGTCCTAAGGCTGGGGATCGGGTCCTCCAGGTTACAAAAGGATACGGACACAGAATCGTAAAAGAATTCTAAAAACATGAATATTTTCAAAAATCGGCCGTCCTAAAGTTTTACGCTTTTTGATAATGGGGTTTAATTGAAGCAAACGGAATCTTTTTGAAAATTACCTTGTATTAGCTACATAAGTTACGTACGAATGTCTTCATCAACTCAATGCTCCCCGTGAAGTCATCAGGCTGTCACATATATTTTATTTCCTTTGGATCAAATAATAGAGGATCGTATTTTTCTCGAAACATGATGCGCTGTTCCTCTATAAAAATTCTTTAGAGGTCTTCAATTGTTGTAGGATTTCTTTGGATTATATTTTCCTTCAAAGTGTCAGATATATTCAATAACAGATATACCGATAGATCAAGTATAGTCAATTGGTTGTGGTTGAAAAAAAGTGAGTAGGCCTATAGTTTTTCTCCAAAAATCTCCTTGAGTCTACATACAATTCAGTGCACTAGATGTCCAGCTATTAGGAAATGCACATTCTTCGTATGAGATATGCGGCAGGACGACACTCAATACTCAGACAAATTCTCAAAAATCAACTCTTACATCACACAATTTCCTGGAACCCACTTCATTGATAGCGCTTCTAATCATTACGTATGACGGTATATTGTTCTAAGTGTGAATATTTCTTGCTTTCAACTTACTGTCAATGTAACATGAAAATGCCAGTTCATATTGAGGTTTAGCAATTATTTATCAAACAAAACGATTTTTCTCAATCTGCTGCAGATAATTTCTGACGATACCGTTCAAACCGATTTCTACACTCAAGCGGTGACCTCATATGAAGTAGGCCTACGGTTTCCGAATCATACCAAGTCTGTTTAATCCGCATCTTCGACGTGTTCTTTAAACTATGTTCAAGGATGCGGTATTGCTGAGACTGGACTCTTGCAGGACACGTATTTTATATTCTGGTAGTTTCATTGGATATATACATGTATGTATGATAGGTAGGCCTATGGTGAGTGAAGTATTTGCATTTTGGACGATAAACAGCATCCTGAATCCCTGAATCTCCTGAAGATATATGGAATTGAGCTCTGACTTGTGTAAAGAAGTTTGGTGAATAACGTCCTCTTCGTCCCATTTTCTGATAATTGGGAAAATTAACTGCGTTTCTTGAACTGGCTGGATGTCAATCTCGTGATGCATCCACCAAATAAACGTGACAATTAATATCAGTCGCTATTTTGTGTTGAAAGAATGTCGTTCTAACGGTATGATAGATCTTCTTCACGTTTTTCTGATATCCGCTAATGCTCAAGACACAAAGATTTTTGGACGATCAATTTCTGAAAATATCTATGTTATCAGTATATCTTTACGGTAACTTTAAGGATTTCCCTGCTTTAAGTTAGTTTCTGTCTATTTCGCTATTAACTTGATAATTTGACCAAGTTTCTACCTCCTGAGAGGCAGTTTTCTACCCCTTAACAGATGTATCAGTGCTGAGAACGGACTGCTTATATGAATTTGTAGGGAAATCTAGAACATGATCCAATGTTACTGTGAAATGTATAGCCATTTTACAGCATTTCTTTTCCATAGTACGAGCGTAATATAGTCTGAGATAAAAAGAGTTTTGAAAAACACAGCAAAAAAATTGCCTTTTACCTTAGAATCCAAATAATGAAAAAACTAGTATTATTTTAGCCACTTTTGGCTCTCACCTATTTCAGCTTTTATCAAGTATTATAGCTCAGAGAAATTCCGACACTTACACACTCCGACTTCTTATATATTTTCAATCATGAAGATAGTATGAAAACTACCTCCTAGGAGGTAGTTTTCATTTTCATAAATGGCTGAAATTATGTAACTTTGCCATTAAATTTAGAAAGTAATAATCGCAACCACCTGCTTCATTGCAAGTATTGCATCGCATATTCCAAGAAAATGAGGTTAATTTAACCTCATGCATACAATCATATTCCTATTCTAAGAGGAAAATCTATGGCAGAATTGACGGCAAAGCTTATCAAGAAACGTGAAAATTTTATTCTTTCAACTAAAGGAGAGGTAAAGAGTCACTTACTCGTAACCTTGGGAATTATATACAAATTCTCTGATAAAAAACAGTTCACATGTCACGTTCATATGAATTCTATTAGTAACACTGAAAATCAAAATTGAATTATACCTCCGAGGCACTTTTCTTAATATTCATATGTCTATAAAAAAGCAAATCTGGACTAGTAATTTGCTGGATGAGCATAAAGTGCTACCAAGACAAAACCAAATGATTCCATACCGTTGCTCTATGGAATTGATGACCAAACTATATCTGTATAACTCCAAACTATGAAAAAGCCATGAATCGAATCACATTTTTGCTGATTATGAAGACTCAACGGATTCCAGTTCTGATGATCAGAACCAACAAATAGTGGATTTCATCGATGTTGTCGATGATCAAGCATTTACAGGAAACAGTTTTACTGCTGGGATACTTCTTGTGCATATATGAGAACTCGGTGAAAGCATACCACAGGAACTTGACTGGCAAAATGAAAATGACGAGAAAGATGGCCAATCGGCAATGTATTCAAAGCTATGTGATTATTATTCTTTCGTCTAACCAAATTATGCGGTACTTTAAGTTGCATTATACGAAGGACAAGAAATTATGAAGAATAAAGAATAAGTAAAGGAATTCGAGGTATTAATCAACACCGACTTGCCTGAGACTGACAAAGTAGGTCTGCCACCGAACTGCACCGAGTTATTGTAGGAGATTGATTATTTGGATCAGTGAAATCAAACTTACAAGTTTCATATGTACACTTTCAGTGAAACAAGCTGTTCAGTTTATGCAAATGAGTGAGTTGTATGGTATTATGCTGATAAATACGTCCCAAACATTATACATAGAAGAAATACTTTGTGAGAGGAACCTGAAAGGAGAGAGATCTCTTCGAGAGAGAGAGAGCCTTCGAAGGCTGTGAGATTGAAGGACAACCAGTTCTTATTAACCTCTTCAACCAGCTCAATATGAGAACCTCCAAAAACTCACAGCCATGATATAATTCAAAGACCAAATGTGACTGCTGGACACTTGAAATATTCACGTGGAATCGATTCAGAGGAAACTGCGGGCCGAGTCAATTGGATTTGAAGACACCTGCTGGTAATTCATGCATGAATTCAACACCATCATCGACTTTGAACTTTTTGTATGAGCAACTCCCATCATGCAATAACATATTTCTTGAAGAAGGATCTAGATGGAATCGAAGAAGGTTGCGAAGAAGGATTTCCAAATGCATTTAAGGAAATCAAAATAAATCAGGTTTTCAGAAAATATGCTATTTCTATCAGCTCGGCAGGACTGTTCCTGAGATAAATAAAGCACTGTATAAGCCTGATCAATGAGGCTATGAAAATATTTTCCGGTGATTCTTTTTGATCACACTCACTTTCATTGAAATCTTTGTGAAGTTGTAGCCAATGTAGGCCTAGTAAGGCAAGAGGCCTATATGTATGATGATCATTTTGCATCTACTAATAATGATACGGATATGTGAAGCCTATCATCATATAATCACTTGAAACTTTTTAAGTTGTAGATTGAAATATTAGATCTATCGGTGGTATCAATGTGCTATTTGATAGCAGTTTTGCTACGGCCAATGTAGATTCCGTCATGCTTCATCCGCTATGCATTTTGTTACGGGTTATTATTTTCTTAATATTCCCAAAACATATGATTGAAAAATGTAAATGAAAAATGTGGATAAATTATATTGTGAAAATAAATAATGGTGCAAACAGTCCTTACAAGGACAGATGGTACGTTCACAGTTATAAGACAGTCACAGCACCAACAGAGTCTCCAGATTCTTCCAGGACCACAAGCCGTGGTGATCACGTCCGCAGCAGTTCGATGATAGTTCGCACATAGAAGATAGGCTGAAACACCATCAACGGCTCTCGCCGACAACTTCGCTTGGAGAGACCAGAATGCGTGAGCGGGCGTTGTTCATGCCGCGTTAAATACGTCTGTGAAGATTCGCTCACGGTCAGCTACCAATTGTTTGGTCATCCATTGTCTGATGACATGACATGTCTGTTGTCGGTCATGTACCGTAGATAGCTGACAAGCTGGACTTTTGTATGACATTGGAACTTGAAATGCATGCCGCGGAAAAGTTATTGCTCTAACAATGGAATGGAGATTGCTCTCACAAAACAATAAAATGTATAATGAATGCATAATAAAGCAAGAAGACAAACTGCCTAGCACACAACACGCCCCACCAAAAAAATAAAAATCACAATTTTATTTAACTTCTCGACAAACGATCTGCTATGATGTTATCTCTCCCGGGTACATGTTGAATGATAATATTATATTCCTGTAACAACAGACTCCATCTCAAAAGCCTCTGTCATTTTTCATTCTGTTAATGAAAACTAACGGATTGTGATCTGTGTAAACAAAAGTAGCTCGCAGGCCTTTGAGGAAATACGCAAAGTGTCTCAAACTTTGAACCAAAGCTAGGCCTTCTTTTTCAATCGTACTGTATTTTCTTTCGTAATGATTGAATTTCTTCGAATAATATGATAATGGATGCTCGTTCCCTTCCTCATCATCTTGAGCCAACAATGCACCAAGACCAAGGCCGCTAGCATCGACATATAATTTGAAGGGATTTTCAAATGTAGGTACTGATAAAATCGGTGGTGATGCCAACATTGTTTTGACTTGTTCGAAAGCTACTTGGCATTCATTACTCCAAGTATATTTTATTTTTGGGCTCGTGAGGCTTGTCAAAGGGTGTACAACATCTGCGTAATTTTTGCAAAATTTTCTATAATACCCAGCCATACCAAGGAATCTTCTTAGTTCCTTTCTTGAGTTAGGTACAGGAAAGTTTACAACGGCTTGAACTTTTGCCATAATAGGTTTTATTTTCCCATGTCCGATTTCAAAACCTAAATAGTTCAGCGACTGTTTCCCAATCTCGCTTTTGCTGAGGTTGATTGTTAAATCGGCCTCGCCGATTCTTTGGAATAATTTTCGTATTTGTTCCAAGTGACCTGGCCAGTCATTACTATAAACGATTATGTCGTCAATATATACGGCGCAGTTGTCTAAATTTTCGATGACTTTATTAGCTAGTCTTTGAAATGTTGATGCGGCATTTTTCATTCCGAAGGGCATAACTTTGTATTGAAATAAACCCTCTTCGGTGACGAAGGCTGAAATTCGCTTTGCTCTTTCTGTTAAAGGAACTTGATAATATCCTTTCAATAAGTCAAACTTGCTGATTATTTTCGAATCTCCTACTTGTTCAATGCAAGTCTCGATATTCGGCAAGGGATAATTGTCTGCGATTGTCAATTCATTTACTTTTCTATAATCGGTACAAAAACGACGAGTTTTATCTGGTTTTGGTACCAAAATGCATGGTGAACTCCAATTGCTGTTGCTATTTTCTATTATGTTATGATCTTTCAGATATTTTACTTCCTTTCTCATAATTTCTCTCTTCTCTGGATTCATTCTGTACGGACTCTTGTTTTATTGGCCTTTCTTCAGATAATTCGACATCATGTTCTGCCCACATAGTTATTTGCGGATGATCGGAAAATATTCCTTTGTGCTCTTTAATTATTTCTTTTATCTTTTCTTTATGTTCAGAGTCGACATGCTGGAAATGGCTATCAAGATTTTCTAATATCTTTGAATTATTCATTCTTGGCATGATGAGATTGACTTCCTCTTCTGCATCACCCGGCGATGCCGATTTCGTCAGCGATGTTGCCACTGCAGACTGCCCTGACGCAATCATAGTGATCGAAGTGCCTGTAGAATTTTCTTTTATATCACCCAATGCAGGCAAATTCGTCTGCGATGCTGACACCAGACTCCCCGGCACAGCACCAGAAGGGTTTGACTCAGTTGTTGACTCTTCGTCTCGGTCGTGATATTTCTTGAGCATATTTATGTGACACATTCTTTGTTTCTTTCTTCTATCCGGAGTTTCTATAACATAGTTGACTTCACTTATTTTCTTTTGTATCATATAAGGACCTTGATACCTTGCTTTCATCGGATCTCCCGAGATTGGCAATAATAAGAGTACTTTTTCACCTTGCTGAAATGTTCTTTCTTTTGTGTTTCTGTCAAATTGCTTCTTCATTTTACTTTGCGAATTTATTAGGTTAGCCTTTGCAGACTTTTGTATCTCAGTGAGTCTTTCTTTGATCTCAGACACGTAGTCTAACAAATTCGTGCTTTTCTTCTCTTCGCTGAGCATATTTTCCTTCATCAACTTCAGGGGTCCTCTAACTTCATGACCGTAAATTAATTCAAATGGACTAAATCCGAGTGAATCTTGAGCTGTTTCGCGGATGGCAAATAATAGCATTGGTATACCTAAATTCCAGTCCTTTTGATGTTCTTCACAGTAAGTTTTCATCATAACTTTCAATGTCTGATGGAATCGTTCTAACGCACCTTGAGATTCTGGATGATAAGCAGTTGAACAAATATGTTTTACTCCAAGTACTTCTGACACTTGACTAAATATCTTCGATGTAAAGTTCGTGCCTTGATCTGAGCGTATGACTTTCGGTAATCCCACCATAGTAAAGAAATTGATCAAAGCCGAACAAATATTTTTGGCGTTAATGTTTCTCAATGGGATAGCTTCTGGAAATCTGGTTGACGAACACATAATCGTAAATAGATATTCATGTCCCATTTTGGTTCGTGGTAAAGGTCCAACACAATCAATAATGATATTTCTGAATGGTTCTTCGCACGCAGGGATTGGAATTAACGGCGCTTTCGGAGGATCTAACTGATGTTTACCAACTATCTGACATGTATGACAAGTTCGACAGAAGTTAGCTACATCTTTGTACATTTTCGGCCAGTAAAAATGCTTCAATATTCGATAGTGAGTTTTGCGTACACCGAGATGACCACTTAATACGTTTTCGTGTGCAACGCTTAAGACTTTTTGTCGATATGACTTAGATATTACAATTTGATGTACTTCTTGCCATGTTTCTTCAGGAGTGGCTTCTCTTGGTTTCCAGCAACGAAATAGGATACCATTTTGCTTGTAAAAGTAAATGCGCTCATTCTTATCATTCTCGTTCAGTTCTGCGGAGATGTTTTGTAATTCTTCATCGCTTTCTTGTTCTTTTATTAGTTGACACCGATCTATATTCGTTTCGAATGTTATTTCTTTCTCTTCAATATTTTCATCAATTTCATTCTCTTTCTGATTTCTCTTTCTTACTCATGGATCTTGTGACGGCACATACTGTTGTTTGTTCACTTTCTTTCGCTAGTTCAATCTCTTTCAGTTCATTCTCTTTTGCTTCATGATCTTTTATTTCTCCTTCGTTTGGCTTCAATTTCTTTCATGTCTGTTATCATACGTGGTACCTGAACTTTGCATCCGGCTAAGTCGTTCCCAACAATCAAATCGATCCCTTCAATAGGAATTTCTTCTCGATCGACTAAACCAATTATGAAGGTACCTTCCACTATCTCGGTTTTTACGTACAACTTATGCAGTGGAGCTGAGATACATCCTCCGACGCCGCGGAGTGGAACACATAATCCCGTGTATGTATCATGTGACACTGGAACTATGTCTTTCACTATTAATGATTGAAATGCTCCGGTATCTCGCCATACTGTAACTGGATATAAATCATCTTTATCATTAACAGCTAGACCGTCTTTCGTGAAAGCTTGCTTCCCTTCTTCAATTAGTTGTTCACTTTCGTCGACTGAAGTATACCTATCATGCTCAATGACCTGAACACCATAAAAACTAGTAGGAAAGGATTTTTCCTGCTCAGTCTCAAGATGGCAGTTCGTTTCACGAACAAGCGGTACACAGTTCGTTTCACGAACAAGCGTTACGGGCTTTCTATCGTACTTTTCTGGTCGTCCATGCAATTGCCAACATTCTGTTTTTGCATGTCCCTTTCTCTTGCAGTATTCACATTCTATTTTCCATCTTGGCGTTTCTCGTTTTCTCATATCTTCTGGCTGTTTGTTTTTATTGTCATTGTCTGTTGTCTTCATAATATTTTTCTGCACTTCTTGTGTAAAAGTTTCTTGGCTTTTCATAATGGTAATACGACCGTGGCTTTTTATGCGTCAATTCGTATTGATCGGCGATTCTTGCTGCTTCGGTTATGTTTTGTGGCATTCTCTCATCTAAATATACTTTGATTTGTGGGCTCAAACAGTTCTTAAATTCTTCGATGAGGATGACATTTCGTAGTTTCTCAAAAACGTATCGGCGTTTTCGGCTTTCGTCCACTTATCAAACAAGACTTCTTTATCTTTGGCAAATTGTAAATGATTTTGCTCTTTCATTCTTTGCCATGAGCGGAATTTCTGTCGGTAGGCTTCTGGCACCAACTCATATGCTTCAAGGATTACTTGTTTTACCTTTTCATAATCTTTGGCATCGCCATTAGGTAAGGCTGCATACGGTTTTTGTGCTTAAAAGTTAAAACTGTCTGCATCAGGAAGGTCCATTTTTCTTTTGGCCAGTTTGCCGTTTCAGCAACCCTCTCAAAACACAGGAAAAATTGTTCCACGTCTCTTTCGGAAAACTTTGGAACTATGGATGCATTTTCTTTTAATGATGCTTCTGATTTTCTTTTTTCAGTTTCTGCTTTTGTTCTTATTCTCTCTAGTTCAATTTCTCTTTGCATATTCATTTCTTTTTCTCAGTTCTCTTTCGGCCTCCCTTTGTTCTCTTTCGACCTCCCTTTTGGCCTCCCTTTGTTCTCTTTCGGCCTCCCTTTGTTCTCTTCGTTCTTCTCGTTCTAATCGCTTTTCTTCTCTTTCTCGTTCTAATCGCTTTTCTTCCAATTCTATTTTTTTTAATTCTAACAACACATTGGAATTTTCCGGCAACTCTCCTTGGACATCCTTTTCTATCTTGCCTTCTTCGATGAAATGCCCTTTGATTCTCTGGAGTATTTGCTCCTTTCGCATAGTCATCTTAACTGGCAATTGCAACTGGATTCCAACATCGAATAGTTCCGCTTTCTTCAATTCCTTCAGCTGTTGCACATTTGGGGCTTCATTGAATTGTTTAAGGAATTCTTTAGCATCGAAGTCCATTTCTTACGTTCTTAGCTAATTCCTAACAATCCTTATAAAATAACCCGAGAAAATTTTATTTTATTTAGGAAGATCAAAAAACGCGATAAAAAATCGAGAAATGTATAGCTCAAAACTTGCCCACGGTTAGTTTTAGCCTTATGCTTAGGCCTACAGTTATTAAGCCTTAAGACTTAACTTAAAAAGAGTGGACAGAGGAAGCGAAAAAAGAAAAAGTTCAGAACCTTAACTGGGAAGAAGTGGTAGTTCGAAGAACCGACGGCTCTCAGGCGAGCTGTGCGTCAGTGAAAACAAAGCTGGGTCCTGGCGTGGTCGCCAAATATGTTACGGGTTATTATTTTCTTAATATTCCCAAAACATATGATTGAAAAATGTAAATGAAAAATGTGGATAAATTATATTGTGAAAATAAATAATGGTGCAAACAGTCCTTACAAGGACAGATGGTACGTTCACAGTTATAAGACAGTCACAGCACCAACAGAGTCTCCAGATTCTTCCAGGACCACAAGCCGTGGTGATCACGTCCGCAGCAGTTCGATGATAGTTCGCACATAGAAGATAGGCTGAAACACCATCAACGGCTCTCGCCGACAACTTCGCTTGGAGAGACCAGAATGCGTGAGCGGGCGTTGTTCATGCCGCGTTAAATACGTCTGTGAAGATTCGCTCACGGTCAGCTACCAATTGTTTGGTCATCCATTGTCTGATGACATGACATGTCTGTTGTCGGTCATGTACCGTAGATAGCTGACAAGCTGGACTTTTGTATGACATTGGAACTTGAAATGCATGCCGCGGAAAAGTTATTGCTCTAACAATGGAATGGAGATTGCTCTCACAAAACAATAAAATGTATAATGAATGCATAATAAAGCAAGAAGACAAACTGCCTAGCACACAACTCATAGCTTCCCTACAGTATGCAGCATTGACTATCTCATACCTCAACAACTTGTGACTGCTGGCAAATACACCAAGAAACAGGAATGTCTAAGGTAAAAGATTATAAGAGAAAAGTGGGGTTGAAAATCAAAGACACTGAGAAACTTATTAGTCGTGTTTGCATGGCTTGAACTCTATCGCGTAACGGACATACATGAAGCATGATCTTGATAATCAATTGGTTTTTGAAGATAGGTTTTAGTGATTTTTAATAAAATGTTTTAGAGATTTATCCAATATTGGCATTTGTCGTCGTTTATCATTGATTTAGATTTAGAATATTGATGCATCTTTACACTGAAAAGTTAAAATTGGAAAATTATAAAAATGCCTCCTAGGAGGCAGTTTTGATATCTGAAATAATTATAGGTGCTTGTATAATCAGAAGCTTCACAAAAGAGTTCTTTAAAGAATTTCTTAAAAACTACTTAATTTCATCTTTTTTTTGCAGCCGTATGTTGTCTGAAAAATTACATTTTAGAAATATTTTGTCGTCTGGTCACTCGACATGCGTGTAATTCTAATTCAGCAATGTCAGTTTCATTCACCATTAAAAACAAAATGACTGATCTGTTGACACTTTCACATCTAAATTGACATCTACAACGTTGGTCTGCTTAATAAAAAAGTTTTGTGTCAACAATAAAACTTAAATGTGATAATGATCTTCCTTAAAAAGGAGCCACTTTTAACAACAAAGTATTAGGTGTGGTGAAAAAAATTGCGATGCTCATCCGATGGAAGCCTTGTGTACATTCAGTCACTGTATGAAATAGTTGTCATATTGACGCAAAAACCTCAGCCTCCCTTATTCGTGATGTATGATATACCTGACATGACTTTAATTGCTACCTCATAAATACTTGAAAATATCTGCATATTTTGGGAATATTCAGATAAAGGAGATGTCAGAGGTCAAAACTTTGTCTGATTTATTACTTGGAAGCATGGAAGTTAAAGAAATGTCATCAGCCACATTACACATTATAAAATGACATTCATTCTGCTCAATTTTCTAACGCTAGTCTTCTTGATTTTCTTCAACACTGCATTGAAACGGAATCTTCAAATCTATGCTATTTGTCTAAAACTGAAACAATGTAGAACAGCTGTTGGTTATAATTATGTCTGATCATCATCTTGCAGAACACAAAGTTAGTTAAGGTATAAATATGGTCTGATGCATTTGCGCATCGTTAAAAAAAAGTAAGAAAAATGCCTCCTAGGAGTCACTCTGTCAAATTATCAATTTAAAGTATCTTAAAATGATGAAATCTTAAAGTACTGGTGTCATATCGATACAGTAGTCATATTATTTATGAGATGTCTATTTCCGTCATTACTGGTGTCTGAAATCACTGATTCATAAAGACAGGTTTCTCTAAGATATCAATGTCACATACGATATGTATAGGATATCACACGATATTTGAAAGCATTATCAACCATAGAAGTAGATAATAGACACTAGAATGGAAGTTAGATATCTTGCCTATGTACAATGATAGCACATGGAAAAATCTATGGTTTGTAGATCAGATTCGATCTAAAACATTGTATCATAGTGAAACTATTTTCCAAATTGGTTGTGGAAGTTGTTGACACCTAATTACAGGATTTTCATGAAGAGAATTGTAAGTGAGATGGCGGCATTGTTTCATGTGAAATAGCCTACTATTCCATGGATTAATATAGTGTGTCTATTTGTAGCAGTCACTGACAACTAGTTTCCAATTTTTCAATATTTGAATGAGAATTAAAAATTGGTTCACAAAGTTATCATTGAAAGTGGTCGGTGTGCTGTTTGTAAGAACATCTGAAGAATTCACCGATAGAAAGTCTAATTATTGGATAATTTCTTCTTCAGATGGCTAAGAAACCTGTCGCTTTTCAGGAATAAACACAAAGAAAGTTTCTTTACCGACAATCATTTCTCAAATAAATAAAATGTCGCTGGAACTTTTCAATTAATCATTGAATGACACATGTGATATTTTGGAAGCTGATATTCGAATGCATGTAGGGATTTTGAAAATTATTCAAATTTAGTGAACAGGGGAACCCTTTA
The DNA here is from genome assembly GCA_907163375.1 of Prostheceraeus crozeri. Lineage (NCBI taxonomy): Eukaryota > Metazoa > Platyhelminthes > Polycladida > Euryleptidae > Prostheceraeus > Prostheceraeus crozeri. The sequence goes on along the minus strand of CAJQUW010001046.1, from coordinate 80,096 downwards.
AAGTAAAATTAATACTCTAAGATTTCTTGGCCTCTGATTTCAAGATGGAGTTATGGATGTTCTGTAAATCAACATTACAAGTTGCATAAGAGTCTGATTATACTATTGATAGATTATCGGAGCGATATTTCAAAATGATGAACGTACAGAACGTTTTAGAGGATTTCCTTCTTTGTCATCCTGTCGCTGCAGTATTTTGTAGATTCATTATTGCTTTCGTGTACATGATCTTTGTACATGGGGCAACAATCCAGATCACAAATTGCCTTGATAAATATAAATGCCAACCAGAAAACAAGGAAACCAGCTCGTACAATTTTCTTTTTGCCCCAACTAAGTTCCCCCGGCGTGTGCCATAATTTTCATGCAATTTCCATTCTAGGACTTTCTATGGTATTGTTAATTTCTATGTTATCAACATAACAAACGACGGCCGTATATATCTATCATAACGCCTAGTTTCACCTGCAATTCGGAGTGTGATATCTGGTGGTTTCCGGTTGTTATGTACATAATACATGGAATTTATCAGGCAATAACCCATAGAAGTGGATAACAATATCTTTCTATGGTATTATTAATTTCTATGCAATAACCATAGATTTCTAGATGCTATGGAAATCCATGCAGAAGTCCATGGAAATATCCAAATCCATTCATTTCCATTCGAGTCATTTACCGCATGAAGACGGCGTGAATTTCCATCAATTCTGTTCATAGCTTACCACTACATGCACATCAATGGTGTCAGATTGTTGTTTTCTAAATTACTACTCAGTTCCCAATGACGGTGGAAAGCAAGAAAATTTTGAATCTCGACATTCTTGAAATATATCATGACATATCATATTCAAGATAGCATGACTCAAGCTTGATAAAATGCATATGGTTCAATGGTCCGTCTAACTCTGATGGCATTCGAAGTTTGTCAGCTAAAAATTGTGCATTTTATGACTTCCTCTAAGAATGAGTGAACTTATAGCAGCATCAAGAATCAAACATAGCCTTCGGGGTTGCTCAATTATTGAAGAAGATTATGCGCCATTAATTAATACACAAGACCGAAGTCGTGAAATCTTGCTGTTGCAGGTTATGGAGCATAACATACCACCAAGCAGGATATCAACATCAATGGACAGTGGCAGATTACAGTATGCACTCAATCAAGATGGAATTCGTCGATGGACCATATTATAAGAAGAAAACAGGACTCCAATCCAAGCTTGTATTTCGCAAAATTATGTAGCAATTCTTTTATGTGCTTATAGTGACACACTAACAGACCTTATCTGTTGAATTCTAGCTCTTCAAACTATGTACATGTATATGTGATATTTAGTCATCTAGGAATTCATGAAAATTTCCGTGTGATATTTTTTCATATACGTAATACACTGAGATCATTGGAAGACCAGAGATATCTGCACTAAACTATGCGTTATCAAGGGAAAATCTCAGGTTCCAGTTCCATAGATCATTTCATAGCCAGCCGTTTTAGCTCACTGACGCATTCAGAGCAATTGTTTTCTGAACAATTTGTAAAAAATCCTAACACATTTTCACAATATGGAAGTCAATATGCCGGCAGTTGATCAGATGATGTGATGATCATTTATTGAAATGTGCAGGATAACAGCATTGTTGTTTTTATTTTCTGGCAATACAAATTTTCCATCGCACGAAAAACTATTTTCGCTCCAATCATGACATGACGAGAATCCATTTCCAACATTTCATGGACTCTCTCACTTGAAAAAGAGCTTGTCATCGAACTTTTCTATCATTTTTAAACCCTAGAATGTGCATTGTCCAAGAATGCCAGAACGATTAATTTGAGTAATGAGAAAAAAATCAATGGTTTTGTCGTCAATATCTCTTGGCCACGCTCTTCCTGTAGGACTATGTTCCGTTCCTATCTATTGACAACAACTCTCTTTATAATTTGATATTTTCAGCGACGTGAGACTTTGTTCACCAAATCAAATTCTATATTGCAAATTGCAAATTTTGCATAGGCAATGCCAATTCTTCGTGTAGAACAGAGGAAGTGCACTATGAAAGGCATATCTAAAAAGTTGTACGCAATGATGCATGATCCTTGAAACTGACCAATATCCTGATCAGGAAGAAACGTCATGCAATTCATAGTTTGAAGGAAAATATAAAGAAGAGCCATCCATCCACTATCGATCTCAAATGGTTCATCAAAAACACTTCAACATTTTATATGCAAGAATATCACAATGATGAAACGAAAACAGAGGTATACAACTCAATCGAAGTGTGTTAGTCTACTAGTACATGGAAAAATATAGGATCATTCTCACATGTAGTGTAGGAAATTGATGATTGCTTTGTATTCTTTGAAAACTTTACGCATTGATATCTATCTGTAGCTAGCTGATTAAGTTACCTTTGATGTCTAGTTCCGTCATTACTGGTGTCTTTTTGCATTGGGCGCATAGGAGCAAATTTTGAGTTGTCTATAACAAAACGACATTACTGGTATATCTCATAAATAATATCGACACAGCCTTCGGGCGACACATAGACTTCGGGCGATAATGCCAGCCGTCGGGGTCATATGGCGTTATCTCCCTCTTCTAGCTCTGTAACTTTCTATGTCCACAAGCTAATAAGTTCCACGAAGCAGTTAATTATTTTGATGGATGGAAATTATTAACCAGGTGAAGATTTCTATGAAAATATTCATGCATTATAGCAGATAATGTATAAATTTCTTCGGTCATCCCAGTCAACCAGTACACGTGTATTACACGTGTAATACACGTGTATTGGACACGTGTAATACACGTGTTTTGTGTTCAGATAATACACGTGTATTACACGTGTACAAATACACCAAAATTACACTCCTTTTATACGACTTAAAATTTAATGCTAGTTTATTTTGGCGTTTCATCCTTTTATTGTTTCGAACATACCCAACCTCTAGATTGCTTAAAAATTTGTTCTGAATTCATATCTGCATCATATTACCTCCTAGCTATTCCGAACAGTTAAGCATTTCTTAACTTATATTTTCTCTAAGCATGTATAACATACATAAATCGCTTTAAATGGTCGGTCAAATGTGAAATCTTTAGCCCACAACAGGAATGTTTATAAGACACCGAATAAGTAGAAGCACTATTTTTCGGAGAAAAAGAATAGTCACAAAAAGAAGAATCACATTAGAAACTGTAAATCACAGGAATTCACAAATATTCCATATCTAGCCAAAACCATCTCATCCACTTCAATGACGTCTGACAACTTCATAAGTAGCTTTATTCCACAGTTCATAAATCCAAATTTCTATCCAATCAGGAGTTGAAAAAATGTTATGAAAATTCATCCAGGTGGCAAGCAATCCTGGTAATACATTGAAAATAAAGTTATAAATATCTGTCATTTACGTGAGAAAGAAATTTTTATCATTAAAGATTGTGACAAAAGCTCTGCATGTAATCGGTAATTAATTTAATTCAATTCAATAATTTATTAATTAATTACTTTAATTCAATTTAAAGCAACGATAGGATTCATCAGATGCTCACTTTTTGAAATCTGATGCATCGCTTACACAACGAAACTGCAGAAATGTAGAATGACAAAAAAAAGAAATCAATCAAACCAATAATTTGTAATGCACAATAAGAATGAAAAAGCTTGTCACTTGGCTGATATAATCCGTCATCAGTGTTAGATATAATTCCCTAATTATGGATCCAAACTTCAGTCGCTCCTAGCGTTTCATTAGTGCAATTTTCCAAGTTGCACCGTGTGAATTATTTCTATATTAATTTGTTTTTTTATTTATTAAATGTTTTGTAATCCATCTCTAGATCAATTCATATTATAGAAATCTCATAATTAGATAAATTTCTCCACGTCTATTCTAAATCATCTCCCATCTAAATCAGAGAGTGATGCAATAGGACAGCTACCTGTGAATGAATTATCTTCAGGAAAAGTCAGAAATTAAATAATGATAATGAATTAAGGAGATTAAGGTAAGTTTTTATTTTATGGACAGGTTGATTCTTAGTCAAAGGTCTTCTTCCTATGGTCTTGGAACTCGTTTTTATTGATCTGTCTCAGGAAAGGTTCGAAATGAAATTTATTTAAATAACTTAGCGCTCTCAGCAGCAGCATCTGAAACCGATGTCTCTGTTAAAATTCTAGCCGGAAAATCAACGATACATGTAGCTTCTGCCAATTCGTGGAGATCTGTCTTCGAGCTATCAGCTGAGGCGACTGAGTTTCCGGCTGATATTAGGGACATCTATGATTAATATAAGATATCTAAGGGACGTTCAACTCCCATACCATGTACTGGACTGGAGGCCAGTAACTTCGATAAACTTGATTAATGACAATAGTGTGTATCTGGATAAAACCATGGACCAAATGGCAAACAATTCACTTCCATATTGTGAAGCACATCAGAATCCAGCTGAATTGATTGCTGAACATGCTAATTAATACGCTCGGCCCAGTCTTGCAGAGAAATTGTGGGAAGAATCTGTGCAGTGTACATGTACACATGCAATCATATCATCGGTGGTCAGTTTCAAATAAATTGTGACTTTCTATTTTCATTGATTTTCCCATTGCCTTGTCTAAAACCTCCTCCTGTATAATTAATTGGACCATTGGTGGACTTTATTCGAGAATTCAAGAGCAATGAAGCGATGTAAAATGTCTGATTTATTTCCGGCCTTGAATTACTCACTTTCATTAAACGAAAATTGATGGCTACTTTTGCCACAGTGATGCACGAATGCTTTCATATTCACCGACGAAATTTATGCGGATTTCGTAATCAACTTAAATCCTGTTGATTAAGGGGATTATTAGATTATTGGGTTGTTCCTGAATTTCCCAATATAGTAGGACCTTAAAATCGTGGAAAGTCAGCAATCACCACCGCTTAGTTTGCTTTTTATTCAATGTGACCTTCACATTTCATGAATCACTGACATCATAATCACATTTTATTTGTTCCTCGGAGTTTGATTTTAAATTGAAGGCCTCCTCACAGATGATGCTCTATAATCACGAGATAAAAATGATAAATTTAATAAGAGATGAAAATATATTGACATCGGTAACCACTCATTGCGAGGAGGCGCACTTGGAAAGACAACAATTCTCTCTCTTTTCCACCTAAATCTTGATAAAGGATCTTCCGAAGGAATGGATATTCAAGCGACTCTTCCTTAACTTTTAGCATTTTCATTTGTCCTACTAATCAAATTATTATCAATTTTTGATGTTTCAATTTGCTTTTTGTTCTTTTCCGATTGCTTCATCAGTAGATTTTCTTTAGATTTTAATCATGTCTTTTACTTGTAGCCTATAACAATGAATAAGGCATGAAACATATTGCTGCAATAATTGTAGTAGCAAGTAAAATCATTACTGATCAGTTGTCACTTAATCCATGACTGCCTTTAGCAAAGGAAAAAGATTATCAAAATTTTTCCAGAAAGAGTTCACAATTCTCCGAAAAAGCACTACTGAATCGATTTTCGCAAAGCATGTAAAGAATGTACAGAATCCACACCAATAGCCATTGATGCTACGCGTCGTAGGTGAACAATTTCAATCACTAGCAGTTGATATTGCAGCTGCTAGTGACAGTTGCTTATTCTTGCGGGAGTTTTGTAATTCTGCAATCACTTCTTGACTGGGTCCAGAATCTTCCTTCAATAGATTCCCTGTATGAATGAGCGTATTAGAGTACTGGATAATTGTTCACAACTTGTTTTGCGGTTTTATCCAGATGTGTACAAGCAATCGTCATTAGTCAACTCTACCAAAGACACTGGCCTCCAGTCCAGTACATGGTATGGGAGTTGAACGTCCCTTAGATATCTTACATTAATCATAGATGTCCCTGCTGATATGAACATGTTAAAAAACGCATGATCTCCTAGGCAGGAGGAACGGAGGCTAACTGAAAATCTCCGGCTTCATCGCATTCAGTTGCATATAAGTTGTTTGAACAATGGGGTTGGGTTCTGCAAAGAACTCAAAAAGAGTATCAAACGATTTTGAAAGCAAAGCAGCAATTGAACTTGGTACTTGAGCACATGAACTTGGTGGTTTTGAAATATAATATATTAAACAAATAGTTATAAAACAGAAATGAAAAGTAGCCATTTACTGGGTTAAAATATTTCTTCACTTGATGTGTCGTTGATAATCAGCTTCAGAAAATCAGTCAACGTATTAGCTCCGTCCCTAGTGATTTTGAATTTACAAACAATCCTATCTACAAAATATAACTTGTAAATCTATAAAATACAAACTTGTAATAGGAAAAGTAATGTGATACACTTTGTGAGTTATAAACTCATTCAAATCAGTTGTAATATCAAATAATGAATCTCGTCTACACTACAAAAAGCATTCAATCCTTAAAGATCACATTCATTTATAAGTTCTGACTTTGCCATGTTAATTGTGAGACATATGACACGGAATCCTATTAACAGCTTTCCAGAAAGATGTACATGTACTCGTAAGTGAGACTCGATTGTTACTGCAGAAAATATCAAAGAATTAATATTTTAAAGCGCATATGTCTGTAGAAAAAATACTCTACATCATGCATGCATATTCTAAGAAACAAAATGTAATGCTCACCGGACTTCATTACAGGTAAAGCAATATGATAGCAATTTGTCACAAAATGTGATCAAGTTCCATTTTCCAAATGTTTCAATTGATCATCAAATTGATTTCATCCTGACGTCAATAATTCCACTAGATCAATTTTCATTGAGCCAGACATATCGCAATGAAGCGGAGTTGTTCAAATTTGAATTCACAACATTATGCTATGTTCCTGCATGTTTAGCTACCCTGTGGGAAATGCGACGGTCGGCTGAGAGTCGAGTAGTCGGACACTCGACCATTGATCGACCGTCGACAGGAAGGTCGGATGTACGGGAGCACCGTGTAATGTTTTCAGTTAGGGTCGCATGCACATCAGTATTGACTTGGCCGTATGTACATGTCAGAGAATCAAAACAAGCACTTCGTGGTCGAAACTAGTTCTGTGTATTTTTCATAAATTTCTCCAATAACAAAGTTCATTAGAAGTTAGGGTATTTAAAGGAACAGTTTGCTGTGAACAAACAAACGTCATATAATGTCATAGATTTCACTATGCCACATATTCCCTCCTGTAGGAAAAGCAAATGTCGAATGTTCGAAAATGTCAAACACGCTGCATTAACGCTAGAGCGTAAAAGATTTGATAACGGACTTCACGTGACACCATCCGTTTACAAAATGTTCATCACTTCGATCACAACCACAGCTAGTAGTAGATAAAGTTCTCGTTTCGCACATGTCTTCGTCTTCTTGTACTTTGTCGCCTTCCTCCATTCTCGTCTTGCACTACGTCTCGCACGGCACCACGCACTTCTCGCGGAACGTCCGGCAGCTCGTATTCTTCTTCCATCCTACTGTTCGATCGATCAGTCGACACATGCTTCGTGTGCCACTTCTGGCCATCATCGAGAATGACAGACCGACTGCCAATGTTTCTTGAGACTTTTAAACCACGCTTGATCTCTCCTGATCTCGGATGCTTCACACAGACTCGGTCACCTGACCTGAATGGCTCTTCGAATCGAACTTTCTTCTTGGGTTTCACATGAACTAGTGAACTGAGCTGTGTTCGCATTTCCCTATTGTGAAGACAAAAACTGGGAGACTGAAGAGTTGTTGAGTGTGGCGAGGATCGGTAGGTAAGAAGGAACTGACGAATGTACTGAGGTACTGGAGTCTTCTGAAACAAAGCCAACTCGATCTGTTCAGCCAGTGTGCGGTTAAATCTCTCTACGACGGCATTGGACTCAGGATTGTAAATGGGTGCGCGAATGTGGACAATATTTCTCTTGCACAGAAAATCAGAAAACGATGTGGATGTAAACTGAGCACCATTGTCGGACAACAGCTCTTCTGGAAATCGTTCCCTCGAAAAAATACCATCCAAAACTTCAATGACTTTATCAGTTTCAACAGACGACGCAAAGGAAACTTCAGGCCATTTACTGTGGAGATCAATCACAACAATTGCATATCTTAGATATGAAGGCAAGTAGTACATTGGACCCTTAATGTCAATTGACACACGCTTCCACGGAAACTCTGGAAGAGGCAAATTTTCTTTTGAAGGTGCTGGACCACTTTTGAAAGTTTTGCTTGCCATCTGGCAAACACTGCAGTTCCTAATATTTTCTTCGATTTGCTTGTCTAGTCCTGGCCACCAATACATAGACCTGACTCTCGTCTTGGTTTTCTGAATACCCATGTGAGATTCATGTGCTATGTCAATCAAATCGTCTCTAGCAGAAACTGGAGCAACTACTCTTCTTCCTCTCATAACTTGATGCTGGTGAATGGAGAGTTCATCTCGAATCAGAAAATAGGGCTGCAATTCGGTAGGCATGTTCTTCTTGCTTGGCCAACCTGTTTCAATGAAATTTCTTATCCTAGACAGATCTGGACATGACTCGCACGCATCTTGGAAATTTTTTACTGACATGGACTGAACAATAGCTAAGTCTTCATCCTGATCATCCGATAGCAAGTAAACCATGTCCTCAATCGGAAAACGAGAGCAGTAATCGGGAATTGTGTTATCACAACCTCGCTTATATTGCACATCGAAATTGAACGCCATGAGTCTTGTTGCCCAGCGAGCTAGTCGCAGACTCATTCGGTCAAAACCCTTTCTTGAGAAAATCATGCGAAGCGGTTCATGGTCAGTTTCAAGCACAAACTTTCTTCCTAAAAGGTACGGTGTCCATCTCTCGCAGGCCCAAACTAGCGCAAGACTTTCCTTCTCAGTTGTGGAAAACTTCTTTTCTGATGCTGTGAGCCTCTTGGATGCAAATTCAACTGTTCTCTTTCCAAAATGTGGATCAACAATCGAGAGCGTAGCTCCTAGTCCAACATTTGATGCATCAGTCGACACAATGACTGGCAGATTCGCATCAAAAGGTGCTAGGGCAGAACTTTGACTTATAAGTAGCTTCATTCTGTCAAAAGTCGCTTGAGCTTCCTGAGACCACGTGAACTGTAGAGAACTTAACAAACACCGCAGAGGTTCTACCAAGGTTGAAAAATTTTGAATGTGTTTTGCGTAAAAACCGAAAGCACCCAATGTCGTGCGAAGCTCAGTGAATGACGTTGGGGCGGGGGACTCGATCAGTGCCTTGACCTTTTCACATGAGGGCTTGATGCCATGTCTGTCAATATCGTGTCCTAAGTATGTCATCTTGCTGACACCGTAAATGCACTTGGCTTCATTCAGCTTCACATTGTGGTCATTCAGTCCGTTCTGCACTGCTCTTAATCTCTGGTTGTGGATTTCAGTAGAAGGTCCAGTGACCAAAACGTCATCCAAGTAGCATGCAACACCGTCAATACCTTTAAGAATCTTGGACATGACGGACTGGAAAGCAGATGGACATGAGGCCAACCCGTAAGGGCATCGCTTGAAGCGGAACAAACCGTCAGGTACTATGAACGTAGTCAAATCTCGACTTTCTTTATGGAGTGGTAGTTGCAAGTATGCCTCTGACAAATCTAGCTTTGAAAAAGTCGAAGAGTCCTTCATGGAGTGCAGTACTTCCTCAATCCTTGGGAGTGGATAGCCATCAACAGCGACAGCTTGATTCACGGCTCGCAAATCAACACATACTCTAAGCTTCCCGTTCGCTTTCTGTACTATGACCAGGTTGGAAATCCACTCAGATGCCTCAACTCTCTCAATGACATCGGCAGCAAGTAAACGCTTCACTTCATCAGAGACCTGATTCCGAATCGAGAAAGGAATTTGCCGCAATGACTGGCGCGCAGGTCTAACATCTGAGTTTACACGAACTTTGTGAGTGTAGCCTTTGATGCATCCTAGAGCAACGACATCTGGCTGAGAGGCAGGGGAAGTGAGTGATGTAGACGAATCACTTGTGAAATTTGCAAAAGAATCAGGATCAGCATGAGAAACCTGAGCAGTGGGACTGACATAACTCGTCTGACAGATAGAATTTGTAGACACAGAAGGTACATGTGGTAGATCAATTGTCTGCGGAGAGTTCCGAGAAAACAGGCATGCATTCATGTTGACATTCAAGTTCGATCTGGCTGGAGAAAGTAGATCCCAGAGATCTTTTCTTATACTATGAAAGCGTCTCATCAAGTCACGGCCAAACAATACTTCCTTCTCTCTCAGTGAGACAACAACGAAGGGTACTGTGCAACTCTCTTTGCCGTCAGCAGAAGTGCAAAAAATTTCTATCTTTCCAATCACTTGAACTCTTTCTCCTGTATAAGTGAACACTCTGATGGCACATTGATGAAGCGCATCCTGAATTCTCTTCTGAGACCAAAGCGTTGACAGAACTTGATGTGGAATGATGTTAATGCCACAACCGGTATCCAAAACACCTGAGAGAACCTGGCTCTGCACAATCAAACTCGATGTGAACTTCTCATCGTGATTAGGATTACCCAAATTGCAAATTGTGATGCGACAAACAGTGGAATCTTCATCTGGCCCATCGGTGATTTCATTCGCTCTAACACCTCTACCCCTGGACTGACCACGGTTAAAACGACTTGACTGTGACTTGACTGACTTCTAGGTTGACTGCTACAGACTTTTGAAAGTGACCCATCTTCTTACAAAAATTGCAAACTTTCTCTCTGGCAGGGCATTGGTCATACGTGGCAACATGCTTATCAGACCCACAACGATAGCATCGCGTGTGCTGGTTACCTGAACTGATATGCTTACTTGATTTTTGCTTGTAACCTTGAAAACGATCACGCTGTCTAGACGAACGGATTTGGAGTGCTGCATGATTAGAAACAGATCCATGTGACCTAAAAGTGGAGCTTTCTTGTGTGACACGCTCATACTCTTTGGCAATGTCGACAGCGCCTGCGAACGTCAGCTTGCTGTCATCTTGAAGTAAAAGCTTCTCTCTAACCCGGTTGTCATGAACACCTATAATGAATTGTCCAAGCAGTGATTCGTTGAGCGGGTCTGTACTAACCTTAAACTCGCAACTGGAGGCAATCTGCCGCAAATCAGACGTGAAACTCTCGATCGACTCGCCCTGACGCTGCATGCGCTCATGCAGTTTGAGTCGGTATGTCCACTTAGAGGTGGATCCCATAAAGTAGTTCTTCATGACCTTCTTCAGGTCGGCAAGTTTAGAAACACTGGAGCTGTCAAACGTGTACAAGATCCTCTGACCTTCCGATCCTAGGCACGAAATCAACAGAGCCCTACACCTAGATTCCTCAGTGGTGACATCTATTCCTACGGCAAGCAGGTTGTTGTCGAAAGTACGTATCCAAGTATCCCATGCAATGGGTGGTTCGCCTGGAGTGTGAAGGAAAGGTGTGGGCGCAGGAACGCCAGTAATGACGCTAGCCATAACTCAAAAGAAAAAAGAGCAGCTCAGTCCTAGAACTTTAGTAATGCAAATATTAGTAAGTTTTGTCAAATCCTATTCCTACTTTAGTAAATGAATTAGTAATTGCATAGAAAGAACTTCACACTCTCAGGATATCAAACATCCTCGTCGCCAATGTAATGTTTTCAGTTAGGGTCGCATGCACATCAGTATTGACTTGGCCGTATGTACATGTCAGAGAATCAAAACAAGCACTTCGTGGTCGAAACTAGTTCTGTGTATTTTTTATAAATTTCTCCAATAACAAAGTTCATTAGAAGTTAGGGTATTTAAAGGAACAGTTTGCTGTGAACAAACAAACGTCATGTAATGTCATAGATTTCACTATGCCACACACCGACCGTCGCCGACGGTTGGTCAAGCCAACCATTAACAGACTTTCAAGCAAACGACTATGCGATCGTCGACCGACCTTCAAAACGCGACATTCGGCCGACCGTCCAAACGCGAGTCGGCCAACCAAATGTCACCGACTGTCGCTCGACCAGCAACCGACATACGCACTACAATATGCAACGCTGTAGAAGATAAGCAATACTTGCGATGGTGAAAAAATCCAATGCTGACTAAGCTGGGTTCTTTATCCTTTTCAAACCAACAGATTCTCAATCAAATTATATCTGATCGGCATGATAAGATAAGATTGTACATATACAGTACAAAATCAGCAAAACCACTGACGATGACTTCAGTTCTGAAAATACAGACAAAGTTCACACAAATGAATTACAAATCATAAGACAGCGAACGGAAAAGGTGAACTTCCAAATGGCTATACTAAGTTAAAAGCGAACTTTGCAAATGGAAACATGCTAGAAGAAATACTACTGCAGCTGGTATCTAAAATAGTTAAAAAAATACACATTCCAAAAAAAATTGAGCATGAGAATGTCTGCATGATGCTTGATGTGTCGATAATTTCTAAGCTAAGCGTAGAAAACCCATCAGTTTTTAGTTGTTTAGGTGGGTAGAAGTACTTCGCTGAATAGCTTCCATAAACTTCTTATAGTAGATTGTTTGAACCAGCTTGTCCCATGACATGACTGAGAAACACACGTCACCATGCAGTGATTTTATGAATTGCAACCAATTCACGAATCACATCCAAGAAATCAAACTTCTTTCCTCGATGCTGTTGTTCATTTACATTCTCACCCACAAACTACCATGGACAATTTACCATGGGACAGTTGGGTTCCTGGAAATCAAACTTCTTAAAGCAGATTATTAGAGTGTACAGAAATTGTCTGCACAAGTTCTGTCAAATGCTGAAAATAAATTCGATTAAAATTGTTAAAAACTTGCCCAGTTATAAGTGTCTACCTCAAAATTCTGTGCTTGTTGACAAGTGCAAGCAAGGATCCAACCATGACAATGAACAGGAAATAGGCCACACAGTAAGTTGTAGAATGTGCTGCAATGACAAGACAAGTTCCAAAATAATAGGAGGTACAAATTTTACTGAGAGTGTTATGTGCGTCTTATGATGTATGGGACATGAAATAATAAAAGATGCATCTTACCACCTGTTCCTGAAATAGTCGTTTTAACAAATTGGGACACCTTCGCTGCTTAATGACATCGGGCATAGACAGAAGCTCAACAATCAATGACACATAGGCACAAAACCAGTGAAAGTCGAGTCTGAATATAGCCACGATGCAACATCACGACAGAGACCTGCAAACCTTGGAAATGAAGCTATGTTCATGCACCATGAAGGGACCATCCTTTGAAAAGCAAAGAATAGTGACATAATGACGTAATGCAAGAAAAACCTGCATGTGCGCATATGAATAGGCCTATTACGATTTTTTTCTGGCAAATTGGAAAAATTAATCCATCAGAGAAATTGATTCTTATAAATTCAGCGGCAAATCAATTATTCAAAATTGGATGGAAGGCTGGTTGCGTACAAATCTCAAGGATAGCCTATATCCGCATAATTTCTCGCTCATTGACAATCTGTGGATTCGTCAATTTCTCAAAAATTGGATTTTGAGAAAAATATCGACTGAGGGCCGCACAGATTCTTCGCAGAATGTCTTGCACGCGACTTTCGCTAGCAAAAACCTTGGTGGATCAGACTTTGAATGAACCTCCACGCTAAAATAAGCATTTACGCTAGGAATCTCATAAAATTTCCTTTCGCAAGCATTTGAAATAATAAAGACATGCATGATTTAAAAACATTGAAGAATGGCTATTTGTATGAATCTCTCATGTTCACCCGCAAATTGCAGCGACAGCAAAGAAACAGGCTCAACTAAAGATTTCACTGACATTCATCATTACAATCTGGCACTTTATCTGAATACAGGAAATTTAGTATCTATATGAACAGTTTCTGTTTATGCGATCTTCCCTTTTGGTCATTAAATTGCCAAGTGGCTTCATGAATAGAGAAGTTGAGTGGTGTACGGAGAAAACTCTGTGAGTTCAATTATATGCCACCATGTTATGTGGGTTGGGATTCTCTGATATAGAGAAACAAAAATTTAACATCTTGTTCTTTGCTCATGGTCTGTTGAAGTGTGAAACGAAAATTTGCGAGTTTTGCTAGATTTAATGGACCTGAAGTCCTACTTTCATGTAATCATTGATGTCAATATAGCCGATGGTGGCTTTTAATTGTAGAAATATACTGACACCGATTAAATTTATGGTTGAGCTGCTACAACATAATGAAACGCTATGAATATGTTTGATCAAGAATTAATTCTAGAGAATTTAAAGATCATGTGCTACGAGTTTGACCCATTAGGCCTAGTACATGTTTTGAAAATTGAAAACAAGTGAAACTGAAAACAACAAATTTCTTAACAGAAGTATAGAAAACGAACCAACGAACTGCGGAATTTCACAATTAGCCAATTTCTGTTGGAAGACTATTGAATTTATAACAACTACCTATAAAACGTCAGTAAAACAACAAAATATGTGATCATTATTAACTCGGACCGCTGCCCAAGTAGCAGCTAAAAAACGTCAAAAAACAAAGGAAGTGATTCATGATTTAGTCTTCGGAATCAGAATCTTCTACATGTACATTTGAATCGGCATTCTTCTGACCCCATCATCTGAGCCAATAGCACTAGATTTGAGATATTCGTGAAGTGACAATTATGACCACAGCCACATCCGGCACACTTAAATATTTAACTTAAAAAAGTGTGGTCGGATAGTGGTCGTGGGAAGATTTAAAATAGCAGTGGATGAGACGAAAACAGAGAGAGAACAATGCACACACAGTACACGAATGTAAAATGCATCGAACAGACGAAGTCAGATCAACCTGCATGTTGACATTGGAACATTTGACTCTATCGTCTCTACTTTAAAAGTAGGCTACTTGCCCGATTTGCATAAATCTATTTCTGTGGGTGGAAAATATACCCAACTACGTTGGCATGGCCAAGTTTTGTGACAATTGGTTAATTCTAAAAGTTTTGGAGGAATTGGGTAGTGGAAGAAAGTGGGGTTGATAACCCATAAGTTGCTGCATGCAGACTACATGTTGACTTGCAAGAAAAAATTGAGCTTGCATTTTGAAACTTACCCTTTCTATGTAGTTTGATGCACAATAACATGAGATGCATGGTTTAAATCCTGTTGCATAAATAAATTGAGAGGGAATTTAATTGCTTCCTTGCGTGGAAAATCTCTCATGCACGTGATAAGTGACTGCACACGAGCGTTCATAATTTTCGAGTTATCATGATAATTCAGTATCGTCGAAAGAGTCATCTATCACCTCGATGCGTCAATAATGCTGTAGTTCAGTGAGGTAGTCTGGTAAGTAATATTCCATGTACTGTGATGGATGAAGTAAGTAAATGACAAAAGCACAGGTGCGATCACGAAACTGACTATAGATGAAGAAAGAAGGCACATATATGTATTTAGATATCCTTTGCTGCGGCGACGCTTGGTGCTAATAATTGTCAATCAAAACACTGGGCTCGTTGTGCGCTTTGCTGTGATAGACCATGCAAGAGACTGAACGAGCAGTGAAGCTACTGCGCAGCTTTCCACTTGACGGCGAGGACAATGAAACAAGCAGGGAACACCAGACGGCAGACCACGCACACTGTGAGTCACAGGCATAGACGGCTTGTTGCAAGGACGCGGCGGGGAATTATCGACCGCTACTGTTCTAACAAAACAATGAATCTTCACAACTGTATTGACGGCGAATTTTTCTACAGTGATAGAGGGATAGCGTAGTCAGATCAGATCTCACAGACTGAGTGAGCTGATATTAACGCATCTGTTTGATTCAGCTGCTTTCTGATTCATTATCTAAAGTTCAGAAATTATCTGAAGTAATTTAGCGAATACAACTGTACCAATCAAAATAAACAACATTGGCTTACTGAAGTAGAACCGTGTAGGTCCATATATATAGTAGTCGACTGATTATTTCAAAGTGAGTCTATTTCTTATTGTAGCCACACTGCCGATGATTTAAAAAGAATAGAGATCATCAATAACATGTTTTTAGATCGGAAATACGCAATGAGCATAATATGGGTTTTACATTCGATAACCAGCTTCAGACCATATAAAACCGCAGTTGTATTTTTCATTACAATGCATGATTCGCTATGAAACCTAGAACAGGCACAATTGCATTCAAGGATTCAGCACTGCAGAAAATTCTGATGCTGAAAGAATTCCCAGATAATGTCCGATATCCCTCTTAAGATCTTGCCATTGGGAAGCCAACAATACTCTAGTACGACCATGGTCAATTGAAATACGAACACAATCCAACCATAGATAATTGGCCGACCATATGCCGACATTGGCTGACTATATGCCAACACAGCATTTTCGGCCGACCTTGACCAACTAAAATCTACCCACATAAAACTTTGGCCGACAGTAAACCGACCATTGCCAACCATGAGCCAACACAATATTTTTGGCTGACCAGTAGCCAACCAACAGCCGACCAAATTTTGCTGAGCGACGATGGACCGACGTTGGCCCGACGTCGGTTTTACCACAGGGTAAGTTTCCAAACCAATATAGATCATAGACTTCCATGCATGATCACAGAAATCGATAGCAGCTAATTACGAATATGACAAAGAAATCGAACAGAACCATATTCAAAATTCAATAACACATATTAACCATGGAAGTCAATGCATGCTTTTGAAACAAATTTTCTACCCATTGGAAAACAGCTATCGTGCAGCTCAGATGATTGATTATGTCTCAGACAATGCGAATAAACATGAGTGAATGTGAATACAAAGCACCTTACTTTCAATTTTAAGACATGAAAACTCCATTGTAGCATTGCAGAAGTTTTTCTAAATGGATTTTTACAGCCTAAATCATTACAGCGATTAATACCGAAATGATATGAATTAATTGGACTCTAGCATTTGAACAAAATACAAATATAATTTAAATTTTTGGATGATCTCATGGCTTACCAAATACTTTTGCATGCTTTTAAAGAACGTTAATTAACACATCAACGAAGCTTTGCTCGGATCAGCTGATGAAAAAAGTAAGTTAATTTAACTACTTCCGAGAAGGAATTTCGCCAAAAATGAATAACACACAGTCATTTATTTGGATATGTATTCTGTGAATTTAAGAATCAACAGATCAATAGTCAAAATCGCTGTGATAGTCCAATTTTGGTATTATTTTCATGTGGTAGCAATCGTTTATATGGATGTACTGTTGTTGCCACTTAGTGTATAGCTGCAGTAGAATATAACTGACAATGACTTGAAATTCATGCACCCTGGTATTAGTATAAAATTGAAATTCTAAAATCAACCCTTGCAACAAGTCATAAATAATAACACGTGTATTACGCGTGTAAAAGTGGTGTATTTCTACACGTGTATTCATATGCAAAGATTATACGTGTATTACACGTGTAAAAGAGGTGTATTTTCATTTACACCAAAAAATCACGTATATTACACGTGTACGGGTTGACTGGGATCATTTGTCATTATTAGGGCAAGTATTTCGCATTATTTTGCATAATTCAATAGTATGATAATTCTTAATAAATTTCGCTCTACAAATCACACAGAGCTATGAATCTTTTCTAAGTATCTTCCGTTCTTAGCTTTCTAAGTAGAGATATTTTTCTACTAATAAGGTCTCGTAGTAATACTATGTATATGTATCGAGTGTTGAAAGAACTTTATCCTTGGCTTCTTCACAACTTGTGTAGCGTATCTTATATTCGTGCTGATTTCAATGATGTCCATAATTTGATTTCACGTGTAAAAGCAGAGACTGTAAAGAACAGTTTAAGAAGAAACTTATTCACCCAAATTAGAACTCCTCCACAACCTGTTGTCACTCGTTGGCCATCATTGTTAAAGCTGCCATGTACTATGCGTCGAATTTTCCAGCTGTGACAGAAATTGTGCATAAATTCAAAAGTGACGGGCTTTTAGTTACTCGCGCAAAGGAAGGGTTTGCTGATCCAAGCGTTTCATCCTCGGTGATGGTCATCAAACGAGATCATGAGTGTCTTATAGAGCTCATGTAGATGGCTGAATCACGGTACTTTACTATTGCTGAGGCGTGGGAGCAATTGTCTTCGCTTGATTTTTATGAGGATGTTGGTGGCATACAGAAATATTTGAAGAAGAGATTAGACGCTAATACAGACTTACAAGTCATTTCGAAACTGAAACGAAATGACATTTCTCCTTCTACATACGTGAAACTTCACCAAGCAACATCCACATCTGGGGAAAGGAGTTTCTCTATGCTGAAAAGTTGTTGGCTAAAGATTGTAACTTTCTCAACGAAAACGTCAAAAAGTATGCTATGTGTTGCTTCATTACAATACCGCTACACAATAATTTGTATAAATAGACATTCTTCTTATCTGGGTTCTACCTTGTATTGATCTGAATAGATCGTCGGGTTGTAACTATAAAAATTATCTTATTGGCAATACTTGTAGCATCACTAATTTATACGCACAATTTATCATTTCTTTATTCCGCAATTTTCAGGTTTTTCCTGCACAAAATCATTGCCCTAGTCATCATACCTTCGAGCATTAGGCTCTCGGTCATTACAGCAAGCAATAACCTCAAAACTACGCATGATCTATTACGTAACTATAACTGAGACTAAGTGTAGCACCATCCGATATCGGTTGGCTCAGAGTCGACGGATTCAGGCGCGAACAAATTATGTAAACTAGCAATCATACCATCAATCCATGGTTTACATATAGAGACGAAGGCGAAGAATGCTTTTAAGAAGCTTACTTGCTAAAGGGAAGTATAAGTATTGTGATATAAACGCATGCAACTTAGTAAACTCACGAAATACGTGTTATTTGACACTGCAGGTGCTTTACTATACACCAAAAGCAAATATTCAGATTGGCGATACATACATAACAGGTTATCCAATTCACAGTGATTTTGAATTCGATTATCACCTAAAAAGTTCTCCAGTAAAACTGGTTGCAGTATCTGGTCATACTTAGTCCATGTTGTCGAGAAATGTCAATTTTAAAAAATTCATAGAGCTATTTTCGAGAAAATTCAAATTTAAGACTTTTGAGTAGTATGAAAAAGAGCATTTTTAAATTTTTTCATAAAAATTTCTCCAAAGAAGGTGTTTGCATTTTTGAACATACCATGTAAGCACACTTGAGAAATATCAATCTTACAATTTTCATCGAGCTATTTTCGAGATAATGCAAATTTTGAGTTGTTCAGTAATATAAGTATTCATCATTTTTTACTCTCATGAAAATGTCTCTAGAAAACCTGTTGATAGCTTTGAATGTACTCTGCTATATGTAAGTGCAGTTTAAAAATGTCGAACTTTCTTAAATATCTATCACCAAACTCTCCTCGAGAAAATTCAAATTTGAAATGTCTAATTAATTCTATTGTCTAGGCACGGAGTCTAGTTTATTAGATAGATATTTCTAATTATGATAGAATTTGAATTATCCCATACCAAGTAGTAACTTTTCAAGCAGAAATGAAAAATAGATCCCGTTTTTACAGTTGAAGAACGAAACTTTATTTTAGTGATCAATTTTATTGATTAAAGTGCAATGCATGTCGAGTGTTGTGGGCAATAATTGCCGAAAGTAGTTTCTTCCCGTATTTGGGGTGGGTGGTGTCTGTGATTTTATAGTTTATTCATGTTTCAGGAAAGTGATGATGACATGACTCGACGGATTGTTCACCCCACGGCCCCAGCCCGGTTCCTTTCAGTTCGTAAAACGGCGGCGCGTGGAAATGCTCATGATGAATAACGTTCGCTAATGATCAAGTCAGAAAATGGCTGCTATTTTGATTGTTTATTGATAACGTAAAAGAGACTTAACTAGTGCGACAAAGGAACCAAGAAATGTACCGGATGTTGTGACTTTCTTAGCTCAGAAATCAATCCAATAATTTGAGAGTCCGTACCTCGCCATATAAATGTACAATGCATTTTTAACTTGCTTTAAAAAACATAAAATAATCAAACCAGTAGCTTAAAATGTCGAGAAAGTCAAGTTATGACAATTACAATCAATTGCAACCAGAGAAATAAGATGCTTAGAAAATATTCTTGGTTAGAAATTCAAAAATTAATAGAATTTCTCGTGTAAAGGATTCACAATTTGAATTTTTTCGGGAATAGCTTGATGAAAATGTGTAAGATTGATATTTCTCAAGTGTGCTTACATGGTATGTTCAAAAAATGCAAACAACTTCTTTGGAGAAATTTTTATGAAAAAATTTAAAAATGCTCTTTTTCATACTACTCAAAAGTCTTAAATTTGAATTTTCTCGAAAATAGCTCCATGATTTTTTAAAATTGACATTTCTCGACAACATGGACTAAGCATGACCAGATACTGCAACCAGTTTTACTGGAGAACTTTTTAGATGATAATCGAATACCCACCGTGAATTACAAATAAGCTGATTCATAGGTGGAGTGATTCAACACTGAAACTCACTAGCTGAAGATGACCTTTCTGTGAGAATTATTGAAAAATTCAAAAAGAAAATTGATGTACATGTACTTTTTATTTTTTGAGATAACAAATTTGGTAGCCCTGAATTCAAGATTGCCCAGAAATATACAATCTGAAGTAATCATGCTTAGCGCTAATGTGCACCGATGTGGTAGATTTGTGTAGTAGTTTGTGTTCATTGGTGGAATGGTCTCTGTAGGTGGTCGGATGATGCAAAAGTAAGAAGAATGATACAAGCCGGAGCTGAGACATGTATACAGAAAAGGTGGCAGGAGAGGTCTTGGAAACATATGTCTTGGCAGCATTGACATGCGGATTAGATGTAGTGGCACTAACTGAGCAGCAGCAAAAGATATTGCAAGTGTGTGAAAATAAGTGGATAAGGTGCATCTGTCTATGATGTAAGGTCAGTGGAGAAACGAAGAGTAGTGTAGTTGAGGGAAGAGGTAGAATTGAAGAAAGCGGTGACACAGAAAGTGGTGGAAAATAGACTGAAGTGGGCAGGGCATGTGGTAGGGATGGGAGACGAAAGGCTAGTGAAACAAGTGGAAGAGATGGATGACACCATGACAAGAAGAAGGGGACGGTCAAGGATTCGCTGGAAGGACTGTATCAAGAGAGACTTGGAAAGTACAGAAGAATACTGGAGAGCTTGGAAGGATAAGGCGATGGACAGATTGAAATAGCAGCAGAAGAAGGAGACGGCCAAGGATTCGCTGGAAGGACTGTATCAAGAGAGACTTGGAAAGTACAGAAGAATACTGGAGAGCTTGGAAGGATAAGGCGAAATGGAATGAAATGGCGGCAAATTGTTAAGAACACGTCAAAGGGTGTGATGGAGACGACATGAAGAGACTACTGATTGCGTTTTTTGACTATGAATATCGTGCTATTTTTATGAAGTGTATGACATTTTCTTACCCTTTTAGAGGGAAAATTGGGTTTTTAAAATAAAACTGAAATAAGAATTGTAGAGTTGACCTGATTTAATCTAAATCCAAATTTTATACCAAAAAGACACTTGTAAAAGCTGGGAATGTGGTTACTAAATACTTAGTACCGGTAAATCATGCAACAAATGTCATCATTCCGAAAATTCAAAAAACATGCTTTGTTCTTTGCTTTTTAGATATTTTGAAATAATTTTTTTTTACTTTTTTTTTTTAGAAAAAATTTTTTTTTTACCCACAGTCAAATCCATAGAGTGAGTATATAGTAGGTAGAGTGTCGACTCAAAGAGGTGTCTGTATACAGTAAAAAAATTTATATGAAAATATTCAGTTTTTGCGGAGATTGCGTTTCTAAGGTCCAAAAAATAATTTGAGAAATTTTTGAAAAGTTAAATTTTTGTAAATTTATATACTACGGGACATGAAGCCCCTTTATAAGTAATATGTAACAAGTTGGATGTCAAAAGGAATGAACATTTGCTAACAAGCATCTTAATTAAGCGGAAATTAAGCTGATGATCTAAGAAATTTCATGAGCTTTCTCATGAAAATCTCATTAATGAATTAACAGTTGCTTTTTCATACTTCTGAATTTTTTTTCTCGCATATAGGTATTGAAGATTTCTTGGCCTAGCCACAGTACCACGACATGTCCACAATGCTATTTTAGTATTCGCAAAAATAGACCACTGTTTATCATGATCTTATGTTTAACTGTGATTGTATATGTCTATTTTCAACATCTTCCATAGTAATGATAATTGCAAAGTGAAATTATATATGCTTCATTTCAGAAATACTGTTGCACATCGCCATGATACATCCTACATATTCTTATTTTTATCTTTTATAGACTAACCTTGAAGATCTTGATCGATTGAATAAGCTTTCTTATGGTTATTTCCTTTCGCGGCTAGCATGCATAACTTACTACTTATAAGCTAATTTTCACGAAGACCTCATAAATGCTCATGATTTTCTCATGAACGCGATCAAAGCATCATGACAAAATCATGAGTTAAATATTTTCTTGTGAGAATATCATGAGCTCTCATAAAAATCTCATGAATCCGCATTAAATTTCATGAGTTCTCATGAAAATTTTTCGTGAGGGAATGCAAGTCCCTGCAAGTCTTCAAGGAAAAGTTGAGAGCTTCTTGACTGAGATGTCATGTTTTTAATTCAATTTTTAGCGGCATGATGTTATGATTCACAGTTGGCGTCATTTCTGAGTGGTGGACCCATTTACATCTTAAAAAGTTAACTATGATCCGCTGCTATGATTGTGATGCTTTGCTCCTTCAGTGGCAGTTTATGATATGATCACGCTGAAGGAAATAATCTTATTATAATAATGCTGAGCTTTTAGTGATGGTGGCCCATCGAAATGCTAATTTAACAAACTATATTACCTCTCCAAGTTGTCAGGACATGGAGGATTTGTGGAATACTATTCTATATTCTGTGTTCCTATCATGATCAGTCAAATTCGCGTATATTTCTCCAAAATTGTAAAAATTTGCATATCTCACAGGTGGTACTGCACTGTAAACTGTAAACAGCCACTTGTAAGACAATTTATCAGCCAAATCAGTATTTTGGCTGATGCTACGCATTATCATATAAATTTCCTGCTTATCAGACAATTTTTGTCTCATCGCATGGACAAAATTGTATTATTACGTTTACTGCATATCATACTACTTATGACTAAAATATACACTTTTATCAAAATTGGATGGTATCCTTGATAATTTTCGATAATAAGAATATCCAATGTTTAAATAAGAAGGGTTCTTTTGAAATACTTGAAGGCATTGGAATAACCAGTCAGAATATTTGACATATTGATGCCATCTTTTAATTCTGTTTTTACAATGTTCTTTATTCTTTACAACTTTCAAGGGTATATATACTTCCCGAAAGTTGACAGCGACAGAACGAAAGACATCTTGGAAGATATCAGAGTAGTTCATAATCTGCATGTAAGAATGCTTGTGTGAGTGAGTTAGACAGCGATAGAACAGATATGATTAGGAATGTCCAAATATACTGTAAGTAGCTAGTGTCAAATCGTTCCAGTGTCAATATTTCTAGAAAAATAGACAGACTGATATTTTGTGTGGTGATTGTCTCATCTTGTCTGTTCTGAACAGTCACTTTTGACTGTTGATTGTCTGATGCTGTCTGTTGCAATTGTCTGATTATTTTGGCTGTTATTTTGTCTGATTTTTGGCTGTCTACAGTTCACAGTGTACCTAATATACCTACTCTATGGTCAAATCCTAATACTATTTACTCTATCATTGAATATCCCTTTATCCCTTTGCTATGGATTTTCCAGTAAAAAATAATTTTTCCTCCAGCAACTTACCAATGACGAAGTTGTCACTAATCGCTGTTTCCTTCATCACGTTGGAAATTATCACAGTCATTCCACTTAGCCGTGGAAGAATTACCGTCATCGGGAGAGGACCTACACGAATAGATTCCTCATGGAGGCGAAACAGACAGGATCCAACCGACAGTGTGACATGTGAGTCAGGAATTTTCTTCATTAAATTGATTTCATTGTAAGATGCGCAACCCTGTAGGAATGTCGCTTAGTAGCAAAGCATATGGCAGACCGAAGGCTAGATGTGCAAAGTCCCCTCCCATACCGGCAGGGAGAGGAACCCCATGGCCAAGGATGTGATGGAGGTGATCGGACCGAGAGTGCAACCCCCCCATCCTCCTGTCTGACCGTGTGAGACTTTGGTTGTTGGCTGTGAGACTTTCGTTTGGTGGTTTTTGGACGTTTTGGGATGAAAAAGTCCATTTTTTGGGTTGAAATAGTCTTCGGAGAGTTAAACAGAGTCCAGATTCGGAATCTACGTGAAATTTTCGATCCATTAGATTATTTCCAGCTTCATCGGATGAAAGCTGGAGAGCACATCCCCCCCCACGGAGAGACAGTTGGGTTTCACGGTTTTCTTTCTAGAATTGGAACGCGGCATCGTCATCGGCTTTCAGATTTGGAATCCTTATAACTTTCTGCATCAGATGAAAGGGTTAATGGCAAAAGTTGAGATACGTTCCTTTTCCTGTTTTCGACACTTAGGACTTTGCAGGTTTTGGATGTTTTGAGATGGGAAAGCACATTTTTCAGGGTGAAGTTTCTTCGGAAAGGAAAACGGATGCCAGATTCGGAATCTACGTGAAATTGTAGGTCCGTGAGGTTATATCTAGATCATCGGATGAAAAATTGGAGAATCCTCCCCCCATTTTCCGAAAATGCCCATTTCTCGGGTGAATTCTCGGAGAGGAAAGAATGTCGACTAGGAAGAAGGGCATCATTCGTGCTATGTCTCAGATGTGATAGAAAGAAAGCTGTCAGATGCAGTTGAGTTTAATGATAATTTTGTTCCTTACGTTTTCATCGACAAACTCTTCGAGATGTTAGTAGAGACTACATCATCTCAGAGATCGAATTTGAGAAAGTGACTACCCGCGAGAAAATAAGTCCGCGGACCCTCGAGGGCCGGCCCACGACTAAAAGACGAGGGCGAGTCCCTCGAAAAGTCGTCAAAAAGTCGAGGGCCAGCCCTTGACTTTCCAAAAAAAGTGCCACCTCCCTTGCGTTGTACTACTAAAAAGTCTGCCCTCCGGTTTCCTCTCCAAAGATTCATTCAATACAAAAAATGGGCTTCCTTATCCCGAAACCTATGCCAAAGTCTCACAAAGTCAGACAGGAGGGGGAGGGAGGGTTTGCACAATTGAACTTTGGTCTGCCATATACTATACTACTTCGCTTGGTAATATCAAAAGATTATCTGTTGAATTAGCGATTTTGTGGCTAAATTTATTTTTAACTCACTTTCGTGATGACACTGTCGCGCAAGTCACCTTTAGTTTTTATAAATCCGCCTAATATCCAAAGCTGCCGTTACATAATGAGCTGCTTTGACCAATTGATAAACAATTTATTTACTCATCTCAGCTGATTTTTCGCTAACTGATGACGTGGGGGACATTGTAGCAGCTAATTAGCAGTAAGTAGTAATGTTTGTATGTTGACTTCAGATTAAAAAACATTGCATGCTCAATATGACCAGTCAAGAGGTTATTCATTCTTTATTATCAAGGACAGCCAGGAACTTCTATTTGCTAGACAGATCATCCATGTGTGGGAATCGGCGAGGAGGTGCTGGAGAAATTAGAGCCTCAGCAATAGAGGCGGAAAATAGGGATTATTAGAAGAAATATGAGATAAGATCAAGAGGAAACGTAGAGCTCAAAGTCGCTAATTATCGCCGATCGCAAGCGAACATGCTAAAAGTATTATCTTTGGCATAACATCATGTAGTTGATAGCGTACCAGATTTTCTCCAGATGCGCTCCCACAGGGAAGCCATTCAGAGATAATTTGAAATTTCATAGATTTAACACAGCGATAGATTGGCAGAGATCACACGATCTTTTCCTGATTAGCCTCAGTTTCGTTCTCTTTTGGCTTAGTCCAGTGCTTCTCAGTTTTAAACGTCCTGTTGCCGAAATTTACCTTAATCAAGGACAGCTATAAATAAATAGATAAAATGTATACACAAGTCGACTTCTTATTGCTTATCTCATTGACACTCCTGTTTTATTTCAAAAAATGTTTTTCTTGCCTAAGGATCCTGGCTAACTCAGTAATATTCGCTATGTCTAAGTCTTCCCAGGATATGAGTGCTTACGTTTGCCGAACGTGTCTGCATTTCCCCTGACCGCTCCCACATACCCGTCCGCAAATCTCTGACTTTGCCACTCCTCCACGCTGCAGACTTCCTCCATGGATAGCCCCTTCTAACATGATCAGCAAAACTGATGTCTCACAATGATGTGAATATTAATCAATTAAAGGAACAGTGAAAGAGATCAAAGCTCGATTAACACCATCGTGCCCATAATTATTAGTTAATGATTTCTATAAAGTACTAATTTAACTTTGTTGCAAGCAACAGAGCGACAAGCATCGCAAAAGTCCATTTGTTTATGTAGATTCATGTACATTGTAAATCGCTCGATACCAATCACATACGATGGATGCATGCCAAGATTTTTTTTGGTATATTTTTGTATCTATTTCTATACTTTTCGCATGATTTGAGGCCTCTTGTCAATAAAGGTTGCTTTAAGGTTGCATGGCACTTACTACTGTTTTGTAAGTAGTACGATAGTGACATTCAAGAATCAAATTTACAATACTGAAATCGATTTTAAGACATGTAAGTCTAAGGCATTTCATAAATAATCAAGAAGTGATCTATTATTGTGCCATTTTGAAATGAAGCTTATTACACAATCCGAAATGAAAACACGTCATAATTCATGAAAGCAAATGTAGTCATATTGAGATATATAAGCCAACATGGTAGCTCGAAAATTATCGTTTTATTGAAATGACGTTTATCAACTTAGCTCATGGAGTTGAGCTAATTATGAGTCTTGTGAACGTTATTAGACAAGTAGCAACGATGACATGCGGCATTAATTTCACAGTAAGTCGAGTCTAGATCAAATACTCTAAATGCCACGCGATCCATGAGAGTGCATATGACTGATATTATTGACAGAAGTTATTTGAAAGTAGTATGTAATACATATAATTTTTTGCTAGATGACTTAAAACTCTACATACAAAAGGCATACGAATCAGAACGAATTTGCATAGGGTCCCGTAGATATAACATACCAGCAACTCGTAATAAAACAGCCAATCACAGATAGATCATTTCAATTACTAAAAAACTACATACCTTTTTTCTTGCTTACTCGAAATTATTCACAAAATGTGTTACTGTCCATTTTTTGTCGCTGCTTGTAGAGGCAGTGACGATAGCAGCGATTATGTTGCTTGAAATGTGAGACAACTTGTCAAAAGCATTTGGCAAGTCTTCCAGTAATCCAAAACTGCATCTCGGATGCTCTTTTCAGATAACAACCCGGTGTTCAAATGTTGCCACAAAGTTGATTACTCTAATTCATTGAAGATAACATTTCATACCTGTTGTCTGGACGGGTTTCTAGAGCAATTTGCGTTCATCAACTTTCTTTCGCAAGACATAATTCTGTATAATTGCATTTCAGATACCCTCACATATAAAATGTTTGAGGGACGATATGATTTCCAGGAGGTCGCTGAGAAATGCCAAAAAGAAGGCTATCAAATGGCCAACATTCGGAACAAAGAAGAGCAGTCAAAGGCAGTAGCAGCTTTGGCAGCGACGACGACAAGTACTTGCACGAAACATTCAAAACTTTGCACAGCATTCTTGAACTTGCAAAGAGCTGCTGAGTTCTTGCCGATGTCCGGCATTCCTCAAAGCTATAGGTAAATATGTTTGCTTGAACTAATCATCCTTGCAGTTTGTTATTGCAAGCTTCACTTTATACATTGTCAATTTCGATTTTATGCGCTTGAATGATACAAGTGTCCAAATAGCCGCTGACATGATGGCGCATGTTATAATACGAGCTCCGATCGGGATCGGAAAGATAATGTGCTGACGTGCAATTGAACTCAAGTAGTGCAGTATCTACTCGTACATTACTTTCCATTGGGATATCTTCCGAACAATCCGTAACAGCCTGGAATATGGAAGCTGTATTAGCCGTGTGAAATTTGGAAGCTTAAGATATCTATGATAAGTATAAAACTATCTATGGTTGCAAGCATCCTAATATGGAAAATACCTTTTGCCATAGTTGTTGTCTCAACCGGCACAGTTGTTGGCAATTCAAGATTTCTACAAGCTCTATGATCACTGCGGCATTGATAATGCATGATGTTGTAAGGCTTTCTATGTCCACAGGTTAATAAGTTCCACGAAGCAGGTAATTATTCTCCTGATTGGAAATTATTAACCTGGTGCAGAATTCTCTGGAAAAAGTCATGCATTATAACAGATAATGCATAGATTTCTTCGGTCATTATTTGTCATAATAACCTCGAGCCTTCGGCTCTCGGTAATTATAGCAAATAATGACCTCAAATCAATGCATTATCTATTACGAAACATTTGCACGTCATAGCATGGTCATAGCATTCATTTGACAAACACAGAATTCTAAGCTTTCAAAACTGCACAGTTGTTGGCAAAGCCAGCATGCATATTGTCAATGAATAATTCGCTATAGAAAATTCGTCTCTATGATCGAGAATGTCTGATACAGTGAACCTGGACTATAAAAAAATTAGAACAATGCGTGTGAAAAACAGGGCTGGGAGTGGGCCAGGTAAACTGGCAGCGAGGTTGAAATCTTCGCTTCATTTGAGTGTCTTTCCTGCTTAGTTACTTAAATTGACGCTTTTAAATGCGCTCTCCTGTTGAGTTGGTCTTCATATTTTTGCTAGAGCATTCATGACAATGGAGTTTTATGGTGCTGGAACGTTGAGTTAATTATTATACGAATTTACTTATCATGGTCATCCTTTCTTGGGTGAACTTTATGACGCTTTCACAGATAATTTCCATTGCTAAAAACACGATTTTATGTTAAAGACGCGCGGCATGACTTTCATGAACAACTTGTGTACACTACTTAAAATGCTTATAGGGCGATAATTGCTGCAGTCTACATAGTCTAAGGTCTTTTTTGTAAATGACAACTTTGAAAATCTCTTTGAAGGTTTGAGGCACCTTGCCTGTTGAGAGGATAGCATCAAATAGCTGTAACAGGGCATTGACTATTGGTTCGCCGCTAGCTTTTAGGAATTCAGAATAGATATTGTCAATGCCAGGACTTTTCCCGTTCCTCATTTTGCGAATCGTTGAGGTGATTTCGCACCTTAGAATGGGTTTGATGTCATCGCACCTACGGCGAATCTTGAACATGCATTGGGGTGACTTTGTCTTTATAAAAATCTTTGTAGGTCCAACGTTCGAGAATATTCTCTTTATTGGTTAGGATATTACCATGGTCATCTTCTATGCCCCAGCAGATGGAATTTGGTTTCGCTTTTAACTTCTTCAAGGCAGCATGGTAGAGTTCATGAGGTGGCAGATTATTGAGCTTTTCACTAGTTATTTGGATTCTGCTTTGGCAATTTTATATTGAGCTGAAGATGGTCCGATCTCTTCTCTTCTAATTCTGTGTTCCTCAATACCACCCTACAATTTCAAAAATGTGGCGTACGTGTATTTGAAATAAGGTCAAATATAAAAAAACGTAATCCGAATCATACCTTAATTCGACAATTACATAAATGAAAGCTATTTCTTATTATCATTGAAATGCATATACTCTTTTTGAAAACACCTCATGCACGTGCATCTAGATACTTTTTCGTCATCCCTGAAAATGGAATTTACAATATAAAGCAAAAAAGATCCATCATATTTTCTCTTCCGGTATGACAACATGGATAGAAGCGCTTAACCCTATCCATACCGGGCTCTGAAGCGCATCGCCATCCCGGGGGGGGGGGCGATTCGGCCCCCCTTTAACTTCCTAAATACTGCTCCGTTGTACATGAAATTTCAGGGTAGAATATTCTGCGTGTGATCTTTCTAACGGTGGTATCTGTTTTTTCTAATTCGTCCATCTTGATGCTTTAAATGGCGATTTAAAATTTAAACTTCAAAATTAAGCGGATTGTTTTATGTTTTCTTCTCATCGACTGCAAACATAGATTCAGTGCTTTTAGTTCAATGACGTTAGTTACACATACAAATAATGATCAGGAGCATGGTGCTATTTGATGCTCTAAACTTGTTTGTCTACACATCATGAATTGATATTATCATCTCAGATGTATTCAGGAACTATTTGAGAGTTTACAAAAATAAATCATAAGCAAAAAAGGGAAAGTTTTCACTCAAAATTGACTATTTTCATTCATCTGTAGAAACAATTTAAGAGGTATTGCTACCTTCCAATAATGTAATTAAAGCTAATGATGACACTGAATAAGCAGAAGTTTTCAAAACAATATGAACGAACACTACTTAGCTGACTCATTTCTACTGAAAAGCAAATAAGTAGTATTTACATGACATTCAAGTTTGGATGAGTCTTATCGATGTCTATAGTATCTTTGATGTCTACAGTATCTTGATGGTGCAATTTATGGACACCTAGTTGTGATGTGATGCAAAAAATTGATATTCAGCTTGCTTTGTCAAAAGTTAGCACACCAGATGTTTGCAAATTCAGACAAAATTCAGACTTTCAAAAAATGCACTTTTCAAAACGGGCCATAAATTTAACTTTCCCATGAACCAAATGCAACGATTTTCGGCGAAAAGTTGGGAAATACCTAGAAACTAAAAGTCACAAAAGCCTGGGTCAATCGGTTCAGTTTTAAAAGCTCCCCAACAAAAATGCGACAGGGGGCCGTATGGATAGGGTTAATCAATGTGAGCAGAAATTAAAATGCTACCTTGATAATTCATACACGCCAAAGTAGATAGATAACCGTGCTGTTTGAAAAACTAAGTATGAGTTGTAAGTTAGCAATTAACTTGACAGTTAACTTATTTTCCAAGTTACAATGACGATCAACTCTTACATGCATTTTACAAAATCACCTGAATAGAATGCCCTGCATTATGGTTCCCAATCTTTTTTTTATTATCATGATATCCATCATTTCAAGTGAAGATATCTGAATTACTGCCAACAACTGTGTTGGTTTTGACAACAGCAATGCCGATTTAAAAATGCTGTGAATAGATGTGTCAATAACTATGACTGTTCTGCCATTTCTTCGTGAGAGATCGCAAAATATGCAGAATTTTCTTTAATAGCAAATAGTTTCGAATGTGATTTTTTACATTTTTGAGTTCCCATTTCTTGAGCCTTGTAGGCTAGTGAAATTTAGAAGACTGAATTGGAAGCTCCTTTATAAGTAGCATGACAAAAGTTGGATATCAAAAGGAATGAATATTTGCTAATCACCATCCTAACTAAGCGGAAATTAAGCTAATTTGCTAGGGAAGTTCATGAGACGCATTATAATGGAAGTCTTCATGAAAAAGTTAAGATCTTATTTTGCTTTCTTGGTTGAAATTTCAAGTTTTTAATTCAATTTTCATTGGCATGAATTTGTGATTCAATAAATTCATGTTTCATTCCTTGGATCTGAATAGTGATGTGAGCTCATTTACATATTTCAAAGTTGATTGAAATCATTGTCCTTGATTCAGCTATTTTGCTGTGCCAGTGGCAGGTTGCTTATGACATGATCTCGGTCAAGAAGATTCTTTTGAGGTTCAGCATAAAAGAATAGCAGGTCATGGAGTTGATAATTTAACAAACATTACCTCTCCAAGGCTGTCATGAGACGGACAATCTGTAAAATAATAGCATTTCATTCTGCATTATACTATCATGATCAGTCAATTCCGTTGAAATTTCTGCATAAATGGATTTGGATTTGGATTTCCATCATACATTTGGAAACAATTCCAACTGTATCCCCCTCGAGTTCATTTAATAAAATCGAAAGTGCATACACATTGGGGATTTAATAGATGCGGAGTTACCACTCTACCTAATATACTTACTATATGGTTGCATCCTCAATTTAAAAGAATGGGAGCAGACTTGAATAGTCAACATATCATCCTATGTCAGGAATCCAGGAATCATCAGCAGGCCTAGTTGACATCTCTCAACATTGCCACAACTTCCTACTGAATAGCACAGCCATACCTTATATAACATGTTTTAGTGATACATTCAAATCATCTCAGAGAAAGCTGAATATTGAATTAGTGCGAATACAGACAGCTCAAACAAGTGACATGGGATTCATGAAACTCTCCAATTTATCAAAATGCGAGTTCCTACTTCTCAGATCACTGTAAACAAATCCATTGTTTCAACAGTAGCAGTATTCTTGATAATTGTGTTGGCATTAAACATTTGCCGCATTCTTTCGAGACGAACCGCAAACTACGCAGCATTCTTTTTCTTAGGAGTTGTTAAATTACTACTATTAATGCATTTATGAGTAGTGTCGATGGGATTTCAGTTTGAGTATTTGCTCTAATTTCAGCGATTGGGAACCTGAGGGTCCGTATAATGATTCTGGTGAAAACGATTGTGCGGCGATTGATTACACAGTGGATGCTGAAAACACAGCTCCTGGTACTTGGATAGCTCTGATTTGTTATCAAAGCTACAACAATGCATTGTGTGAAAAAGGACGCAGCAAAGGTAAGATTTGTTGTCGCAATTTTTCTATAAAATTTATAAATGAAAAGTAAGTTCTTCATGCCCTCACTCGATCTCTTACGTGGTAGTGAATAAAGCATCAAATGTTGCACTTAAGTTAACAGTTGAATGCGTAGAAATCCAGCAGTCAATAATAATAAATATCTAGGACAGAATAATGGCTTATTCTGTATACCAGCTCTCATTGAAACACAAATGTAGGAAGTCTGTCTACGGCATATGGCTTATGGCTTATCGTGAGTGCCTCTAGCCTTGCTTAAACAAAGCGAAAGTCGGATTTCTATGATCTATCCGCATCACAGAACGCGATCTAAAAATGACTTTTGCATTTCAATAGCCTTCCAAACATTCGCAATAGATAAATTCAAAATAAACTCTTTTTGCTAGCCTCAATGGTCGAAAAACTTCAACACCGAGAAGGCTTGTAATTGTTTCGATCACACGGAAGTAGATGTATGTCGAGTAATGGATGAAGACGGTGTACCACGATTTGTTCGGTTCTCCTTCAACTTCTTAGGGAAGTGTTTGTAATGACCGTGTCCACCATCGTATGATCGCCCCTGTTAGTGAATAAATCACATCCTTTATGTGTTGACGCCTCTGCTCCTCTCTCCTGCTTCTCTTCTGTAATCTGCATATCCCTAAATCGCTCGCCACGCGCCCACGCGCACATGGCACTGAATAAAGAGCTAGCGCAGTGAGTGACTGTTATCACTCCCGCTACAGACTCGCAGAGACTGGTTTTTGATTAATGTTATACTCGGGTGCATTACAATTGGTGAGGCCAACGTCTACGGACATGTCACAAGATACCGTCATCGATATGCCTTCCGCCCACCCTACCGTTCACCACGTCTCCATGAAGCCCCCAGTAGTGTATTTTTGGACGGACCAGGACAAGTAAAAAAAAAAAAAAATAGGGACCCCCTGAAAATTATAAAAAAAAAACAGTCAAAATAGATATAAAAATAAAAAAAATGCAAAAAATAGGGTCCTCCTGAAATTTATAAAAAAACAGCTAAAATAGATACAAAAATAATTTACGGGCTAAAATAGATGCGAAAATGGGAAAAATACAATGTTTATGACCCATGAACAAAAATATTCATTTAAAAATGGAAGATGAAAAAACAAAAGAACCATCAGCCCCTTTATATCCTTCATTATCATATGAAATAAAACCTTCGCTTCTTAATGACATAGATATAGCAAAACACAAAGATAGAGTCAGGTACATGAAAGATAAGGAAGCCCAATTATTACTTAAACTAGAACATTATAATAAATTAAGAAAACGATGGACGATAGCTAAGAATGTGACACAAGGCGTTGGTATATGTTTAACAATTTCTTTAGGCGCTCTCACTATTGTTATTTCATCTGGCGTTCTTACAATTCCTGTTGTCGCTACAGTTTTAACAGGTACAGGTGTTTTCACAACGACACTTGCAACAGTGATAGATAAATCTTTAATGACTAAGAAACGAAAATCCTTAAGTAAAAAACATGCACATGTCAAAGAAATATATGATAAACTACATTACTACTTCCAGAGAGTGTGTGATGACAATGTTATTACGTTAGATGAGATTGAAAAATTTGATCAAATAGCTAGAGAAGCAACTAAAATTCCTGTTAAACCTCAAGACAAAGTAAACAATGAAGCTTTTTTAGAAGAAATAAGAACTTTATTAAAAACGTTAGAACATCAGTAAAATTGTCTCTTCAAGTCTCAGCACCTTTGGTGCAGTGTTTTTGCTGTACCTCTATGCTACCACAAAATTCAAATATTATCTTATAAAATAATGAACACAAATGAGGCAAAAATAAAACAACTAGACGAATTAATAAAACAGAAAAATATTATGAAGAAAAAACATAGACAATATCGAATGCTACAAGCTGGCGTTCAATCCGATATGTTAGAAAAAATACGCCTAACTGACCAAGTGAAAACTGATTTTGAAAAAACTATTGCACCACTCAAAATTCTTGAGAAAGAACTTGCAGTTCATGATAAACGAATTGATATCGCGGATCCAGTGCAGAAAACCATCATGGATGATTATGGTTTGTTAGAAGTAAACATAGAAAAGAAATTACCCAAATCTATGCTCTTTGAACATTCTACTACATTTATAGATGGAAAGCCATCTCTTAGATTTTACTTAGGTGGAAAAGAATTATTTATAAATACTAAGGAAAGTTTAATTTTTACACCAGACAAAGCAGCTTTCAGTTTAGACAGAAATTTCGTGGATTTATTAAGAGGAGCGAAGTTAGATAACTATCATACTGATGATCTACTGAAATACAAAACTATGTTAGATAAGGTTGGAACTGTAAAAACTCTTAAGCGTTATACAACTTTGAATGACTTATTATCCAAAACGTCTAGTACCAGTAAAACAGGAACAAAGATACCAATATTAACAGCTGCTTCGCCAGCAAGAACTGGTTATTCAACACCGCCTGGTTATTCAACACCAATGGCTGCTTCTCCTGCAAGAACTGGTTATTCAACACCGTCTAGTTACCCAAAAACAGGAACAGGACTAAAAGAGACAACGGTTTTCCTCCCCGATGATCCACAAGAATTAATGAATAGATTACAGATTTTATTAGCTGCGAGAAATGAAGGGCATAACTCTAGCTTTAACGAAATACATGCAATCTTAAAAAGACTATTAGAAAAGAAAATTATAAGTGAAGAAGACTATCAAAATTTATCTAAATTATTCAGTTAAAAAATGTCTTCGGCTGAACTAGAAAAAATTAATAAGCATTTAGAAAATTTAACCGAGATTTTAACCTCATCAAAATTTAGTACGACATTAAAATTTATAACAACTACTTCAACCCATACCTGTAATTTAGATCCTATTATTCACTTAGAACAAGACAAACATTATGAAGTAGCACTAACTAGTTTTTCAACATTTAACACTATACAAAATATTATCAAAGATGTAAATGACCGATTTAAATATTCTAATGATCAAGGTAAAACTTGGAAAGAATTAACTTTTCTTCCTGGATCTTATGAAGTTGAATCGATTTCCAATGAAATAAAAAGACATTTAGGCATTCAATTTAAAGACAAGAAACAATTACATTTCGCAGTTGAACCAGCAGTAAATAAATTTTCTCTTACTTTAGATGAAGATCATCAAGTTGATTTTAATATTGACAAATCTTTATCAAGACTATTAGGATTTAAAAAGCAACTGTATACACAAGGTTTTCATATAAGTGAAAATATACCTAAAGTAACTGAAATAAATTCAATCAACGTTCAATGTGATATTATAGAAGGTGGTTATGTTAATGGAAAGCTGTCAAATAATATCTTCAGTTATCCAGCATTTACAGTTCCGATTGGTTACAGTTTGAATGTAATCCCAAAATCATTAATATATTTCCCTGTTACAAGAAAAACAATTAATTCAATTACAATTAGAATAACAGATGAGAAAGGAAAGGAAATAAATTTTGGAGGTGAAGAAATTATGATAGATCTTTTGGTTCGGGAGGTATAATTAAAAAAAAATATTGACTTAAAAATGAGTGAAAGCAGTTGTGAAAAATATCCACTAAACAAGAAAGTGAAATTCAATCATCATCATAACTTGTCAAATAAAGTTTTATCAGTTATTTGTGGAAGATCAGGTTGTGGAAAAACATATCTATTATTCAAAATTCTCACGACACCCAAATTTTTGGATTATAACAATCTTATCATTTATACAACAACAGCAGAACAACCTATTTATCAATTTTTGAAACATGGTTTTGAAAATAATCTTACGAAATCAACTATAGCTTCACTGTTTGAAGAATATGAAAAATCGGAGTATGAAGAAGAAATAAGTTCCTGGTGTGAAGAAGCAGCGAAAAATAAACAACTAGTAGAACCCAATAGAAATAGACACATATCGATACAATTAATAGATGATAGTGGCAATATGCAAGATCCTAGTAAACTAAATAAAACGAAAAAACATTGTGTGGTGTTTGATGATTGTGTTAATGACAGAAATCAGGCAGTGCAGAGAAATTATTTTACAAGAGGTAGACACAATAACTGTAGTGTCTTTTATTTGACACAAAGTATGTATTCATTAGATGGAAGTGTTATTAGAAAGAATGCTAATATTTTTATGCTTTTCGAAATCAACCAAAGAAACCTAAGTGATTTGTTAAGAGACTTATGTATAAGAGATAAAGATGAATTTAAACAATCGTGTAACAATGCTTGGGCAAACGACTATGGTTTTATCACAGTCAATATTGATAAAAAAGTACATGATAGAGTTATAGAACATTTGTTCACAGAGTAAAACTCTGAATCGAACAATTGTTCACTGACTAGGCTTCGCCTCGAGGGGCTTTGCCCCTGAATAGATGTTAAAGAAATTAAAAAGGTAAAGTAGTAATTCCATCAGGCAAAATTTTTCTTTTATCATCAAATGGATCTAATGCTAATTTATGTTCCTCTTTTAAATACATTTTATGTTTCTTTGAATTAAGTCTATAATTACATGCTGCCTTTATTTCATTATTAAATAATGCATTCTTATAATCTTGAAATGTTATTTGATTAGCTACTGATGCCTTTGAAATACCTTTTAATGTTTTATGTGTTTTAACGGGCGAAGCCCTGGAAGACATTTCCGATGTCCTAATATTACTAGTTGTATCATAACAGTAACATTTAGATTTAAGAAATACAGCTTCTGTTATGTACTCCTCATTTCCTTCTAGTTCATCTTTCACTTTACATAAATCAGAAGGATGAATTATATCTTTTATTTTATCTATTTCTTTATCAAGTGAAGAATTAAATGGTATTGTTAATTCTAAGAAAACAGAATCCGTATCGCTGAAGTGAAGTTTATAGTTTTCACCATAAGCAGGTGCTAAATGATCATATATAAAATTATACATAAATAGCTTAGCTAATTCTAATATAGTAAATCCTATAAAATTAAACTTATCATGTTTCACAATGCTTCTTCTTAGATGAACAGCACATAGATTATCACTAAATCTAGTAGTTCTCTTATATGTTGGTTTCCTAGTTAAATTTTGAAAACGATCTTTATTATAAACTATTTCTATGTTTTGTCTGTTACGTACATTCTCTAAAGTCTTTCCATAAAATGCGTTATTCATTAATTTAAAGAATACGTTACCAAAGTTATCTTTATTTCTCTTAGCTATTTTACGTTTCTCTATATTAAATTCTATATAATTTTTTAACCACTTTGATTTCTTATATACTAATTTTCGGTGAATTTTAGTGAGAATCATTCCATGATCTAAATACCAATCTAACATCCTTCCTTCAATAACATATTTTTCTTTATCACTTTGAGTTAACATGAGTTTCTTGGTTGGTCTGTACTTTGGGGGGATTATGGACTTTTGATAATCTGTAAAGTCATCCATATTAGGTATTTTATTTTCAGGACAAAACGGGAAATACTTTGTCGTATCTTTTAGTTCATCAGGGTACTTTAAGTCAACTTCATACACATATCCATATCCATCTTCAACAGTACGTTCATAAACTAATTTGTCACACCACTCCATCTCACCTGTAGGCAATTCTTGTATCATACAAGAAGAATATAAGCTATTAAAATCATACTATAACAAATAGTTTTCTCTCATGATTTCATCAACTGCTGCTTGACTAACTTCATTTGATATAAGTCCTTCTATATTTTGATTAAACAATTTTATAAGCTGATCACTTTCTTCTGGAGATAAAGGTTTCATTATTCCATAATCATCATGATTCACTTTTTTATTGTAACACTGTACATAACGATTACCTAAAACTGATGAAACTCCACCTCTAATTCCAGATTCAAAAAATAATAATTTATCATATGTATTTTCTTTATAATGTTTAAGTTTAACGGACTTTGTCCTAGAGCCATCGGCTTGAACACCAGTATGTTTTAATCCCGCTAACCATGTTAAACCTGGTGTAGAATAGCAATAACATGGATCTATTCCGTAATATTCAATACACATGTCGCGGAAGTTTTCAAATAGATCGGCTAGTATCAATACATCTATTTGAAGATATTTCATTGTATAATCAAACATATTGTGACAATTGAGATCTTTCCAATTCTTTTCAGCTTCTGCGTAATCTTCTTCTGATAGTTCTGATTGTTTCAATGTTGTTTTAAATTTGTCGCGGGATGGAAGATGTTGTTCTTCCATTATTTCATTTATTCTAGTGATGTCTCCAGTTAAGTACTCATATGGAAATATGCCTTTAAGAGGTTTTAAGTTATATTTGTTTAATATTTTACATTGTTCAGGTTTTAATGTTTTGCCCATGACTTCCAATGAATAAGGAGTAAAGAATCTAAATGCATCTAATATTCTAATACAACCGAACTGCATTGAGAAGTACTCCTCTTCAGTTTTACACAGTATGTTTGTTCTTAATTGCTGTAATGTTTTCGAAGAGAATAACTCTTTTATTATTAGATGGAAATCATACTTAGAACCATTGTAGAAATATAAAGCGACAAAGTTATATCTAAATTTATTTGCATTAAGATTACAAGAATTATGCGCTGCACCTCTATATAAACCATTTAGATGATCATGATCTTTTACTTTGTCGGCAGAGCCGTCGCTTCGCTTATCAGTGACTAACTCTTTACCACAGTAATAACAATTCTTTTCATTATTAAATTGTACTAATTGTTCAGACGTTAATGGAAGCATTGGTTTATTTGTTTTAAGCAATTGTGAAAAACGCTCCTGCAATTCTTCTATTGTGTTAACAAACTTTATAGCACTATCCTCGCCATAGTAATGATAATATTCTGATTTAAACAAATTGGGATAATTTGAATGAATGTACATTCCCCAACATAATGGTTTTTGCTCAAACAAATTATTGTTACATTTGTCTGTAATTTTAACATTATATGCTTCAAAATCACAATATATTACAAATGGTACTTTGTTCTTATAGTGCCATTTGTTGTATTCTAAATAATCTTCTTTTGGAAACGTATTTCTGACTGCTTCATTTTGTTGACAATTTACCAAGTGATTATTTAATGCTTGCTTGGTTCTAAAGCTCGTCATACATTGGAGACAAGGGAAATTAGTATGATCGGAAGTTTTTGTAAAAATAGAAACATCTTTACATAATATATAATGACCTTGATAATATAGTATATTTGCTTGTGCCGGTTGTATTAAATGCTGTAATTGTTGTTGATACTGTTGTTGTAACATCTGTAACTGCTGTTGATACTGTTGTTGTAACATCTGTAACTGCTGTTGATACTGTTGTTGTAACATCTGTAATTGTTGTTGATACTGTTGTTGTAACATCTGTAACTGTTGTTGATATTGCTGCTGTATCATCTGTAATTGTTGTTGATCTCCAGAAGTAACAGGACGACCTTTATAATTATTATGATTAACCATTATGGGCGTTAATGTCTTTTTAATTTCATATTTTTCAGTACATATTACAACGTCTTGGTAAATAATATTATGGTGTATATAATTACCGCGTTCATTATATTGTATTTCCGTTTGACATAATCTATTGTTACTTAAGTAAAATTCTTTTACGTTTGCATAGACAGTGTCATTAATTGTAACATTACCAGTATATAAGGGAGTAATATTCCCAACAGAAATGTATTTTATATTAAGTTCGAACACATTTACTTCTATTAAATCTTTGTTCTTTTTATGAAACTTTTGTAGCTTATTATAATCATACGGTAATTCATTTAGTCCATCAGAAAGATCAAATTCATCTAAGTATTCTTCTTTATTATAATGACTTATTCTTTCTTTGTGATATTCTGCAGGATGTAAATGTGCTATAACACTCCACAGAAAACAATACTGATCATTATTCTGTATGTTAATTATTTGTGAAGAACTGAAAGGTAGGGGTATGTAACTGCCACCAGTATTATTTTTATACTTATTAATTACTAATTTCTTGGATATTACTTTAACAAGCTTCCAACCAGATTCACGCAATTGAGCTTCAAGTATAGCATTTTTTAATTTATTAATCATTGTTTCAAATATAGGTTCTATATCCCCTACGTTATGAATTTCTTGTGTTTTACTGAAATGACCTTGTATTATTTCTTCAATATTTCCATCAGGTCCAGTCTTTGTGCAACGTACTTCTACATTCATATAACATTTGAAAGATTTTCTAAATATGTTATAAAAGTTATATAGAATATCATAAAAGGTTTCATCGGTTTCTGCAGATTCATCATACACATCATGTTCATCATTAAATAAAAACCTTACATCTACTTCCGGTTCATCTATTACACTAAAAACTTTTTTATATTCTGAATACGAATAATCATCAAATACTCTTTTGACTTCTATATCAGTAGGTAATGTTTTTAGATAGTTTATATATTCATTCATTCTCGTTATATTACTTGTATCATGCCGTTCTACATTCTGTAAATGCATACGACTATTTGAATGAGATTTATAACCTCTAGGCGTCTGTAACTGTTTGTTGCACAGGGTACAATATAGGTTACCTTCTTCCATTTTACCTTTTTTTAAATAAAAATTTATGTTTTACTTTTTTATAAAAAAAATTTATGTTTTACACAAAAACCTCGATTTCATCAACTGCATCTTCGATGCTGAGGCGCAAAGCGTTGACTTTGTTTGTTATACACAGGAATATTTAATTCATTTAATGTCTCTAGATCGTAAGCTGTTAAATGTTCTTTCTTAACCAACCACCATAAATTATTATACGCCAAGAATACTCTGAAACTTCGTAGACACGGTGGTAAGTATCCATTTTTCATATGTGGTTTTAAACCGTGTTTTATTTTATAGTCCTTAACGAACTCTATGTATTTATGATGGTAATGAAATTTAACTTCTTTCTTGGAATTTACAGGATTTATAGGATGATGATAATCTGTTAACACTGGTATGTGTTTGATGATATACTGACTATAGTCATTATGTTTAGGCATATTTTTTTTTTAAAAAAAATTTATATATTATTTAACTCATTTAATATTGGTTTTATGTCACTCAATGTATTCTTTGTCTCATCAACTAAAGGTTTCACATTTTTTAGTACATCACGGAAATCATTA
Organism: Prostheceraeus crozeri; assembly: GCA_907163375.1. Lineage (NCBI taxonomy): Eukaryota > Metazoa > Platyhelminthes > Polycladida > Euryleptidae > Prostheceraeus > Prostheceraeus crozeri. The sequence continues at coordinate 38,275 of CAJQUW010001046.1, read as the reverse complement.
ATGCCTGTTCTAATAACATCTAGTGTATCTCTATTCTCTAATCGTTTAGGGGTTTTAATTTTTAACACATTATTCAGATAATGATCGAAATAGAAATAAAATGTTTCGGGTATGATTGTTAGGGGTTCAACTGATTCGTTTTCTAGAAAAATTGTTATTTCTTCTATATTATGCGGCGACAAGTTCTTAGCACTTGCATAGAGACTAATGTCAAAATCTGATGCATTACTATAAAAATCATGCTCAGTATCTAATAGTACATTTAAATCTTTATCATATACTTGTAGTTGATTCATAATAGTATCAACCCGTATTATACCGTACTTAACATGTACATATTTAGCTAAGGGTAAAGTTAGTTTATAATTTTTCTTGATATCCTCAAAGAATGCTACATTATTTTGCGTAGTTGTATAAAAGGTTTCCACGTTTTCTCTAATCTTATTATCTACATCGCAGGCTTTATGAGCTAATACTACAATTTGTATATGATGGTGACGGCCTTTTGTAAATATTTCTGATATGTCCTTTTGCTTCACTAAACTAGCTACATCATCTAACACTAGTAAAGACTTTTGCTCGTATGTTCCAGCAAAAGTACGCATATCTTCTAACATACATAAATCTTTTTCGCCATAAACATTTGAGTATCCTTGCCATTCATCTCTCTGTAGACAAAACACATGTACATTTAGTTCATGAGGATAATGTTGTTTTATATATCTTCTAAGAAACGTAGTCTTTCCACTCGCTGTTTTACCATATACTATAAAATGTAAGTTCTCTTGTGCAGTACGTCCTTTAGGTTTCTCGTTGTCATGAGTAACTGGTCTCCAGCCTTTAAAGGTTTTTGTTTGACTTTTATAAAACGCAACTTTCGTTTGTTCTGCTGTTTGCAAGAACCCTAACCAATTTATGAAACAATAAATAAAATAAATAAGAACACATATAATAATAATTTTCACACAATGAAATTTCAAAAACCCAAAGAGTCTTCCTAGATCTGAATTTTCTGAAAATAAAGATTGCTCTTCATTACGTTGATTGTGATGATTGACGATTGTGGGAATTTCGGAATACGATTTTTCTATATTCATTTTTTTTTTACTTTTTTATATGAAAAATATTTAAAACTCTCTTCACTAGTCCGACACTCCTTTGAGTATATAACTAGTCCGATGCTCACTTGAGTGTTTTACCTCTGTGGGACTTCCAGACACAATCGGACTATTGAGTCCGGGGCTCAAATGAAGATATAACACTCAAGTGAGCACCGGACTATTACGGAGGCTCAAGAGAGTGTCGGACTACTACAGATATAAAATTAATCAAATTAATCAAATTAATCAAATTACACAAATTGCTGCATGCCGTGAGAAGTTTCTCTCCAACAGAACTTTATTACAGTTGTTACATCTCACTTGTGTTTTTAAACATTCTTTACATCGGTATTTACTATCATAAAATTCTGTTTTGGGTTTAACTATTTGGCAATTAGTGCATTTTCGCGTACTAATAGCACATGAATTAGAATGATGAAAGAAACCTTGACTAGTAAAAAACTTATTACAATTCGAACATTGACGATCTTTTACTTTTGGTTGTGGTGGTGATTGACATGTTTTTTGGTGACGCGTAAAGTTCTTAGATGTTACACTTTTTCCACAATCACTACATGTTCTCATATGTTTATTTAATGATGAATTGTTGGATAACATATTTTTAAATTAAAAAAATGATGTTAACAAATGTTGGCGGGTGTGCTTACACACCGAATAATCAAGAATCAGAAATAGAACTAGACAACTATATCATGAAAACTGGAGACATTTTAACAGGTCCGTTACATCTTTCTATTCTTCCACAACAAAGTACTGAGTTAGCAAATAAAGAATATGTTGATAAACAATTCGATAGAATTGTGTCACTGCTCTCTCCACTAACGAAAGAAACAAAGCTTCTAAAGCAGAATGATGAAAGATTGCAAGAAAAGCTAACAAAGCTAAGTAGCAAACATGGAAATCTAGAAGCAGATATAACAAAACTTCATAAAAAAATAACAGAACATTCAAAACTTGTGATCCTGTTATCACTAAATTTAAAGTCTGCCATTGCAAAGAATACAAAACAAAACATACAACTGAAAGAAGAGTTCGAAAAAGTAAGCGAAAAGAATCGAAAATTATTACAACACTTACAACAGCTGCAATCCACATTCCAAAAAAGTGTTGATGAATTAAGTAGCCGCATCACACAACAAGTAAAGCAAATGAACAGAATGATAAATGAAGTTAAAGGACTTAAACAAAAGATTAGTGAATTGAAGACCCTTAAAACGAATTTCGATAATCAATTGGCCGCTCTTAAAACAGAAGTAAAGAAAAGTGAGAAAAAAATAGAAGTAAATGAAAAAGAAATTAAAGTACATCACACGCTGCTTGACGCAATAGATAAAGTGCAACAGTCAATTAATAAAGTTACCGCGAAGTTGTTGTCCATTCACAAACGTAAATCATAATTATAAACTTAATCTTAAACATTTTGCTTCAAATAATAAAATTGCTCATGAACCATCTTTGAAACCTGTGTACCATTGTAACAGCATAAAAACGGTCAAAACGGAAGGATATAATATGAATAATAAGATTATAATAAATAATAATAAGGATTTAATCGTAATATCAAACAAAAGAAAATAGAGGTTTTTAAAGTATATTAAAATATAATTGATGCGAACTTGATTCCTGATAAAGTATTTTTTTATAATTTATATTTTCCCAAAAGTCAAATTTAAGCTTAAAAAAATGCCTGTAATTTATAAACACAATCTTAAACATTTTGCTTCAAATAATAAAATTGCTCATGAACCATCTTTGAAACCTGTGTACTATTATGATAGTGTAGAAATTGTTGGAACACAAAAGTTCCTAGGCACTGCAGGTGCCGTCCAAACAGAAGGAGCTGGCATCTTTTCTGGTATCGGAAGTATCGTTAACTTGATTAAAAATAATAAAGATTTGATTTCATCTGCTGCTAAAGGGGCAGCTGCTATAGGTAGTACAGCTAGTGCAATATCGAATGCTGTTAAGTCACAAAACGAATTAAAGCAACTAGAAGCTATTCGCAAACTTAGGAATGATGCAAAAGAAATGCAAAAAGACAAAAAGCTCTCAGAGGAAACAAAAAACAAAATTGCTAAATTAGCGAAGATGGAAAGTAAACATGATGAAAAAACAATTGAAGAAATGAGAGGAAATGGTCTAGCAAAATTCTAGTAGAACCTTGTTCAGAGGCTTTAGCCGAGTATCAAACTGATTTTTTCTAATAAAAAAATATAATGGCAACTCTGATTGAAAGCAAATTTAAATTAGATGATCCCCCGTTCGTTAGTTACAATCAAAAAAAGAATGACTATATAAGAATTGCTATGAACCCCGGTTCTTCAGGTAGAGTGAATACAGGAGGCGATTTAATTTTTGAAGTTGACAATCAACAAAGTTATTTATATTTACCCGATTCATTTTTACACTGTGAATATTCTTTATATTCTGATGCTGATTTTACAACACCATTACCTGCTACGGATAATATTACATTAGAAAACAATTTCTTCCCAAGATTATTCACACAAATGCGTTTAGATGTTGCAACACAAAATATAGAAACAATAAGTGATTCACCTGGTATTATTGATTCGATGCTTCGATTTGTAACAATAGGCGAAAATACTAAAATGCATGAAATCGAAGGATGGTTTCCTGATAACCATACCGGCATACTTAAAGATGATTTAACGCACACTGGAACAGATGCAGCAGGAATTGCGAAAGATGTAGAAAACATAGTGAAACAGTTAAACAGTACACAAAATAGCTCATACCAGAAAAGACGCAATTTTAATAATAAAAGTAAACAAACTGTTGATTGGTCATTGTCTCCATTATTCGGGTATTTGGATTACACTAAAATATCATGTCAATTGAAATTCAAACTCATAGTTCATCGCACTGTAAATAATGAATCAATATTTTATGGAAAGGCTGGGAAGAAAGCATACCTAAAAATTGATAGACTTGAATGGTGGATTAAGCACATTACTCCTAGTTTAGAGGTTGAATCAACTATTACGAAACGATTAAATACGGGCAAACCAATTCCAGTAAGTTTTATGAAGCGTACTGCAAGCTCTGTCACTTTTACTGAACAAAGATTTAACTGGCATTTCACAAGGACATCAAATACTCCAAGATATTTTTTGCTCACTTTTCAAAAGAATGAAACAGCCAGTTTTGATAAAAACAATAATCTTTTCCATATTAATTCAATTCGAAGTTTACAAATTTCATTAAATCAAACACGTTATCCTATTGATCCATTGAGATTTGATAACACCAATAATCAGTTTATGGAAGGATATGATGCTTATAGAAATTTGTGCCGAGAATTTGGAGTAGAAGCACAATTAAATCCTGTAGATTGGAAGAATTTATATCCTGTTTTCTGTTTTGATTTAAGTGCACAATCTGAAGATATTATCAAGACCGGTTGTGATGTGACAATTAATATTGAAAAGGCAAATTCCACAACATCATTGATGGCTTATGGTTTATTGCTAGAAGACGCCGAATATTCTATTGAAATTATTAATGGAAAGATGGTTAGGATAGGTTAGAAAAACCCAAGACTATAAATTTTTTATTAAAAAATGGCGCAAGTGAATAATAAAACGGTTGAATTAAAACTACGTAACATCATTGACAAAAATACCCCTAAAACTATTACGATTAACAAAAAGAAGTATTACATAAGTAAACCAATGATAGAGAATATCAAATTACAAGAAGAAAAGAATGGTGGAATTCTCCCATTAATTCCGCTAATCATAGGTGGTATAGCAGCAGCAGGAAGTGTTGCAGGCGGGACAGCTGGTATTGTCCAGGCAGTAAATAAAAATAAAGCAGAGAAGGCAGCATTAGAAGAGCAAAAACGTCATAATAAGGAGTTAGAGAAAGCTGCTAGAGGTGAGGGAATAGTAGATAATTTTATTAGTAAATTAAATTTAGTTGATGAAGGGAAACGAGTTCTTAAAAATGTCCTACACAATATTGATGATTTGATTCAAATAAAAGAAACAAAAGACGGATCTGGCATATATCTAAATCCTAGTATGGTGCGATAAGATTTACTCTTTAAAAATGAATTTGAATAACTTAAGGATTTCAAATCTAGATCTAATGGATTATCTCTTAAAAGTACATAGAACCTCAAATTGTCACCACACCGGAGGTGACAAGAACAAAGTTCCACACCACTTCGGTGGTGATATACAAAAAGCATTAGAAAACTTTCCTGGTTTTATTTGGAGTAAATATTCGAAGGAGAAACATTTACCTGGGCACAATTTTACTGGCCCCGGCACAAGATTAGATTTAAGATTAAACGATGATGACACGCCTAGAGAAAATAGTAAACCAATAAATAGAGTAGACGCCGCCGCTTATAAACATGATTTAGCTTATCGAAATCATGACCTAAGTTCTCGTCATGAAGCAGATAAGAAAATGATACAAGAATTAGATAGTATTCAGAATCCTACATTTAGAGAAAAAATTGAAAGAATGTTTGTTAAGAAAGCTTTACAAGCAAAAATGCTTTTTGGCCAGGGGATAGATAAAACTTTAGTTCCGTCAACTTCGTTGAATGAAACGGCAGCAAAGCTGTCTGAGAGCAACGCTCGAACCTACGCGTCCGAAATTCACAAGGAATATAGAAAGCCGAAATATCTATTGAAGGTAAAAGTATTTAATAAAGATGATATCTGGAGTGCTGATCTAATAAATATGCCTAATGAAAGAGGGTTTAAGTACGCATTGACCGTTATAGATTTATATACACGATACGCTTGGGTAAAGCCTTTAAAAAACAAAAGTGGTCTGTCAGTTAAATATGCGTTTGAAGAAATCTTTAAAGAAAGTTTTAGAAAGCCAAAAAAGCTATTCGTTGATAAAGGGTCGGAATTTTATAACCGAAATGTAAAGCCACTATTTGAAACTGTTTATTCCACAGAAAATGCAGGAAAGGCTGTAGTAATAGAGCGCTTTAATAGAACGCTAAAAGGTAAGATCTTTAAGAAATTTACTGAGCAAAGAAATCAGAAATGGTTGAAGATATTACCAGGAGTTGTAGAAGAGTATAACAATAAGATTCATTCAGGTATTGAAGAAACACCAAAGAATGCTTCTGACGACCCCGATTTGATACGAAAGAAAATATTCGAAAATAATTATTCGAATGAGAGTAATCCGAATTTACAGAAACGTAAGCCGAAATTTAAAATTGGGGATAGGGTACGAATATTTAAATATAAGAATAAATTCGAGAAAGGTTTCGTAGGATATTGGACTAAAGAGATATTTGAAGTTTCTAAAATAAATCAAACTTATCCGTTTACTTATGAAATTATAGATTTAGATAATGAGGATATCAAAGGTAGATTCTATGAAAACGAATTACAGAAAACCGAGCTTTAACCTTTATTGTTTAACTCTAACATTATATCTAGAAATGGTACTCCTTTTTGTAATTTGTACAAAACGTATAAACACAATTGTCCACAATAGGTAGTGCCCGGTGTTTGAATTTGAAACGTATTATAAATACCATTTCCAAGTAATTCTTTTACTTCATTTGTAGGGGGCAAACCGTATGAATCAAAATAATAGTTCTGCTGATGATTTTTAACGCCTGCTGACCAATGTACGCCGTTTTGGTCTGAAGTGTGAAGATTCGTTATGAAATTTACAGTTTGAACTTTGTTTCGGGAACTGAAGGTTCCTGTTGGCTTATTTTTGATCAATTGTAATTCGTCTCTCATTAGGACATAAAAATTCTTTATTCCCAATTGATGTGCGATTTTCTTTAGATCAAAATTCGTTGTTGTCTGTGTTCCATATAATTTAAAAAACTCGATCAGGTCAGTCATTTTAAATGAAACAAAAATCCAATTTGAAAATGGCATTGTCATTTTTTTCAGTCTCCACTCAAATAAGTTGCAATAAATGTTACTACTTGTTACTTATGAAGTAGAGTCCAACATTTATATGAAAAACAGAAATCCAAATTGTCAACACTGTTGTCACTTTTCAGTCTCCAGTCAAATAAGTTGCAATAAATGTTACTACTTGTTACTTATGAAGTAGAGTCCAACATTTATATGAAAAACAGAAATCCAAATTGTCAACACTGTTGTCACTTTTCAGACTCCAGTCAAATAAGTTGCAATAAATGTTACTACTTGTTACTTATGAAGTAGAGTCCAACATTTATATGAAAAACAGAAATCCAAATTGTCAACACTGTTGTCACTTTTCAGACTCCAGTCAAATAAGTTGCAATAAATGTTACTACTTGTTACTTATGAAGTAGAGTCCAACATTTCCAAGTCTTCAAATTCCTGCGTGAGTCCAATATGTTGCGCAGGTTGTTGTTCAGTTTGTTGCACATTGGGTGAACCAAATATGGATTCTGCTAATCTTCGCTTTTCTTCTTCTTTCTCATGATCAATGAAATCTTCCAGATATGTAAAATGCTTCATCCCAAAATGAATCGATAAGGAGGAATTAGCCAAATTTGGATAATGTCTTGACATTTTGAACAATTTGATTAATAATGTTATATATGAACGTGAAAATTTAATGTTATGAGTCTCATTCAACTCTTTCACGAATTTTGTATAATTCATTTTAGACAATAACTTAAGTCGCTGAAGCACTTCTCCTTGTAAAACATAGCAGCGTAGAAGATTCCGATGTGTAATTTTCTCAAAACCAATGAGTTTATTCAATGAAGATATGCACGATGATGTACTTATAATATCCTTTTTCTCGAGAATTTCAGGTAAATTGCTGCTGTCAACATCCTTGAATGAATCTCGGATTATTTCAAACACTTCTCTCTTTTTATCTTCTTCGTTTCCACTCGTCTTCTGTTTTTTTCTTAGTGATTCATTGATAAAATTTGCTGTTATCGTTTTGAAGAAATCCAGATGGTCTGGTGAAATAAGAGGCACAACTTGATCCACGAAGCAACAAAATTCTCTCTCTAGTTTGCTGACGGAGGACATTGCAAATGAGAACTTTGCTTCTAGCGTACACGATACAATGACAGATTACCACCGTTGCCATAACGATCTTCAACCTGATGACAGTTTGCAATTGTTTTGTCGTCATGTGAGTGCGCTGGCAACTAAAATCTAATTGTATCACAAAACAGTAGCGACAACAGGAATTGTAAGAACGCCAGATGAAATAACAATAGTGAGAGCGCCTAAAGAAATTGTTAAACATATACCAACGCCTTGTGTCACATTCTTAGCTATCGTCCATCGTTTTCTTAATTTATTATAATGTTCTAGTTTAAGTAATAATTGGGCTTCCTTATCTTTCATGTACCTGACTCTATCTTTGTGTTTTGCTATATCTATGTCATTAAGAAGCGAAGGTTTTATTTCATATGATAATGAAGGATATAAAGGGGCTGATGGTTCTTTTGTTTTTTCATCTTCCATTTTTAAATGAATATTTTTGTTCATGGGTCATAAACATTGTATTTTTCCCATTTTCGCATCTATTTTAGCCCGTAAATTATTTTTGTATCTATTTTAGCTGTTTTTTTATAAATTTCAGGAGGACCCTATTTTTTGCATTTTTTTTATTTTTATATCTATTTTGACTGTTTTTTTTTATAATTTTCAGGGGGTCCCTATTTTTTTTTTTTTTTACTTGTCCTGGTCCGTCCAAAAATACACTACTGCCCCCTCCCCATCTTCAGCCCAGAGTGCGTTTCGTCGTGGTTCCAGATCATCGAAACACAATTTCATTTGGCCAACGTGACACAGAAGACTACGCAGTTTTACCACGCTATAGCAGCCCTTCCGCCTGACGTCGTACCTACTCTGTCGCCTCACACACTTGCTGAGATGAATGTTGACAGTCCTCGCTCCGCCCTACTCGCCGATCATGAAAGAAAATCTAAGCCCGAATTGTTTGACAAACTGATTTCTACGTCAGCGATTGATGTACTACGATTTGCTTGATACTCCTTCAACTTATAAGGGATGCTTCATCGACTCGTCGAAACACTAGGTGACGTGCCACGCTCAATTACGCGTAATTCACACGTAAACTACGCGTAATTACACATGACCCTAAACATCCGTGGCTATGCGTGACATTGCTGCAACATTTGTCGGCAGTACTGTTCTATAGACTTTGCGTCTCATGTGTCTGCATGCATCAGAGGCTAAACAATGTCATAGGACCTCAATTTCATGCTCAGGGAAGACAGAACATGCTTAGCGGTTCATCAGTGGTTCAAGCGGCAACGCTGGCATTCGTAGATGACACGTAAACTATAAACGTTCGCCCGCTAGCATTCATAAACATTCTCCATGTTTTGACAGCATCAGATCACGTGATTGCTGACTCTTAGTGTAGCGAGTGTGTACGCGCGTAGAAGAATAAACTTCCCTTAAACACGGATGTTTGGGATGCTCCGTTATTACGCTTGAATTCGCGTTGCAGTGTCACCTAGTGAATAAAGGACGCGAGGTTCTCCCAACACAGTCTGCTCCCCAGATAAAGTCAAAGTTGTAAACTGCATTTGCAAAGTTGAGAAGAGGTCCTTCTTTCCGTCGGCGTGCAAGTCGGCACGTTTCAAAGAACGGGATCGGCTTCATATGAAGGTAGACTCGCCTAGCTGCTTTGATTATCTTTCTGGCTTCGTATTCACTCTGTTGTCCATGAAATGGAAGGCGAACATATAACGACGTCTTTGGCAGTGTCTCAGTCGTAGGAGTGACAGAGAATTTCTTCACAAATCATGCAAGTGCGTACTTAAATGCTGTTCAGCTGCTTCCTCTCTTCTTGTTCGATGTGCTGAGCCGAGCATAGTCGTCGACAAAATGCACGATAATGAATGTACAGACGTGAGAAAGTAGGCTGCTTTGTCAAAAGCCCTCAGGACTGCCATTTCAGGACAGCCATCCATCAGGACTCAAATTTTCCATGTTGCGAAGGATAAATCTGTTTGAAACATGTGTACTAAATATTTCGAGTCTCCTCCTTCGAATGGTAGTGTCTATTTTGCATAATTCGAAGACGTTCATGCCAAAAACTTCAATTTCAATTTTTTCGGAATAAAAATTTCGATTTCCAATTTTTTCATTTTTTGTGAATCCGCACTGCAAATCGCTGGATACGAAAATTTCATACAAACATATACCAAAATCACACACAATTTGAAACTAACATCTGATACGAGATTCTCGTATGTTTACAGAGATCTGTTATGTCTTTCATACCACATCTCACTCACTTTAGTATGTGATTGGTATGTAGCGATACAAACTATTCGATCTGTGATTGGCAGTTTTACAATTAAATACGAATTGCTGGTATGTTTTATATACGAGACCCGATGCAAATTCATCCTTTTTCGTATGCCTCTGGTATGTGATTCGTATGAGCAGCTTTAAGTCACATGGCAAAAAGATATATGTATTACATACTACTGTCAAATACCTTTTTCGGTAATACCAGTCGTGAATAATTTTTGATTGATAGAGCGATATTTAACTAGATTAAGCATGTAGTGAATTCTATGCTCCACGAGATTGTCGTCATTGCTACTTGTGTAGCAGCTTTAACAGGACGTTTAGTTAGCTCTTATATATGAACCAAGTTGATAAACATCAGTTCATTCAAACGATATATTTCGTGAAATCATGTTGACTTATATATCTCAAACAAAACTATTTTTGCGTTCATGAATTATAATGTGTTTTTATTTCGGATTGATAATATGCTTAATTCCAAAATTACATAATGCATAATTGTTGATGGTTGAATACTTATTCATTATTCATGAAAAGCCTTAGACTTACGCGTACTAAAATCGCATTCAGTCGTAAAAGTATGACTCTTGAATGTCATTATCTCACTACTTGCAAAACAGTAGTAACATTAGTGTGATCTTTATTGACAAAAGGCCTTAAATCAACATATATTAGAAATCATTGATGCTTTCTTTTAACATTGTGCTGGTATGGCTTTAGTATGTATAGCATACCACATTTGAAATAACATGCGAAAAGCACACATCTATATACCAAGGACAGGAGTTCACAACCGCGCTTTCTACATAGTTTTAAAGGAAATTTTAAACCCTCAGTATCATCACTCTAAATCATTATTCATAAGATATCGATGATTCAAATTTCATCATTTCGTGCATCGTTCACTATGTGTTAGAAACTTATAAAATTCAAACCAAATTATCATAGTAAGAAATCGGATAACTCGTTCATTTCATCTAATATCATGGGTCGTTGCACGTTAGTTAGTGCTGCTAATCAGCACAGATTGTGGCTTGTGCGAATTATGTCGAATCGGAAAGGAGCATTTCACGTCGTTTGAACAGAGCTGAAAATCAGCTCTACATAATGCACTTTCGAAATTCAGATCAAATTAATGCTTGGAGGATAGCCATCGACGTGGACGACCCCGTGAGACTACGACACAGTTTAGACACCGGAATGCACGAACGATGGCATCGTTGAGGAGCTACGGTGCAGAGATGTCGAAATCAGTTTCATGCTTGTTTCACGTCGTTTGAACAAAGATTTCAATCTTCGATCTTATCGCCCTTCGAAAAAAGCATTGCTGACAACCTCAACGACTTTCTTTCATTTGCCCGGTTATATGCTCCTTGGACCCCTGAAATGTGGAACAGAGTTCTGTGGTCATGCGAGTAGATACTGTATCAGTTTAGTTCACGCATGCAACGTGTTCGTCGACCTCCACACTGTAAATCGCTCAATACCAATCACATACGAAGGATGCATACCAACATATTTTTTTGGTATATTTCTGTATTCTCCTGATATATAGTTTTACGCTTTTCGTATGTTATTTCAAATGTGGTATGCTATACATACTAAAGCCATACCAGCACAATGTTAAAGGAAAGCATAAATCATGTCCTAAGTATGTTGACATACCACAATTCGTATTTAATTGTAAAACTGCCAATCACAGATCGAATAGTTTGTATCGCTACATACCAATCACATACTAAAGTGAGTGAGATGTGGTATGAAAGACATAACAGATCTCTGTAAACATACGAGAATCTCGTATCAGATGTTAGTTTCAAATTGTGTGCGATTTTGGTATATGTTTATATGAAATTTTCGTATCCAGCGATTTACAATGCAGGGCAGATTTGTAGACCTCAGTACTCACGTCTGACGGTCAATCATTCAAAATCGGTGATAATAGGGCTGCATGTCATACCAAGGACTTCTTTTACCGCCAAATTCGACGATGAATGGGGAAAGGTCTCTCAACACGTTGAAGGAGAAGCTTCAACTTCACATGAACATTTGGGGATGTTCAATATTCATGCAGGATGCAGCCACTGAAGTCGTGTGGTATCGTCATAGCTTACCAGTTAAAGGATTGCCCTATTAGAATGACCGGGAACCAGCCCGGGATGAAGTTAAAGAAAATGCTTCATATACCAGATTATTGCATAGTTGCAGAATGGTATTTCAGAATCCCTTCTAATGTATATTTGATAAATCTTGGTACAGAGGAATTCTATCACGGATGTCTGTGGTCCTAATAATCCGGCATACTTTATGGCGGATAGAGGATAGCTATACGATTCTCTGACATAGCTCGTGAAATTATATGGTATAGCCCTCGGGATTCATCAAATGATTTCCCTCTTTATATCTCAGAGAATCGCATAACCATCCTCTATCCATTACCAGTACAATCATCTCTATGATTATTGCTTCCATAATAATGTTTATGCTTTCCAAAGAGTGCATAATCTTCAAGGAGTGCCGTTATCACTCTTTATTGCACTCCTTCATTGAAATACATTAGCACATAGATAGCTTTTCATCCTCTAAAACCGCAAAGTTTACATGGAAATCTCAAGAAACACCACCGATATCTACAATTCCATAACAAATAGAGATGTATTTTCGACAGCTTCAAAATTCTGATGGTCAGAGATTCTGACGATCCTGTATAATACGAGTTTATGCAACTCGTCCAACTCGCCATCTATTGCATTATTCTCGATCAACAAACTATGTCCTCGCCTTTCGGACTCGAACATCTCGAACAATGCAATAAAGTTTTCTTAACACCTCTGCGGTGTGCAGGACAAACCGGTTTGCAGCATGAGTCACAGAATGACCTTGTCTTGCGTTTGTATGAGCATCTTCCATTGATCGGTCGTGGCGAGCGGATCGTTGTACGAACCAGTTCTGAGACATGATATCCGACCTCAGACGCTGCTTGTCGAATATGTGCTTGGAGAGAATTTCGGGAACATTGCAGACGCTTTTTGGCAAAGGGCTTTGCGAGTTGGAATGCCAAATTTTTCAAATATGCTTGAAATATACAAGTAGTAAGTGAAACTCCACCACTGGACCGCGCAAGATGGCCGCCATCGAAAAATGTTCGCTGACGTCCCCCCCCCTCGGAAGCGACAGAGTGTGAGACTCGGGTGAGTTGGTTTGACGTGGGCGACCGTCTAGGTTGACGTGGGCGACCGTCTAGGTTGTCGTGGATGGTGAAATGGCTGCCAGATTCGGATTCAGCGTAAAATTCTGCATCGGTATGGTGAGTTTCAAGGCAATCGGCGAGAAAAAATTTTTCTTCAAAATTTTAACAGAGTTAGAATTTGGGACGTTTTGGTCTGTAGCACCCAAACGAAGCATCGGATGAGAAAACGGAGGCCAGATTCGGATTCAGCGTAAAATTCTGCATCGGTATGGTGAGTTTCAAGGCAATCGGCGAGAAAAAATTTTTCTTCAAAATTTTAACAGAGTTAAAATTTGGGACGTTTTGGTCTGTAGCACCCAAACGAAGCATCGGATGAGAAAACGGAGGCCAGATTCGAATTCAGCGTGAAATTCTGCATCGGTATGGTGAATTTGAACGCAATCGGAGAGAAAAATTTTCGCTGACGTCCCCCCCCTCCGCCAAACTTCCAATTTTGCTTCTAGTGGACGGATTTTGTCGTGCCATAGCTCGTTTGAAAGCTAAGAGTGAGACAAATTCACTGAAACAATCGGCTTGTTCATATCTGTCTTCGTTTAGATGTGAGACGCCATTTAAGATTTTGGGACATTGGCGAAAAACGACAGAGTTAGAATTTGGGACGTTTTGGGCTGTAGCTTCAAAACGAAGGATCGGATTGGAAAACGGATTTCAGATTTGGAATCAGCGTCAAATTCTCTATCAGCATGGTGAGTTTCAAGTCAATCGGAGAGAAAAAATTTTCAACATTTTTCGAAAAAACGACAGAGTTAAAATTTGGGACGTTTTGGTCTGTAGCGCCCAAACGAAGCATCGGATGGGAAAACGGAGGCCAGATTCGGATTCAGCGTGAAATTCTGCATCTGTATGGTGAATTTGAAAGCAATCGGAGAGAAAAATTTTTGCTGACGTCCCCCCCATCCGCCAAACTTCCAATTTTGCTTCTAGTGGATGGATTTTGTCGTGCAATAGCTCGTTTGAAAGGTAAGAGTGAGACAAATTCAGTGAAAGAAACGGCTTGTTCATATCTGTCTCCGTTTAGATGTGAGAAGCCATTTAAGATTTTGGAGATTGGTGAAAAAACGACAGAGTTAGAATTTGGGACGTTTTGGGCTCTAGCGTCAAAACGAAGCATCGGATTGGAAAACGGATTTCAGATTTGGAATCAGAATGAAATTCTTCGTCATGCAATAGCTCGTTTGAAAGGTAAGAGTGAGACAAATTCAGTGAAAGAAACGGCTTGTTCATATCTGTCTCCGTTTAGATGTGAGAAGCCATTTAAGATTTTGGAGATTGGTGAAAAAACGACAGAGTTAGAATTTGGGACGTTTTGGGCTCTAGCGTCAAAACGAAGCATCGGATTGGAAAACGGATTTCAGATTTGGAATCAGAATGAAATTCTTCGTCATGCAATAGCTCGTTTGAAAGGTAAGAGTGAGACAAATTCACTGAAAGAATCGGCTTGTTCATATCTGTCTTCGTTTAGATGTGAGACGCCATTTAAGATTTTGGGACTTTGGCGAAAAACGACAGAGTTAGAATTTGGGACGTTTTGGGCTCTAGCGTCAAAACGAAGCACCGGATTGGAAAACAGAGACCAGATTTGGAATCAGCATGAAATTCTCTATCAACATAGTGAGTTTCAAGTCAATTGGAGAGAAAAAATTTTTCTTCACGAAATTTTTTCGAAAAAACGACAAATAGAATTTTTGCGATGGCTGTGGGCTGTAGAGCCAAAACGAAGCATCGGATGGGAAAACGGATTTCAGTATCGGATTCAGAGTGAAATTCTGCATTGAAATGGTGTATTTCCAGCTCAATCGGACCTCCAGAATCGATGATAGAAGCGTTTTAAGTTTTTGGATGATGGATATTACGTCATCAGCTGATCGCCACAGACTATATAAGCTGGGAACCGACAGAGACTTGACATTAATACGAGAGATTGTCAACGGTAGGTCGTCTGTCTGAGCTCCGATGATAGCATCGGACATTCCAAATTCCGGGTTTCTGGTAGAAACCGACTTAGAAAATTTCATTGCTGATATTAGCTAAGCCGTCAGACTTAGAGGTTAGCCAGGAGATGGCCTTCGTCTCCAGGTCATAAAAGACTCCAAAACTTTAAAGGCTTGTAACTTTGCTTCTACAAGTCCGTTTGACTTGATTCAAAAAAGGTTCGGTTGCTATTAACCTGCCCTAAGTGATAAACTACTTATAAAATTTCATAAGTAGTGCTAAAAAGTTGAAAAATTTAAATTCACTAGTTTTGGAGGTTTTCTGGGGTTTTCGACCCTGCTGAATTCAACTAAGACATTTATAAAGTTGTGGGAGGCGGGCTTCGGCTTGGAATTTGCAACCTTTGTAAACAATCCACTGGTTTTCATGTCAAAATCAGGGTCCCGATACCAACACAGTGATATGACGCACGCTCTGTCCGCGGGAGGTTGGATTTGTGGGCCGAGGCCTTGGAGTTGGGATAAGATCCCCTCTGAGTAATGCCTGTAACGGATTCAAAGGTTCGACACTTTTCACCAATCTCACAATTTAGATGTATGATTATAAAAATGACTGCCAATGTCGCCTGTTAGTAATTCTATTTCATCCTTCCTTTACAGATACATAAGTTACAAAATGGGAGGAAACTCGAAGTTTCATTTTAAAAAGTGCCTATGTGGCGAAGTCAAGCGAAGTGGCGAGTTCAAGCGCCATTTAAATAAATTCCCCGACTCTCCCGAAGAGCATAAGGAGGTCGCTGTGGTGAGCGGATGCACATCGTGTATGAAATTCGTCAGGGGAAACCTGAACGAGTTTTTCTATAAGACGCATTCAACATGTCTCATTAAGAAGGTGAAAAATTATACCACCTCAGAGGTTGGGAAAGCCATCACCCCACTTTTTGAAAAACCTAATCAAGATGAGGAGACAGAGACGCATGCCTCAGAGGTTGGGAAAGTCATCATCTCACCGGTTGAAAGATCTCAAGTTGACCTAGATGCGGAGACAGAGTTGCAGATGGCAGTTCAAGCCATGCAAGACTGCAAGAATGAGCAGCCAACGACATCTCACCTCAACTCTTCTAGCTCTGAGTCGGAAATCTCCGAATCTGAATCGGAAACGGAAGAGGCGGTCGTCCTTAACAAACCCGAGGAGGCGGTCATAGCTCCTAAACCCGATAAGGCGATTGCGAAGAGTCGGGCAGTGCCAGCGCCAAAAATGCACTCCTCACCTAAAAAAGGGAGAGGAATCAAAGCCCAAGCCAAGCGGTGGGCTAGGGATGATGGTGTGGCGAGGGTTAGCCAAGAGTACGCCATTAAGAAGCTGAAGGATGAAATGAGCCGTTATAAAAACAAATGCTCAGCATTAAGGGATGAGAATTTTGAACTCAAAAAGCAGGTGGCGGAAATTAGGAGTCTTAAAGCTCAAGTATTAAAGTTGGAAGGTTTCCAAAAGAGAGCTCTAGCGAGTGAGAGTCGCGTAGAGGATCAGGCCACATGCATTAAGAATATGAAGGCGAAGGAGGTGACGCTCAAACTCCAACATGAGCAGGAGAAGATGACTCTTCTTGAGGCGAAGAATAACGCTGTCAAGGAGAGAAGAACAACGCTTAACCTCCCCGTAGTTGGAAGCAAAATTATCGACGATGTAATAATGGAGTCGGAGGATTTGGATAAAACGAGCGAGTGCTACGAAGGAGCAATGCCAGATATTCGCTGTCTCCACACAAGCATCAAACACAATGGTGACATCCAGGAATTGAGCCATCGTAAGCGAAAGT
This sequence comes from Prostheceraeus crozeri, assembly GCA_907163375.1. NCBI lineage: Eukaryota > Metazoa > Platyhelminthes > Polycladida > Euryleptidae > Prostheceraeus > Prostheceraeus crozeri. The sequence continues at coordinate 20,881 of CAJQUW010001046.1, read as the reverse complement.
TGCCGGCCAAGTACCTGCCTCAGCCACCACCATCGAAGGTTCAACGAACCGGTTGAATTGATTTATGGTAAGTTAATATCATCTCTATCACTTGAATATAATTTCATCTATTTTCTTTCTATTTTTCAGATGCGACAAGAACGAACCAACGGCTCTCATAAGGGCCACCATGGGGCAAGACATGATAGAACCTCCACGCGGTTTGCCCTGGGCAGTCTTTAGACTGGCGAATACTATCATTAAGTTGAATCTGCTATCAGTCAACTTGAACGTTGCATCGCATTAGAGGGGTATATAAACCACTACCTCTCATTTCATTTCATTTCAATCATGCAGACGCCGAACAGTCAAGTCAGCTCTCCTCGCGGACCGCAGTTAAGGCCGCGAAATTTATTTGAGGAATTTGTCATGCTAGAGGAGCAAGACAGAGTCCACAACAATCTTGCTCGGATTGGCAATCCGATGACAGCAAGTGTTGTCAATCCAACGGAACGGCGCTACATTCCATTTTTAGCCACGTAGCAATTAGTATGGAAGTCGACACTGCTACCAAGGAGAGAGTCAAAGACTCTCTCAGCAGAATCGGTAGGCTGTAAGATGACGACTCCCGAGAACGAACCACCGGCTCTCTTAAGGGCCACCATGGGGCAAGATTTGATAGAACCTCCTCGCGGTTTGCCCTGGGCAGTCTTCAGACTGGCGAATGCTATCATTAAGTTGAATCTGCTATCAGTCAACTTGAACGTTATGCAGTCGATTGCCATCCCTGAAGCATTCTGATTCGCTGTTGAGCAATTCATTGTTGAAAACCCTATATAAGCCAGAAGATTGTAGCGCTTCTCATTCAATTTTAAGTCACGATGGAAGCAACATCTGCTAGTACCATTCCCGACTTCATCATCCTCGACGAGTGGGATGAAGACAACACCATTCCCAACTTCATCATCCTCGACGAGTGGGATGAAGAGGATGAGAAGAAGGGGAAGATCAAGACGATCATCTGGATGGATAAGGTGTGGACTCCTAATACCACCCGCATCCGAAAGGTGCCAGATGCACCAGCACGGCTTAGGCGGTATAGGGTATACGAGAACCTAACCGTCATACCTATTGACTATTCAAGCCAATAGTCATCATGTTACTCCCGATAACGAACCATCGGCTCTCTTAAGGGCCACCATGGGGCAAGACATGATAGAACCTCCACGCGGTTTGCCCTGGGCAGTCTTCGGACTGGCGAATACTATCATTAAGTTGAATCTGCTATCAGTCAACTTGAACGTTGCAAATGAAGTTCGGTGTAATACTTCCTTTCGACGGGCGTTCCTGTAAAGGGCGGCGGTGAAACCCGTAGCTATGTATACCGCAAGGGACATTCGGCAATGGTCAATCTTGTTAAACCTCTCTGCGTCATGTTTGCAAGTGATTACCTCTGTCTCAACGTAGTATGCATTCGCGCCAGGGCGACATTTAGCCAACTGTCGAAAGTTGCCTAAAACTTTCCATTGCATACGTTATGAGAACCATGAGTTCTACCTGTCTCTATCAATGAGATGAATTGATGAATGGAATGAAATGGGAGGACACTCACGCGCCACACGCAACATAACACACTTCTCTCTTCCGTAGTCTAACAAGCTCTTTACACATGGATCGCAGTCGATTGCTATCCCTGTATCAGAAATGCAAGCCATCTTAATTTTATTTAGCACTATTTCATCTACCATCATCGCCCATATGAAATGTTATAAGATTTGCAAGTTAAACTAAGCGTGCTACTATTTCCAAATGAAAAAGTATACATGGTTAAATCATCCACTGAAGCCCCATTCAAGTAAGTCAGTATGAAAGCAAAGATAATACGAAATAAAAATTTATTATGGCATGTATTTCAGAAGGTCTTCATCGTCAATATCGTCCCAGAGTCTGGCTTCACATAGATAACAAAAACAGTTCACTTGCTTTAATCGTTCTTCCACTGCGAGCCTCACTTTGTCGATATACTCCCACTCCGCCATGGTTCGTGGCTGGGAGTTAGGGGTGTACCACTCCCATAATTGGTGGAGGAATTTGGTGCTGGTGATCTCCATCACATCGTCAGTATCGTACTAGAGGTACTTCCACCTCACGCCTGTTAAGTCGGGACACTCCTTCTCACATACACTCTCTTCGTCGTCCGCTGGTAATGACAACTTTCTGATATTGTCCAGTCGGTACACCTTCTCTACCTTCCCCTTCGTTGGAGCGTTTGGTGCAACGAGCGCCTTTGGTGTTGAGCATGGAGAAGAGAATTTTGTGTTTGGTGTTGTCGGAGGGCTTGTCATGTTGACTTTGAATAATAACTTTGAAATGTTTTCTAATTCTTAAGTATCAACAAGCAACCAATCAGAATGAACAGCCAATGAATGATGAATATGAAAGTATATATGTAAAGTGACATTCGTGTCATTTCACTCTGTCTTTGAGACGTGTAAGTAAACTGTTCTCTAGTGAAGTCTCTATCTTGGTGAAGCATCAACCTTAAACTTGATTTCATTGAAATGGTAAGTTGAAGATTTCCTCTCTCATCTCCCTCAAACGTGTGGCTAATAGCATCTTCCTCAATTTCAGGCATCAACTTCATCACCAACGCCCTCCCTTCTCGAGGAAAGTTTAGAGTTGTTGAGTCAAGGTAGGTTGTAACAATACACTGAGACTTGAACACAGATGATAGAATGATTTCTCTTTCAGGTGATATGAGTTCCACCTCAGAACTGTCGCGACATGGCAACGAGTGGGAATGTTCCGACTGTGGACATATGTTTACAAGGAAGCACAGTCTCCTTCGACACATCAAACAACGTGTGTGTCAACGCAAAGCGGCATCAATCTCCTAAGGTGAGGTTGATTCTGACGATGACATCTCCTTTCCTTGCGATTTGTGCCCTGTTTCTTTCGATAGCGACTTTCAGCGATCTTCGCACAGACTTCAACACACGCATGCAAATGATCACTACACCAACGGTACCTCTACCATCTCCCTCATTAATGTTTCACATAATAGTTTAGTACGCGACTACTGCATGGAGTCCACTACTCAAATAGTAGATTTTCCTGAGTGGCGCCTTCAAAATTCTAACATTATCGAAGCGCTCTTCAACAATTTAGACAATTTTAGAATGAAGGCGCTCATCTACCTTAAACTAAAATATATTAAAATAGATTTTCAAACGGGTCAAGTGACGGAGAGAATACAGTTTCATGTTCCTTCCTCTTCCGCAACCGAAGTTGTAGGCTGCGAGTCTTGGCTAAATTTTCACATTCAGTGTTTAAAATCAAATGTAGATAAATTCAATCAGCGCGACAGCGCTCTCATTTTTGATGGTGTGGACTCAGCCATGTTCAAAATTTCCCTATTAGAAAGTCATGCAGCTCGAGGCACATTTAAACTACCAAAAACGTTGTATAATAAGAAAGCTGTCATCAATGTCGATTGTACATCACAGTGTTTTAAGTATGCAGTGTTATCCATCCTTCACTATAATGATATCAACGCGCATCGAGATCGCACCTATAGCTATAGACAGTGGGAGGATGAACTAGACTTTGAAGGTTGTGATAGTAACAACATGAAAATCAAAGACTTAGAAACGTTCGAAAAACATAATCAGATTAAAATTGTAGTTCACATGTGGGAGAAGGGGTTGAAGGGTGCCCGCTATAATTCACGTTCAACTTGTTATGAACGTGTAGTCAACCTCTTATTAGTAAAACAAGATGATAGCGAGGAATGGCACTACTGTGGTATTCCCAAAATCTCTCGCTTGTACACTCACTTGGGGCACTCTAAAAGAGGTGAACATTTTGTATGCGACCGCTGCATCCGCTCCTTTTGGAGTAAAGATAAATTTGGAACTCACTATGAATGGTGCAAGCGAGGTAAATTACAAATGGAACGCATGCCCAAAGATAAAATATTTTCACATAGGGATAATGGTGACGAATTAAGTCCCCTGCGTGTCATTTACGCAGACATAGAATGCTACATTGATGATATCATCCACAAGCCAGCAGCCATATCCTGCTATGAAGTATGGCATGACCACTTTAGGAATAGACAAAACAAAATGCATACTTGGCAAGGTGAAGATTGTATTTCAAAATTTCTAGAATTTCTCGATAAAGCTGCTAAATTTCAACAATCATATGATTCACAATTGCAGCGTAAGTCACTACATATGTCAGATGAAGACAAACAAAAATTTGAAAGTTGCACATGATGCCCCAAATGTCATAAAACGTTTGATGACGATAAAATTAAGAAAGTGCGTGATCATGATCACATCACTGGTAGATTTAGAAACGCACTCTGCTCCAAATGTAACTTTTCACTTAGGTTGAGACGTCGTGTACTACCCGTCATCTTTCATAACTTTAAGGGCTATGACAGTCATATGCTCATAAAAGGAGGGTTGAGCCAGATGAAATCGTGGCAGTTCAATGTTATAGCACAAACGAGAGAAAAATTCATGGCAATGACAGCAAAAGTACCAGTAGATAAAACTAAAGAAAATAAGACAGTCTTCTTCGAAATAAAATTTTTAGATTCATTTCAATTCATGTCAGCGTCACTAGCTTCTCTCGTTCGAAATCTCAAGTTTCTTCCCCATAGTCAAACTTTGAAGAAACACTATCCAAACTTAACGGATGACATGATCACTCGCAAATGAGTCTTTCCTTATGCGTATTTTAGCTCAATGTCTAAACTAAATGAAACAACCCTTCCTTCCATTGACAAATTCAAAAACGATTTGACGGGTGAAGATTGTCCAGTAGAGGACTATGAACATGCTCAAGAGGCATGGTTAAAATTTAATTGTAAAACGTTTGGCGATTATATGATCGCTTACTTAGAATTAGATGTCATTTTGCTGGCTGATGTCTTTCAGGAATTTCGACGAGTGGCATTAAAAGAAGACAAATTAGATCCTGTCCACTTTGTCAGTCTACCAGCCATGTCCTTTAAATCAGCCTTTAAAATGACTGGTGAGACCATTCATCTCTTACAAGACCCCGAGATGTATAATATATTTGAGCGCGGAATATGCGGTGGTCTCACATTTGTAAATAAACATCATATAAAATCTAAAACAGTAGGTGATGATCATATCCACCTAAAGTACTATGACCACAATAATTTATATGGCAGTTCACTGTCTAAACCACTACCTCATTCCGAGTTTAGTTGGCTAAAACAAGATGAGCTTGAGTATTACTCCAACCCTTCAAACATACTGAAGATTCCAGATGAAGGTGATTGGGGATATTATTTTGAAGTGGATTTGATTTATCCAAATAGCATTAAAAATAAAACTGCTGATTTCCCACTCGCACCTGAATCTGGTGAAGTGACTGAAGATATGTTTTCACTATTCATGTCACAATTTCATATTAACTTAACAGAGTGTGGACAGCCAAGGTACAAAACATGCCGCAAACTTTTACTCACCCAATATGATAAGAAAAATTATCTCGTACACTTCTGCATACTAAAATTCTATTTTGAAATGGGCATGCTTCTAAAGTCAGTTCACCGCATTATCAAATTTAGACAGAAAGCCTTCCTCAAACCCTACATAGATAGCAACAGTCAAAAACGTGCACTAGCCCAAAATAATTTTGAAAAAGATTTTTATAAATATAAGAATAACAGTCTTTTCGGAAAGACCATGGAGGATGTTAGAAAACGCATAAACTACAAACTAGTCACTGATGATCAAAAATATCACAAATTGACCTCATCACCTCTTTTCATTGATAGAGACATCATCGATGAGGATCTTGTAGGTGCCAAAATGATAAAATCTGAAGTTGAGTTGTGCAAGCCCATCTATATTGGCCAAGCTGTACTAGATTACTCTAAGCTTGAAATGTACCAACTCTTTTATAAAATACTAAAACCATGTCCTCTCGTAAAAGAGCCTCGTTTGTTGGGTGGTGATACAGATAGTTTCCTCTTAGGTATTACCACTCAAAAAGATTTAAATTTTAATGAAGTAGCTAAGTCATCAGAAAAATATTTCGACACATCTAACTACAATCCCGCTCATCCACTCTTTTCCATACAGAATAAAGCCAAACTTGGTTGTTTTAAGGATGAAACAGCTGGGAAGGAAATAAATGAAATGATTCTCCTCCGACCAAAAATGTACAGTATGAAATTAAGGGATAGCGACGATAGTATTAAGCGTGCTAAAGGCATATCAAGATCATTGGTCTCTAACATGAAACATCGGTCCTATAAGAAGGCCTATAAAAATAAAAATATAAAGTTTGTCAATATGACAATCTTAAAATCACAAATTCATACTGTGAAAACGTACACATTTAAGAAACGAGCGCTTTCTGCATGGGAGGATAAGAGGTGTTGGATAGTACATAACACATCTCTTCCACATGGACATCCTGATACAAACATACCTCCACCCAAAAGAATAAAACTCACGCTACCACATTCAGGAGATGTATTGACATAATCAACTTTAACTCAGTATTTTGATGTTGCTTTTTGTAGATATACATGGTTGTTTTATGTATCGCATGAGATCGTTTCTTCCTTGTGAATATATGCCTACAGTCAGCCCATTCCCCCTATATCTGTGAAAAGACTTTTTCATACACATATTTTTATTTCAATAAACATATCACAATGACTTCACTTTGTCTTCCGAAACACTAAAGTTACGAGGGATTTAGTATCTTTCACATGGATGCACTCTTGTAAACCATTGGTAATTTTGATAGCAATAGAGGGTATAGTTTGTTTGACGACGGGATGATAGAAAATAGATTGAAACATCTTCTCGACTATTCCATATGAAGCGTCTTTATCATGAATGAAATCACGTAAAATGTATTCTTTTTTCTCACCAACAGAAATAGGTAGAATCAAATCACTTTGAATGTAAAGGTGCTGTTCATGTTTATCAAGTGTCATTGGTGCTTCTATACCAATCGTATGCGCAGCAGCAAACACAGTTTGTAGCATTGAAAAACCAAAGAGTTTTTTCAAATCTTTACTCAATTGACATTGAATGTCATCACCCAGTTTCAGAACAACGCGTTGATTTTCAATTGAAAACGAAATGTGGTGTGTCTTTACATCATATTTACTTTTCATCACATGCTTCAACTTCTGTTGTATATAAGGATTTACTACATGAATGAAGCTTTCAACTGTATGATATAGACGCGGCATTATATTGATAGCAACTTTAGATTCTTCATAAGACTGGTAAATTTTCTTGATGCGATCACCATAGATGTCCACCCACCATTCATCATTAACTGAATCAGCTTTAGTGTGATATTCATGAGAAGCATACACCACACCGCTTCCAATAATAGGTGTATAATGTCTTACAAAATGACGCAAGGTTAGAGAGAAATAAACTGTAAGTTTGTCATTGTATTTCTGAATAACCAACTTATTTTTGTCCACCATATTTTTCTCTCCATACTTCTTACCCACAGTCTCATTCCATCGTTTTACTAACTCAATAAGTGATGAAGGTTGAACACCACGCTTTTTCAAAATGATGCGGTCTTCACATTCTACAACATCTTCATCAAATATTTTAAATTTATAATGAAATTTGTTGATTCGATTTGAATAAACTTTCTTAACATTTGCAGTAGCAATTGACATTAGATGAAGTCCATGGCCAAAACCGAGATGTGGATAGAATTCATTATCCAACCTCAGTGTAAGACCTTTAGTAAAAGAATGAAAGCGAAGGAACTGTCTCCCACTCCAATGATAGATAGTAAACTCATAAGCTTTCTGATTTTTATTCTTCATGATGGAAGTATTACCACTGTTGAATGCCTTAATAATTTTCTCTTTCCCAAATGGATCATAATAATCTGATTTTATCTGAATCCATTCATAGTTCCACTTTCCATCTGATGTTAAATTGTATGTGAACTGGAATGCATTATTCATCGTTATTCCATCATGGGTGCGAGGAGTCAATATCATTTCTTCCACATCATTCACATTCTGAATATTGCTATCATAGCACATACTAGAAACGCCAACCTCCCATTCACCTTCTAAATGTAGTGGACGATTTAATTCTACTCGATAGTCTGATGGTTTATTTTTGGGAAATTTATTCATAGAAGCATTACTGGGTAAGTAAATTAGAAAGGAGTCTTTATTTTCACTTTCCATACTAATCACATTGGAAAAATATATTAGCATACTTTTGCATTAACTCTTCATTCGGAAATGGAGTGTGATACTTGTCACAGCATCTTTATGAAAAGGAATCAACGCACCAGCATCGTCATAAATTGCAATATCAATTTGTGGGATGTAGTTTGATTTCAGCTTTGTATAATGCACTTTCTTGAAAGTATGCTCAGATAAAATACTGCAGCTTTTTGGCTGGTATGGTATCATTGCTAGCAATGGAGCTTCAACATCTCCCACACGTACATCTTCACCAATATTGGAATATATCTGAAAATAGTTAGTACGACGCGATAGTGACATGTCTGCGCTAGCTTTGGTTGCAGTACCACTTTTAAAGATATTTTGATCAAAACCCAAAATGTCCATTAGAGTTTTATCCATAATTAGTTCAATACCTTTTCCACTTATAGTGAGAGACAAACACCTTCTTTTTCAGAAAATGAAATTTGTTGCTCATTAATCACTTCATTTAAATAATCTACAACCAATTTAACCGAAGTAATAATGCGAGGCATCAACACTCTTGTTTCATGTAAGATACCACCGAAAGGCTCTACACACTTTCTGTATAAAGATACGGTCCATTCTGTATCAAATTGATTTGACCTTTCACATGGTAAATGTTTCATATCAAATTTTCCATGAACAGCTGCAGAATGATGTCGTAAGAACTGATGAAAATCTTTTGAACAAACTAATACTAGATCATCATCATTTAATTTACTTATTACAATATGATTAGATGATTTGATATAAGTCAATGTTGCCACTTGTTTACCATCAACTCGAAGGAGATAATTAAATTTCTTCAATAATGTTTCAGGAGTCATGTTTGTCTTTCTTGGCTTAATCACAATCTTCATCACCAACGTCTTCTAATTTTTTGGAATAAGATCTACATAATAAGCCTCCTCTCGGTATATTAACTGTTTATGACCACTTGTGTGGTAATTAACGTTATACTTATCATAGCTTGTTAAGGCGCTAGCGAGGTAACCTAAATCATTTCTTAAACTTGGACTTAAACCAACAATCCAATCTTTCTCAACTACATGATGTATATAAGTATGATCATCATTGTGCGGAGTAAATTGGACAATATGTTTACACGCTTTATTCAAGAAATCATATATAATCTTTTTACATGATAAGAGATCTTCCATTGGCCACTGTGGAATGTATACTCGGCAGCCCTTTTCACATTGGTAAGCAGCTGTGCGTCTCATATTAATAGTCATCACCTCATGATCAAAAGTATAGACACAGTTGCTATGAACAAGTTGAGTGACACCCACTTCCCACTTTCCATTTAGCTGTTGTGCATGATCAATGGGAGTAGAAAAGAGTGCGGCTCGATTACTAGCAAATCTATTTGCGGCCGCATTGCTAAGCAAAATATGATAAAACGACATTTTTATATTGGTGATCTGCAGCTTTGCATAACATCATGAAGACTTGGATTTTGGACTCTCTACAATATATCAGAGTTGACCGTAATGAAAACGTGCATTTCAAAAATTCTCATGGTCATACTGCAAGAGGTATTACATTAACATGGTGACAATTTGTTAACCTCAATGATATCATGAGGGATTTGGAATATTTTGAAACATTAAGATTCATCTCCTTAGGTGATCAAGTTTGGCTTCAACGTCGCAACAATGAAATTCAAATCTGTCATTCTCATTCCGGAAACTGTTTCTCATTTCGCAAATACAATTGGGAGAAGTATAGAAGATACGTACATCGCTCCATCATGACATTTATTCGTCGTGAGTTCATTGCCCTACTATGCAAATCTTAATCAGACATGACTACCACACACCATGAGTTGGAAATTAGATTCCCTACAACGTATTGAAACGGATCATGATCGAAACGTCTATTTCAAATATTCAACTGGAAATGTTAGAAGAGAGTTTGCTTTATCTTATCGTCATTTTCAATCTCTACATCATATCATGAAGGATTTGAAATACTTCTATATGAAAAGACATTCACGTATTGGAAATCGCATCTGGTTGCGCGTCAACAATCGGCGAATTCAACTCTATCATTCCCAACTTCATACTAACTTCACATTTCATCAAGGTAGTTGGGAAAAGTATAAAAGAAAGGTACATCGCTCAATTTACTCATTCTTTCATCATGAAGCGCCATCGCTACACCATCGTCAACATTCTCCGTCGCTTCAGACTCTACACCAAAATCGATCTCACAACATTACACCAACACCTTCCAAACAGCAAGTATTACCCGGGCCGACCTCAAATGTTAGTGGTGAAGATGAACAATTCACGGAATCTTCAACTCTTCCCAAATGGAACTGTACAGATTCTCGGCGCCTTTTCTCATTCATCGGCGCAGTCAATGTGCTTAGAGCTACAGAGACTACTACGTCGGATATGGAAGAGAGAGAGGTGTGTGATGTCGAATCTGACTGTGGACAATATGGTGATCTCTACTCAATTGAGTGAAAGTGTATCATTTTGAAGATTCGTACCAGCAGTTACAATTTGTGTTATGAACCCGAACTTTTTCCTGCAGCTCTCATTAGTTGTTGGTTACCTGTGCATGTTGCAATCTTTCATAATAGTAAAGTGATCATTACTGGACTAAAATCTCATGTGCAAGCAAATGTAATCCTAGACTATCTCATCGAGTATGTGCGTACCCAGCGGATTGTAAAATAAAAAACAATTTTTTCCAACATGATGTTTTTATTTCAAATTATGATAGAACTTACAAATCATTTTTTCATTAGAGGATGGATTACATGAAAAGTTTTGAATAACAGATACAAAACGAGATGCATGTAAACGTTTTAAGATGAAGTACAGTACAAAGGCACCACACGTTGATGAAAGTGGATGTTGTAGTATGCGTTTATTTCGCTGATATTGACGCGTATGTTTTCTCAACCACTGCTGTGTTGGTATATTTGGAGGTTGAGCAAGAGAGTCAAATAGTTCACCACGTCGGTCTTCTCCAATAAAGATCGCTTTCCAATGCTCACCGCCTAAATTCTGCGAATGAGTGTTTAGCACAATAAAGATGGGATAGTGATTTACTGCAGGTGGTAAGGTATCGAGTGAATAGACATTATCGAAAGCTTTCAACGTCGCTTCGTCTGCATTACGCTGCACTTTAGTCTTAATATCGTCAGCAGTCAACCAACTCATTAACGATTATACTGAAGAATCACGTCACGATACTTTGTAATTTCAATATTTGAATCGAAGACTGCATAAATTAATACATTGATCGTCTCAGGTAGTGTTCTTCTGAACGTCAAATCCAAACGAATATTATGAGGCACGTTCGCTTGACGATAGGGGGCACTAATATCGCTGTCAGCAGTCAAATCAAATGCATAAATAGTATATCCACTCTTAAACTCTTTCATAGTCAGTCCGTTGGTGTCATCCGTATTGTAAAAGCCAAAGACATCCATAAAATCAACATAACTGCGCATAAATTGATCCGAAGCAAAATCTGGTTTGTAGGGTGGACCAGGATGACTCACACCATTTACACGTAAGGCAATTTCACTTAACTGATTGTGTTTAAAATTGAAAGGATTCTTCTTTATATTACCATTAAATGCATCATTTTCAACCATTGCCACCATGAGGAGCTTCGGTGCTTCCGATGGAAAGAGGCCATCTTTCATGAAACTCTTTTGATCTTTCGGAATTGTAAAGGTGAGAGGCTTTGTATGCTGAACGAGGTAAACGGCATTTTGGCGGTTAAGACCTTCAGCATGCCCTCTAATGACACTTGGATTCGGTACTACTCGACGAATGTAAAGTGCAATATCTTCCACATGAATTCTAAAATTGTCAACTTTAGCAAATGCATTCAGCGCATATTCAGGCTTATTCAATGTCAGCTTGAGTCGCATGCTGGTATTACAGAGTAAAAACTTTGACTGTCTAAAGAAGTCTAAATTCAGCGGACCATATAGCTGACATACTCTACTATCTTTAATCATAGCAGATCGCTTTACAAAGCCACTGTTTGTTTCAACATCAAATTTTCCTGCTTCATCTCTGTACCATCCCATGGCTTCCATATGACTTTTTTGTGCTGCTGGATGAAACTGTGATACATGATTGAAATATGATTTATAGGGATAATCGCTTTGACCACCTTCCACCTGCTGCTCTCCAATCGTTAGAGAAACATCGCGAAGTAATGTAGTCAATGGTAAATTGTTCAGTCCAACTTTATGTGCATCGTCAATAGCAGTTCCATCTGCTTGCTGAATTCTAAACCTCAAATCAAGCATCGCATAACTCAAATCTATGTAGTCATCACTACCACCAGGAATAACAAATTCAATGGGGCCAGCATTCTCAGCTGTTCGAGGATGATAATCTACAATACTTGAACTAAGAATATCTGTCTGTATGGCTTGTTGATCAAACAAACAAAAACCGGAAGTTTTACACTCCATGATTAGAAGTTATGGCAGCGTCGTCGTTTAGCGCCTGATGAATGATTAGAGCCGCTGCGACGTTTGCGTGAATGCCTTTTGACTGAAGATCGCACCTTACCAGCTCCTCGATGTTTCCTCCTTCCTTTATTCATTCGTTTAGGTGATTTCTTTCCTTGAGTAACACCAGCAAAGGTCTGCTTCAATGTTTTTAAACCGCGTTCCTTCCCACGATTCAACAAACTGCTCTTAAAACTTCTACCTCTGGAAAGATCACTAGCAACATCACCAGCAAAGCCAACGGCATTACTTAAAACATTTCGTTTTAAAGATCTACCGACATTGGATATGAGAGGTGCTACAACAGATTTCAGTGCACCAAGTATGCTACCTCCACGTTGGCGGCGAGCGCCGATGTAAATTTGTCCTCCACCACTTACATAGGAGGGTCGGATTCATAGCTCAAACCCTAAACATTGTTAGTTACAACTTTGCATGAATTACTGTCGATCACTTAGATGAAAGATGTCGGCACGACGCATCCAAGAGTTCATACTTGAAGGATAACCAGTCCATTTAACAAGACACCATTCTTCACCTTGGCGTTTTTTACATCGAATGATTTTCTCTACCAAATATGTTTCACTTTCAGTGACTACCTCAATCTCATCGTTGTAAAAGCTACCCTCAATTTCTTCATTATCGTAATCTTTCAACTTGTAGGTGGTGGGAGAGTCTTTTTGATTAATCCTTGATCCTGTAAATACCTCCTCTGTCCAATTCGGAAGGTACCCTTTAGCAAAAACACTCTTCACTTTTGAGATACAAACTTTATCACCAATTTTCACATCACTTTTCACATGAGTGCGTTTACGTTGGAATGATTCGCGCACTTTATCTACATTGTCAGCATTTACATCTACTGGTCTGAGTCCAATAGAACGATGGATAGAGTGATTGTAGGCATGGAGTGTATCTTGTAGAACCTTTGTCCAATTTTGTGTCAAGTTGGCAGTAAAATGTCGCCACAAGCGATTTTTTAATGTGCGATTAAAACGTTCAACGAGTGCAGCTTTATAAGCACACTTTACACTAAACAACTTAATGTCATGCCTCTCAAATAATCTTCTAACATGCTGATTTTCAAACTCTTTTCCTTGATCACTCTGAATTCTTTTTGGAATGCGACCTTCTCGAAAAATTGTTTGGAAAGCTTTTGCTACTCCTTTCCCTTCTTTAGTTTTTAAAGGTTGAGCCCACGCATAACGCGAGAAAATATCAATTACGGTGAAAAATAAAATTATTACCCGAGTTATGTTTTGAAATGGAGGCAACATCACACAAATCTGCTTGCCACTGTCCATCGATGTCATGAACAATATAATGGCGGGTGCGGTACTTCTTTTTCGCTTGTTTGTGGAGTGTATAGGTAGCCTGACCCTTTAACCATCGTTTCACTTGTGATTGTGGAAGACCACTCGCTTCTGATAATTTCTTGATAGATGCGAATCCTGTCGGATGTTTTACATCATAATAGATTGACTTCAAACGTTCAGTCGATGACGACTGACTCTTTTTCCTCCTTCTCATCTTTTTGTTTTCTTACCTTTCTACATTTACAACAACTGCAGCATTTAGCTTTAGCGGTTTTGCGATCGTGCTCACATTGCTTAGGGGTTTCATTGTGAGAGCTGGCGCAGCAAGTGCAAGTGACAACGACATTCACCTCTGGCGGCTCATTACATGGCAAGCAACACATCTGCTTCATATTAATAGTCTGAGAACATGTATTTCCTGGGAGGAGCTGTTTTACGTTTTCCTTTTACTAGTTTTAGTGGTGATGTAGATCTACGTCGAGTTCTTCCTCTTGTTTGCTTAGTGAGTGTGGGAGGGGATGTAGCAGGTGACGTCATAAACCAATTTGTTGGCATTTTCATCGCCTGAAGCATTGGAGCAGTAGCCACTGTTGAATCAAGTTCTTTCAATGTCTCATTATTCAAAGCAAATTTTGGTACATTATGCTTTTTCAATAGTTTAAGAAAGTATGACCAACCAGGTTGAACATAGCCCTGACGGCGCTTTCTACGTGTCGCATACTGAATCAAGTCTTCATAACGTGAAGCATCAATCACTTTATTTTCATCTGTAATGATTTCTCCTCTATCATTTACATTGAGATGGGGTTCAATACTGTTGAAAAGAGATATGGCATGTCCGCGAGATGCTAAAGGTGTTGCAGTCGATACAGAGTCACGCATCTTGTTCTTCAAGCTTTTCAATTGCTCAACAGTTTCCGATTGTAATAATACAGCACGATGTGGATCTTTGATGTGAACATTTTGCTGATAATCTATTTCTTTCCTATACATTTGATTTGCAAGAGGTTTCTTTACTTGCTGCATGGCAGTCAATTGTACATATTCATCCTGAGGAATAACAATCATGCGAGAATAAGAACTTATAGTTTGTAGATAATCATGGGAGTTTTCAAAATATCACTTCGAAATCTAAATTCTTCCGGACACTCTTGCGTAAAGTCAATGAATAAGTAACCGTATGGTTTTTCAGTAGCTGCTTGAAAAATTTCAATTAAGGCTTTTGATCCTCTGGGTGCAACTTGTCGCGCTAAAATTTCAAATTGACTTTTATCTCGCGGATTCTTGAAAATAGCATAATAGTGTGTATTCAGGTTTCGTGTACGAGCTTCTTTTCCATCAGGAAACAAATTTTGTGTGATATAGATGATAAAGCACCTTTTATGATGTGCTGCACGAGTGAACATATCTGTAACATCTTTTGAATTCTTACTTTCTTTTAATAAATCATCCAATACAACAACATCATCAGACTGAAGTTTATCTACTGCAATAATTCCTTCATGTCGAATAAAGTTGTGACTTTGCAATTCCTGAAACAGCGACGGTTGATAAATACCATAACACCAAATCACTCGATTGATAGGTTCCTTAAACAACTCCCTTCTTTTATCCAATAAATTCAGCGTGAAAACAGTTTTACCTGCATGAGATGGACCTGATACAGTCAGAACTTTATCGCACTGAAGTCTGAAATCCATTTTAATACTTTGAGATTCAACATTTGCATCGATTCAACATCAGATCAATAGGTTGCCCACGACAGGAGCTAACATTGGAAGTATTGCTGAAAGGAAACCGCACTTTTGTGTTAGAGTTTTCCTTTTTCTTTGAAGGGTGACTTTAGGATTGGAGATGAAACGCAATTTCGTAGCATATCGCTTAAGTAACTTTCGTTGTTTTGGTGCTAATTTCTTCGTCCTCAACTTTCGGACATGAGAATAATTTCACGAATGAATTTATCGTTAGCATGTTGTATAGCATTGTATCGCTGATTTGCTTTCATTCGTCGGAGAGCTTGAATGGCTGAAGAAAACTTTGAAGACTTTTGACTTTTACGTTTCGTCATTTTACGTTTCGCCATTTTCCGTGTTAGTCTTTGCTAAAACCTATCTTTACCACATTTGCATAGGTACTAACTATTGCGACATAAGTGACACTCGAAATAAGCAATATCACAGTGGTTACATTTGCAAAGTTGAATGCAATTACGTATGAAACAGCGTTGACAAAAAGCGTGCTTACATCTCTTGAAGATGCGCTTTTCATTTCCATCCTTTCGCTTACATACATCACAACACATAGTTTCACCGTTACTGATGTCTATAGCAAGTCTTTTTGAAGATATGAATTTGCTAGCCTTTTCTAAATAATAGACGCATGTACAGAAGGAATATACTTCGAGAGTGAGCAGACATAGCTCGAAAACCAGTTGTGCTACAATCAAGTACCACTGCATTTTCAATTTTTCTTTATGGAAAGTTGAATGTGAATATCTGAAATCGCTTCAATCACTAGACTGCTACCATGATGGTTAAATGCGTTAAGACGTTCAGCAATTTTTATCATATGTCTTTTAAAAAATTCTTCGGGGTGATCTACCACTTCCATTGAATAAGAAGTAAAATGGAAAGAGCGACTTTCTACCTCTTCCTTTCCAAAATGACTAAACTTAATTTTCGCAACTAATCGCGCCATGACAATACTATCAGAGAATGTATTCATTAACTCTAGAAATAGAGTGCTAGCATCATCGACCACTGCTTCGATGTCGGTCTCATCTTTATGAAAATTTATCACATAATCTTGAACAGCTCCTTTTAAACTTTGCCTATAAAAATGTAATGTTCCGCAGTCGTTTGAGAAAGACATGATCGCCCTTTATCTAACCCGTCCATTGCATGAAAACAACAACTCTTCTCATAGTAACATTTATTGAATAACTGTAACAGGCATGCATTATAAATCAATGGTTTGAAACAGATAAAATAGATACAGCTGGTAACTATCATACAGCGAGCAATGATAACCATACAGGACTTTGGCAGTGTTGAGGTAAGGAGGAAAGAAGCATTGGTTATGAACGTAGCTACTGCAACGAACAGACAAAATAGGAACACACAAATCCTTAAAACGTTTCGTGACTTCATGATAATGTTGATTCACTCTACTATCCCAAGGCGGGAGCAAAATATCATCAATGATTAGATTGGGAAATACTTTTCTCTCCTTACCAGGATTATTACAAAAGATGCGTATAACATTGAAAGCAGCTAACCATCGCTTAAAGTCAATAAGAAGAGCACTGTCACAAGAAAAGCCGTAGTCTTGCAAATATTTCAGATTAAGTCCATGAATGTGTTTTCTCGCCCATTGATCAACATTGGGATCACAGTTGGCATGTTGATGATAGACACTAACAATTTGATACGTCCAATTGTTCATAGCAATAGCACTGAGCTCCTGTACAGGTTCACCCTCACAATCCATAAAAATGATGATAGAAGCCTAAAACGTAAATTTACACATCTAAGGAAACGTTCTATAACATATTACAAAATGAAGAATTACTTCGATGCTTTTCACGAAAAAAAATACACAAATGATATGATGGCAATGAAGAAGTAAAATGTATCTAATAAGACCACGTCTACGACACTCAAAGCACATAAGCGAATTGTCATAGGGTAGAGTTAGGAGAGGACTAGTAATTCTCCTTCTTTGATTTGCGTTTTGATGCAGCATTCTTCTCCGACTTGCGCTTCGTACCACTGCTGTTAAGGATTTGATCAATTATGTCGTCCACGTTGGGTGGTTTTGGAATATATAGGATGGATTCCATATGCATGGAGAGAGAGGCTATTTTATTATCCTTGTGCTGACCATAATATAGTCCATTCACTTTGAAAAGGATATCCCAAGTACCTTCTCCGAGCTCGTCGCATGTGATGATTGTTAAATGATCTCCCTCCTTCTTATAGTAAGTACACCAATGTGATACCGGTAGGCAAATTTGATTACCATCCCAAATCTTTCTATAGGGAGTATCCTTGTCATCTCTCGCCTTCCACTCTTGAGCAAGAGGAGTAGGAATGTCCATATTTAATGTCACGTACTCCTCAATAATATCAAGTTGGCGGCGAATGTACGGACTCACGGGGATCAGTATGTAGTCCCCATACTGATTGCGCATTATCTTGACATCCGTGGAAGGGAGCATTCCCGTTTGGAGTACTACACTATGATTGTCATAACGCAAGACTTGTTTAAATTTACGCTGTAGCGGTGTAGGATTATGTACCTTGGTTGTTTCTTCCACTGGCCTCAGTTGTAGATGATCTGATCGTAGCGGACCTTGTAACGTTTGACCGTCATTTTGTCCTACTAGTGCAGCAGATAGAGTAGATGCCTGAAAATGAAAAAAGATTGTATTAAGTTTACGTTCAAGGGAGGAGAGGGAGGGAAGTAGCGACTTACCATTTTAGTTGGATAATAGAATAGAGAGAGAGAGAGAGAGAGAGAGAGAGAGAAAATGCGCGTCCGTCACTCGTGTGATTCAACGATGGAATGATTCTCACTGTGGAAGGCTCGCTATTTATAAAGAAATGATTGATTATCATTGGATGATGATCCTCATTTGGACAATAACATCAAGCTGATTCCAAATCTGAAATCCGTTTTCCAATCCGATGCTTCGTTTTGACGCTAGAGCCGAAAACGTCCAAAATTCTAACTCTGTCGTTTTTTCACTAATCTCCAAAATCTTAAATGGCGTTTCACACTAAACGGAGACAGATATGAACAAGCCGTTTCTTTCACTGAATTTGTCTCACTCTTGCCTTTCAAACGAGCTATTGCACGACAAAATCCATCCACTAGAAGCAAAATTGGAAGTTTGGCGGAGGGGGGGGGACGTCAGCGAAAATTTTTTCTCTCCGATTGCTTTCAAATTCACCATACAGATGCAGAATTTCACGCTGAATCCGAATCTGGCCTCCGTTTTCCCATCCGATGCTTCGTTTGGGCGCTACAGACCAAAACGTCCCAAATTTTAACTCTGCCAAAATTTTGAAGAAACATTTTTTCTCGCCGATTGCTTTCAAATTCACCATACCGATGCAGAATTTTACGCTGAATCCGAATCTGGCCTCCGTTTAACCATCCACGACAACCTAGACGGCCGCCCACGTCAACCTTGACGGTCGCCCACGTCAAACCAACTCACCCGAGTCTCACACTCTGTCGCTTCCGAGGGGGGGGACGTCAGCGAACATTTTTCGATGGCGGCCATCTTGCGCGGTCCAGTGGTGGAGTTTTACTTACTACTTATACATAATATTGAATAATAAGCAATTACAGATGAATGATGCACGATGATTCCTGCTCGTTGTCTAAAAACGCTGCTCGTTGTCATGCTCACGCAATCGATGTAGTAACTTTGAATCCCGGTAAATGATTCCCTTTGGATTATTCAGATCAGAAGGATAATTCTTATGGCCACATTGTCATCTGATCACTTGAATTGTCACTATCACTATACCGCAAACAATCTCCCTCGTCGTCAGTTGTCGGCAATAAGCCTACATCCCGATTTTCGGTGGCCATGTCATCAAGTCTTCCGCATTGTGCTCAGGATCATCTTCATCAGGCGCACAATCATTTGGTCTATCTCTTAAAACTTCATTAAAGGCGCTACACGCCTGTAAAAATGTCATTCGACGGGATCTATTGGTGGTCATTTCCTCTCAGAATGTGAAAAGTATCTTGAATTTCGCGCCATGTAACACGACATTTTAAATTATGTAAAATCTTGCATCTATCATTATTTTTGATTCAATGTGGGAGGGCAGGGCAACCGTTAGATATTTGGTAAAGTGAAAAGGCACTCTAGTTATAGGTCTATAACTATAACGTAACCATAATATAACTAACCATTACGTATAGTTTTAATCTAGAACCGAAACCAATTGAGCTGCGGACTTTATATTTGAGTATGTTTGGGGAATTATACTATAGATTGAAGCTCTGGAGTATGAATTAGAAAGATTAAAAAGCTTTTTCAGAATGTTCAGTTTAATGTCCGTTAGAACAGGTACCACGTTGAACCCTTGAGGGTTAATCGAGCACAGATTGGAGTTTGTGCGCTTGTCCGAATTGTGGTGAATCGGATTAGCGCCTTGATGATTCACAGTGCAGATAACAACAAGTAACCAAGGAATCCTGCTACCTTTTCATGGCTTGTTAGAGAGGCAACTTCTAAGGTTTAGAGCACTTCAAGAAGTTGAGTTTCTGCTCTCAAATCACATGTGATATTTCTTGTTTCAGGGAAAGTTACTTAAAAATTGCTCATTGGAAGATTCAATTACACAGAAAGTATTGAAAAATGTCGAGAAAGTGGATATAAACTAGCAAGCATACAAAGCAAAGATGAACAAAAACAAGCTATAGATGCCATAAAGAACAGGAGAGGCTGCAAAAGAAGAATGATGTGGAATCGTGAATTGAGATACTGCTCGGTGCTCTTCGACTTGAAAAGAGCTCAGTTCACTTCAAAATCAGGAAAAGCACAAGAGTTCTAGTAAGTCAATATTTATTGTAAATAGGCCTTGGCTAGACATTGTTTTACATGTATTTGTTTGATTGGGAGGTATCAAGTATTTGAAACTGTATTTGAATAGTTTTACCGATATGCGTGTATTTCTGGACGAATTCATATCCCGTATCAGGATTGACAGAATAGTGACATGTGCATCTAATTGTTCAGCAATGTAAACCGAGAGACTTACATAGCTATGCCCAGGCATAGAAATAGAAAATAAACATGTTCAC
>CAJQUW010001045.1:0-143925 GCA_907163375.1 Prostheceraeus crozeri | reverse complement strand
AGTAGAGTGGATGCTGAGCTGGATAATTTGATGTATCAAAAGATATTTCTAATGTTTTTCCTTCTTCATTAAAAATTTTAATCTTTTTGGTGTGGTAATACCTTAAGATAGATACTATCTGTAATCACCACAAAATACAAACGAACCTCTTTTACGAGGAGGAACTGGGTTTTAGTTATTTTATAGAAGAGTTGTTACATTTCAAGCTTGGAGTAATCTCAGTACAGTTGAACATTTAGATGGGCTTGCACATACTCAACTTCAGATTTATCATTGTAACACCTATAATGGTCCTCTTCGTATATGTCCTCTATCGAACGAATAGTAGGTTGATGAGACCATATGGGTATGTGATACTTTTGGATCATCATTAACTAGTTTGTAGTTTTACTGCGCTTTCTAACATCCTCCATCGTCTTACCCAAATAGACTGTTGTTCCTTATATTTATAAAAAATCTTTTGTGCAATGTTATTTTGGGCTAGTGCACGGTTTTCTGGCTGTTGCTTATTCAATATATGGCTTGAGGAAGGCTTTCTGTCTAAATTTTAATAATGGCGGTGAACTCTTTTTAAAATTCGAGAATAGGAGGAGCCCATTTCCTAAATAAAATTTTAAGATGCTAAAGTCGGACCTAGATAGTTTTTCTTTTATCATTAACTGGTGTGAGTAAAAGTTTTGCGACAAGGCTTCTATTTGTCGGGTTGTCCACATGATTCTAAATCTTTATGAAATTGTTTCATAAAGTCGGAAAACATATCTTTACTCACTTCACCTGATTCGGGTGCGAGTGGAAAATCTACGGTTTTATGTTTAATATTATTTGGATAGATTAGATCTATCTCAATAAAATAATATACCCCAATCACCTTCATCTGGAATTGCTAGTATGATTAGAAGGGGTTTGGAGAAATGTTGAATATCACTATCATCTATACACAGCTAAACTCAGAGTGAAGGTAGCGGTTTTGGATAAAAAAAAAATGAAACTACCATACAAATTATTTTGGTCATAATACTTCAGAGGAGTCTGGTCATTGCCTACTATTTTTGATTTTAACCTATGTTTATTTACAAATGTGAGACCACCGCGAATTCCTCGCTCAAATAAATTATACATCTCTGGATCTTGTAAGAGATGAATGGTCTCACCAGTCATTTTAAAAGCAGACTTAAATGACATGGCTGGCAGACTGAAAAAGTGGACGGGATCTAACTTATCTTCTTCTAATGCCACTCGTCGAAACTCCTGAAATACATCAGCCAGCAAAAATACATCTAACTTAAGTTAGGCAATCATATATTCACCAAATGTATGGCAGTCAAATTTTATCCATGCATCTTGTGCATGATCATAATCTTCGGTCTTACATTTACACACCGGTCAAATTCATTTTTAAAATTTTATGTATGGGTGGAAGAGAAGTCTCGGCCCGAGTCTTACTATTGCATAAAAATAGGCATATGGAAATGACTAATCCTTTCCGTTGTGGATGACTTCTTCAGGTTAGATTTGCGGGTATATGTTTCTTAGATTTTGTGTTAGTGGAAGAGACTGTCCCCCCCCCCCCCCCCCCCCCCCCGATTTTTGCGACGAGAGAGAGCCAGTGATGCAGTCATAAATTGGTAGGAATCTAAAAATTTTATATCAAAATAGACCGTCTTATTTTCTTTAGTTTTATCGACAGGCACTTTTGCTGTCATGGCCATAAACTTCTCTCTCGTTTGTGCTATTACATCAAGCTTCCACTCTTTCAATTTGACCTTAAATCTCCATTTTATTATCATATGGCTGTCCTGTCGCGTAGCCCTTTGAAATTATGGAAAATGGCGGGTAATGTTACGCCGCTTTCATCCTCAGCGAAAAATTACATTTTGAACAGAGTGCGTTTCTAAATTTACCAGTGATGTGATCATGGTCGCGCACTTTCTTAATCTTATCATCGTCAAATGTTTTCTTACATTTGGGGCAAACGTTGCAACTATCAAATTTTGCTTGATCATCTGCTGTCATATGCAATGATCTGCGATAGAGTTCACCATCATACTTTTGCTGAAATTTTACAGCCTGTTCGAGGAATTGTAGGAATTGGTAAATACAATCCTCACCTTGCCAGACGCGCATTTTATTTTGCCTACTCCTAAAGTGATCATGCCATACTTCATAGCAGGAAATGGCTGCTGGTCGATGAGATGTTATCATCGATATAACATTCGATGTCAGCATAGATGACACGAAGAGGACTTAGTTCATCGCCATTCTCTCTATATGAAAACTCCTTATCTTTGGGCATGCGTTCCATTTGCAGTTTACCTCGCTTACACCACTCATAATGAGTTTCAAATTTGTTTTTTTACTCCTAAAGTTCCGAATGCATCTGTCACAGTAATAAATCTCTGATGAGGTAGAATTTCTTAAGTGGTGGTATAAGCGAGAAATTTTGGGAATGCCGCAGTAGTGCCATTCCTCACTATCATCCTGTCTTACTAATAAAAGGTTGACAACATGGTCATAACAACTCGAACGCGAGTTGTAGCGCACACCCTTCAATCCCTTTTCCCAAACATGGAGTTAATTTATGTATTAGTGTATTTTAATGTTGTTCAATTTTTCAAATTTTTCTATATCTTTAATTTTCATATCGTCACTATTACAGTCATCGAAGTTTAATTCATTCTCCCACTGCCTATAGCTATATGTACGATTTCGATTCGCATTGATGTCATTATAGTGGAGAATGGAGAGGACAGCATATTTAAAACATTGCGATTCGCAATCGACATTGATGACTGCTGTTTTGTTTTTTTAAATTTTTTGGAAGTTTAAAGGAGCCTCGACCACTATGATTTCCTAATAAACTGATTTTAAATAAGGCGGACTCAATGCCGTCAAAAATGAGACCGCTATCGCGCTCGTTAAACTTATCAATATTTAATTTTAATCCTTGGATGTGAAAATTTATCCAAGACTCATAGTCTACAACCCTCGGTTGCAGGAGAGGAGGGTATGTGAAACTCTAACCTCTCTATTATTTGTCCAGTATGGTGGTCGATTTTTACATATTTTATTTTAAGATAGATGAGCGCCTTCATCCTAAAATTGTCTAAATTGTTGAAGAGCGCTTCTATCAATGATGAATTTTGATGAAACCATTCCTCAAAGTTAGCAATGGTTTCTGAGGAGTCCATCTGGTAGTTCCTCACTAAATTATTTATGGACACCTCAGTAAGTCGGATAGAGGAGGTACCGTTGGTGTAGGTATCGTTCGTGTGTGTATGTTGAAGTCTGTGCGAAGATAGTTCAATACGTGTCTCGAAAGACTGAATGCATAAATCGCAAGAAAAGGAGACATCGTTAACAGAATCATCCCTACCTTCGGAGATTGATGCCGACTTAGGTCGACAAACACCTCGCTTGATGTGTCGGGTGAGATCCCATTTCCTCGTGAAGATGTGCCCACAGTCAGCACATTCCCACTCGTTGCCATATCGCGACAGTTCTGAGCTGGAACTCGCATCACTTGAAAGAGAAATCATTCTATCATCTCTGTTCAAGCCTCAGTGTAGTGTTACAACCTACCTTGACTCAATAACTCTAAACTTTCCTCGAGAAGAGAGGGCGTTGGTGATGAAGTTGATGCCTGAAATTGAGGAAGATGCTATTAGTTACACGTTTGAGGGAGATGAGAGAGGAAATCTTTAACTTACCATTTTAATGAAATATGATCAGATAGAATAATAGTCAAAGAGAGAGATAGTGCGTTCGTCACTTGTATGATTCACAGATTAAATGAAATGACATGAATGTCACTTTGCTTATATACTTTCATATTCATCATTCATTGGATGTTCATTCTGATTGGCTGCTTGTTGATACTTAAGAATTAGAAAACATTTCAAAGTCATTATTCAAAGTCAGCATTTCAAAGACAACATGACAAGTCCTCCAACAACACCAAATACCGCATTGGAGTTCTCCTCTCTATGCACATCAGCAAAGGTGCTCGTTACACCAAATGCACCAAGAAAGGCGAAGGTGGAGAAGACATACAATCTGGACAATATACGAAAGTTATCATTATCGGAGGAGTTGCCCGACCTAGCAGGCATACGGTGGAAATATTTACAATATGATGTCGAAGGGGTGATGGAGATGACCAGCAAGTCGCACTTGCATCAAATATGGGAGTGGTACACCCCTAACTCCCAACCGCGAACCGTGGCGGAGTGGGCGTACATTGAGAAAGTGAGGGACGCTGCAGAAGAACGTTTAAAGCAGCTCAACTGTTTTTGTGATCTATGTGAAGTCAGACTCTGGGACGATATTGATGATGAAGACCTTTTGAAATACATGCCATAATAAATGTTTATTTCGTATTATCTTTGCTTTCATACTGACTTACTTGAATGGGGTTTTAGTGAATAATTTAACCATGTATACCTTTTTCATTTGGAAATAGTAGCACGCTTAGTCTAACTTGCAAATCTTATAACATTTCATATGGACGATGATGATAGATGAAATAGTGTTAAATAAAATTAAGATAGCTTACATGATACTGGGATAGCAATCGACTGCGATCCATGTGTAAAGAGCTTGTTAGACTACGGAAGAGAGAAGTGTGTTATGTTGCGTGTGGCGCGTGAGTGTCCTCCCATTTCATTCCATTCATCAATTCGTCTCATTGATAGAGACAGGTAGAACTCATGGTTCTCATAACGTATGCAATGGATAGTTTATAAGGTAACCTTCGACAGTTGGCTAAATGTCGCCCTGGCGCGAATGCATACTACGTTGAGACAGAGGCAATCACTTGCAAACATGACGCAGAGAGGTTTAACAAGATTGACCATTGCCGAATGTCCCTTGCGGTATACATAGCTACGGGTTTCACCGCCGTCCTATACAGGAACGCCCATCGAAAGGAAGTATTACACCGAACTTCATTTGCAACGTTCAAGTTGACTGATAGCAGATTCAACTTAATGATAGTATTCGCCAGTCTAAAGACTGCCCAGGGCAAACCGCGAGGAGGTTCTATCATGTCTTGCCCCATGGTGGCCCTTAAGAGAGCCGATGGTTCGTTCTCGTTGTATCTGAAAATAGAAGGAAAAATAGATGAAAATATATTCAAGTGATAGAGATGATATTAACTTACCATAAGAGAAATTTAGCCGGTTCGTGACCCCTTCGATGGTGGTGGCTCAGGCAAGTACTTGGCCGGCAGTTTTCGCTTCCGGTGGCGCAATTCTTTGATGTTGCCATCATGCTTGATGGAGACATGGATACAGCGCATCTCCGCCATTGCTCCCTCGTAGCATTCGAACGTGCTGTCGACATCCTCACTTTGCAGCAGAATGTCATCAAACAATCCTGCTGTTGATAATTGGTAGGTGGAGTGTTGTTCTGATCTCCTTCTGCTTCTCGTTCTCAGCCATTTTAATTTTTTAGTTGCTCAATCTTGAGCTTAAGCACCCCTTCTTGAGATTTTAAATTTTTAATATTTGCTGCTGCTCTTCAACTCGCTTTTCACTTTGCAGTGCCCTATCCCGAAAAGCCTCCAAATTTTTTAACCTGCGTTTTGAGGTTCTTGATTTCCTGGACTTGAGCTTTCAGGTTAAAATTTTCACCTCTCAAAGTCTCGCATTCGTTTCTAAAGCGACTCAGCTCATCTTTCAATTTATTGAGCGCAAACTCCTGGCTAACTTTGGCAGCCTGATCGTCCTTATTCCAGGCTAAAGTTTGGGCTTTAATCCCCTTCAATTTTTTCGGGGAAGATTGGCTGATTGGCTTCGCTATTCCTTTAACGGGCACTACAACCTCCTCAGAGTCGGACTCGTCTGAGGTGTCTGAATCACTGCTGTAGATCATTTCCTGTAGTCGGAACAGCAGGATCGGCTATTATTGCATTCTGCAATTCTTCATTTCCTGTAGTCGGAACAGGAGGATCGGCTATTATTGCATTCTGCAATTCTTCATTTCCTGTAGTCGGAACAGGAGGATTTATGATATCTGCAATTGCATTCTGCAGTTCTTGATCCAAATCGACCAATTCAAAATAGGGGGCTATGATTTTGCCTATGTCCGAAGTTGTATAATTTGCGAACTTCACAAACTGGACAGTTCTGATGCCTCTCATAAAATTTTTCGTGCTGCTTGCCTCTTAAAAACTTTTGGCAATGTGTACAGCCGGAAACAACACCTTTCTCAACATGAATGTGAGGCGTATTCTTATATTTATTCAAGTGGCGTTTAAACTCACCACCTCTCTTCACTTCATCACAAGAGCATTTTTTAAACAGGAATTTTGAGTTGCCACCCATATTCTGTAGAAGGAAAGATAAAATAGAAAATTACTGACAAGTAACATTGACAATCATTTTAAAAATACAACTAATATGTCATTCAATACTTGAGGATAGACAAGCTAGGCTGATGAATCCGTTACAGGCATTACTCAGAGGGATCTTATCCCGACTCCAAGGCCTCGGCCCTCAAATCCAACCTCCCGCGGACAGAGCGTGCGTCATATCACTGTGTTGGTATTCGGACCCCGATTTTGACATGAAAACCGGTGGAGTTATTTACATCAGGAAGCAAGTCTCGAGCCGAAGCTCGCCTCTGACAACTTTATAAATGTCTTAGTTGAATTCAGAAGGTTTGAAAACCCCGAAAATTGCCAAAAATAGCGAATTTAAATTTTTCAACTTTTTAGCACTACTTATGAAATTTTATAAGTAGTCTATCACTTAGGGTAGGTCAATAGCGACCGAACATTTTTTGAATCAAGTCAAACGGACTTGTAGAAGCAAAGTTACAAGCCTTTAAAGTTTTGGAGTCTTTTATGGCCTGGAGACGAAGGCCATCTCCTGGCTAACCTCTAAGTCTGACGCCTTAGCTGATATCAGCAATGAAATTTTCTAAGTCGGTTTCTTACAGAAACTCGGGATTTGGAATGTCCGAAGCTATCATCGGAGCTCAGAGAGACGACTTACCGTTGACTATCTCTCGTATTAATGACAAGTCTCTCTCGGTTCCCAGCTTATATAGTGTGTGGCGATCAGCTGATGACGTAACACCCATCATCCAAACACTAAAAAACCCGTCTATCTCCGGTTCTAGTGCTCCGATTGAGCTGGAAATACACCATTTCCATGTAGAATTTGACGCTGAATCCGAATCTGGCCTCCGTTTTCCCATCCGATGCTTCGTTTTGGCTCTACAGTAGGCAGCCATCGCAAAAATTCTAACTCTGTCGTTTTTTCGAAAAATGTTGAAAATTTTTTCTCGCCGATTGACTTGAAACTCTCCGATTGACTTGAAACTCACCATACATATAAAGAATTTCACGCTGATTCCAAATCTGAAATCCGTTTTCCAATCCGATGCTTCGTTTTGAAGCTAGAGCCCAAAACGTCCCAAATTCTAACTCTGTCGTTTTTCACCAATGTCCCAAAATCTTAAATGGCGTCTCACATCTAAACGAAGACAGATAGGAACAAGCCGATTCTTTCACTGAATTTGTCTCACTCTTAGCTTTCAAACGAGCTATCGCACGACAAAATCCGTCCACTGGAAGCCAAAATCGAAGCAAGCTGTCCAGAGGGGGGGGGACGTCAGCGAAATTTCAGAATTTGATGAAAAATGTTTTGGTGACGGTCCAGGGTCGAAATTCCACACTTTGGAAAATTTTCAAAATTTTACCCATACAAAGTCACTCTGACACTTAGGATTTTTTCAGGTAAGCGAGCTCCGACCTAAAATCTTGTAACCGCTCTAACTTTTGAACGAAGACAGATAGGAACAAGCCGATTCTTTCACTGAATTTGTCTCACTCTTAGCTTTCAAACGAGCTATCGCACGACAAAATCCGTCCACTGGAAGCCAAAATCGAAGCAAGCTGTCCAGAGGGGGGGGGACGTCAGCGAAATTTCAGAATTTGATGAAAAATCCTTACAAAATTTTTCACGATAGATTCCGAATCTGGCCTCCGTTTTCTCATCCGATGCGTCGTTTTGGTGACGGTCCCAGGTCGAAATTCCACACTTTGTCGTTTTTTCGAAAATTTTCAAAATTTTACCCATACAAAGTCACTCTGACACTTAGGATTTTTTCAGGTAAGCGAGCTCCGACCTAAAATCTTGTAACCGCTCTAACTTTTGAACGAAGACAGATAGGAACAAGCCGATTCTTTCACTGAATTTGTCTCACTCTTAGCTTTCAAACGAGCTATCGCACGACAAAATCCGTCCACTGGAAGCCGAAATCGAAGCAAGCTGTCCAGAGGGGGGGGGACGTCAGCGAAATTTCAGAATTTGATGAAAAATGTTTTGGTGACGGTCCCAGGTCGAAATTCCACACTTTGGAAAATTTTCAAAATTTTACCCATACAAAGTCACTCTGACACTTAGGATTTTTTCAGGTAAGCGAGCTCCGACCTAAAATCTTGTAACCGCTCTAACTTTTGAACGAAGACAGATAGGAACAAGCCGATTCTTTCACTGAATTTGTCTCACTCTTAGCTTTCAAACGAGCTATCGCACGACAAAATCCGTCCACTGGAAGCCGAAATCGAAGCAAGCTGTCCAGGGGGGGGGACGTCAGCCGAAAATTTTTTCTCTCCGATTTCGCTGGAAACATCCTTCCTAACCCAAAATTTCACGTAGATTCCGAATCTGGCCTCCGTTTTCTCATCCGATGCTTCGTTTGGGCGCTACACACCAAAACGTCCCAAATTCTAACTCTGTCGTTTTTTCGAAAAATGTTGAAAATTTTTTCTCTCCGATTGACTTGAAACTCACCATACAGATAAAGAATTTCACGCTGATTCCAAATCTGAATTCCGTTTTCCAATCCGATGCTTCGTTTTGAAGCTAGAGCCCAAAACGTCCCAAATTCTAACTCTGTCGTTTTTCACCAATGTCCCAAAATCTTAAATGGCGTCTCACATCTAAACGAAGACAGATAGGAACAAGCCGATTCTTTCACTGAATTTGTCTCACTCTTAGCTTTCAAACGAGCTATCGCACGACAAAATCCGTCCACTGGAAACCGAAATCGAAGCAAGCTGTCCAGAGGGGGGGGGGCGTCAGCCGAAAATTTTTTCTCTCCGATTTCGCTGGAAACATCCTTCCTAACCCAAAATTTCACGTAGATTCCGAATCTGGCCTCCGTTTTCTCATCCGATGCTTCGTTTGGGCGCTACACACCAAAACGTCCCAAATTCTAACTCTGTTAAAATTTGAAGAAAAATTTTTTCTCTCCGATCGACTTGAAACTCACCCTACCGATGCAGAATTTCACGCTGAACACGAATCCGACCTCCGTTTTCTCATCCGACCACTCCTTCCACTCGAAACAACCCATTTTACAACCCAACATTCAGCAGATTGCACCAAAAACATCACACACTATAGCCTCAACACTAATCCTGGCGGTCGCCCAAGTCCACCACGACACTCTATCGTTCCAGAGGGGGGGGACTCAGACACGAAGCACCACGGCGGCCGACCACGACACTCTGCCGTTCCAGAGGGGGGGGGACGCAGCGATGGCGGCCATCTTGCGCTATCTGGTGTTCGCCGTTTTCTTACTACTGATTGTGTTTCTAAACAAACTGTTTGGATATCAAAATAAATTTACATGTATCAATTTTATAATAAAAATTCAAGCGCTCCTGAATATTTTCATCGCATGAACTGTTGACAAGCGGTCGGCAAAAAGCTACATACTCCGTTTTTATTTGCAGATCACATTTTCTAAAAAAAGTTACTTGAATATCAGAATGAAATTAATAGATACTACGAGTATTGATTAGAAAATTATTAATAAATTGATAATGATCACAATTTGTCCACTCCTGAATTTCTTCATTTGCTATCGAAATTCCTGTGAATATCGCATGCCACATTGTCGAAGATTAAATGATCCAAAAGCAATTTTCTTAATTATCTTTACTATAGCACCTAATATTACTATAAATGATTTCTCTTTTTAAACTTTGAGTAGGCCTACCCATGGAATGTTAATTGAGGGTAGTTAAGTTTGATAATTCTGCTCTGCACATCAGCACAGAAGTTGTCTTCATTTTACAGGTGTTGATTGATGAGGCTGTGCAAACTCGTCTTATCTGTGCATCGATGACTCAAGACCTGACCTACGTTCGGCTGCTTTTCTTTCTTGTTATTTGAGCTAATTAGCCCGAAAGCTACTGGAATTTTATTTACCCATAAGTCTCTCATACTCGCAACGTCTAAGTGATCATCAGATTCGGACAATCGCCTTGTGATCCAACCAAAGATGCTTTTGAGTGACCTCGCATCATCGCCTCAAATTTCATTTGGAGTAGTGAAAGTTTCTCTGTTGAACTGTAACAGAGAAAGTGGTATCACCTCTATTCTTAAAAATGTGGACTGTGATAACGGCGCGACGGTGTTCGACTCGAAATGACAGTGTTCCAGATGACGTGAAATACGCATTCGGGCTGTGGGCATGTTTTCTTTTTGGAAGGATTTTCAAATGAAGGATGATCAAATCCGGATAGAGAAATTTCCCATATATGTTGATAAAAGTCATTTTCATCAAGATTATTGTATCTGATCGTTCGATGTGTGCTACTATATAAACGTCATCTTGTATGGTGGTAAAGCTTTCTTCATTTGCTAAATTCTTAAAGGATGAAAATTGTGTTTTTGAAAGATGTTCATCCCTTCTGCTGTTTACTTGGGAGAGCAGGGCTCAGTTTTTGTAATCTCGATCCCTGTGGGAACGAATCTTGCGAAAAACTTGCGAATGTCAGCTGCAGAATATCATGCTAAAGTTCAGTCATATTTGCGGGATATTCGCTGGCGAAGTTCGCCGGCGACAATTCGCGCTCTGTGTGCCACCTTTTACTTTTGACTTTCTCTCTTATTTTCTTTAGTAATCCGCCTCTACAGCCGAGGCTCTTCTCTCCCTCACCTCCTCACTATCCCCACATTTGGCTAATCTATCTAAGAAATAAGTGCAGACTATCATTCTTTGATAATGATAAGAATATAGAGAATCCGCATATATCAATTTTCATAACATCTCTTGACATTCAATAATTTACAACAATGACAAATATTTGAATAATATCATAGTACTTACTGCGACATTTATGGAAGATAAATACTTTTTTTATTTCAAGCCTTCGTGAATTAAAAAAAGATCCCTTTTATCAGATCAGACTGAGTATACAACATATTTTCATGTGAAGGTAATATACGAACATTACTACTTACCACTAATTAGTTGCTAGAATATCCACGATTTCGCCGGTTGGCGAAAAATCAGCTCGCATTAGTAAACAAATATCTACCAACTAAAAAAAATTATAGTAACTTTTTCGCCACCTGTCGTTTTTAAATTTTACACATGTTCTTGGATAAATGATGACCATTTTCACATGCGGATATAGTTTTTACACGAAAATGAACCTTTAAAAATATTATTATTATATTAAAATATTATAATATTAAAAATTATATTATTATCCACAAAATTGCTACCTCGCCAGATAATCTGTTGATATTAGCAAAATGCGTTCCCACAGGGATGTTATCCTACAAAGTAAAATTTTAGTAGGAATATTTTAACAAATGTATAGGCCTAACTACTGTTTTACTGCGAGGTTACTATTGTACGGAAAGACGATCATGTTTGAAATTTGAATAGAGAACACTTACTTTTTTTTTAATGCGCTATATTCTGTAGGCCATATAGCTTAAAAAGAAGCGCATCGTGCCATAATGTATTTGTTTTAATCAGAAAATCAAAAAACTCCATAAGCTGAATGATTGTTCTATCGTTTTTTATTCAAATTTCAAATATCTTGTAACTATACTACTCAATAAACTGTGATCCTTGCGGTCGACAAGGCTGCATCAAGAAAAATCTAAAGAGTATTTCAAAGTAGCATTTTCCGAATAATCGTTTGCACTGCCATTTCATATAGGTTTGTTATCAGGGATCGCAATTTTCCGTTTTTTTACGAAATTAAACTATAATGTAAATATTTGAAATTTGCGCACTCAAACCCCGGTTTTTCCCGATTTTCCATTTTATGCAGCTCACCTTGTTTCATTTACGTTTTAAGTCACATAATCGTCATATAAGCAATAATCAGTATAATTTAGAGCATGTAAGAGTTTATGAACCTCAAATATGAAACATTCTCTTCTGCAACTATTCTACCAATTCCCGGTCAAAACATTGCAAGATTAATTCACAATTCTGCTGTAAATTACTCAATTGCATTTTTTATATTCAATCACCATAACAGGCACGGATATAGGATGATTTTATGTGTTTAATGCATGACTCTATATTGCATGAAGCCCGATATTTTCAGCGGATGTTCCAAGTGAGCTAGCAGTTTGTGATTCCGGTTTTATGTCATTTTGCTCATGTCAAATTATGTCATTGAAATGTAAATAAATATGCCTATCAACAATTGTGATATTTTCCTTACTTATATCGTTGAACGGGTAATGAGGATGTCAGTTGAAAATCAGTTTAAAGAAGGTTTTATTATATTAACAGAAAGTAGTTGATAAAACGTTGATCACCCCACTTTCTTCAACGTTTTTAAGTAACGTTGAATCAACGTTATATCAGCGGCCAAAGCGTCACGATATCAACCATCCATCAACGTTGAATCAACCGTTTATCAACAAAAATCTCGTTGAACATCAACGTTTTTTCACCGTTGATTCAACGTTATCTTTTTAATTGGGCAATAATCAGTAATGCGCCAAATAATTTCTCGCGCTATTTGTGAAAAGAAAAACCGCGAGATCGTCATTGTCGTGAAACCCATTCATCGAGCAGTTTGCAAAAAAGCAGGATTGCCCCATAACCCGTAATGCTTTTTTGCCAGTCTAATTAGGCAGCGAGAGAGGTACCACGATAATTGAATTATGTCCAATCTAGCTCCATATAAGCAAGTAGTGTTAAATATCCTTGCTTCTCCAAAGCTGTCATGACACGGAAAATCCATAAAATAACATCATTTTCTTCTGCTTTGCTATCATGATCATAGTCAATTTCGTTATAATTTCTTCAAAACTGCATAAATGTGTATATCTCACATTTCGAAACAATTCCGACTGTATCTCCCTTG
The DNA here is from genome assembly GCA_907163375.1 of Prostheceraeus crozeri. Taxonomy (NCBI): domain Eukaryota; kingdom Metazoa; phylum Platyhelminthes; order Polycladida; family Euryleptidae; genus Prostheceraeus; species Prostheceraeus crozeri. The sequence continues at coordinate 130,781 of CAJQUW010001045.1, read as the reverse complement.
AGTTCATTTACCAAAATCGAAAGTGTATACACATTGTGAATTTAATAAATGCGGAGTTTGCCACTCTACCTAACATCCTTACTCTATGGTCTGGTCGATCAGATTCCTCCACATGCCCTTGCTGTGTCAGAATAAAAATCAATGCTTTTGATTGACGGGAAGATGAAGTCGAAAATGTCGTCGATAAGTGAAAAGAGATTGATCCTTCCAAAGGACTCATTTCGCGTGCCCTACAGGTTTTATTTTGGACGAGTTTCTTTAGAGAAATTGCAGTGCATGGCATTTGCATATGTATGCAAGTTCCATGGCCTTAGAGTGACGTAGATAACAATGCAGCGTAGAGTAAACTACAAAAAAATTTATTGTAGGTCTCAAGATACCCACTCTATGGCGTAAAATCATTACCCGAGTGTCTTGTATTAAAGCTACAGCATTTGTTTAATTCTTTCAACTGTATGATTCAATGAACTCTCTAGATATAAGACTTATCGAGTAATTGAGGTCTAAACGTGTTTTTGCTTACTGACAGTTGGACGCTATCGCAATAGTACTTGCACACAATGTAAATTGCAAAAAATTATTCGATGTCCAATAATTATTATAAAAACCGCTTTATGCTTGATAATTAATTATTCAATATTACTATTGTAAAATGCCGTAAAACTTCGAATAAGTGCCATGACGGCGTGTTGTCAAACCTCAGATCTTAGTTAACGTTCAGTATATCGGATTGCCTTACAGCAGAGGCTAAATGTATAATATTAAATATTAATTAATGGTGGACCCCCATGAACTACTCATGGAACTAACTATGCTTTCTTTACTATTATCATTGTTTAGTAACTGCGATTCTTCGTTCCAGCTAATATTCATACTTTTGCCTGGTAAATCTTAATCAAAGGACCAAACGTCACAAGATGAGAAACTATATGCACTCACAGGCAACTTTAGGAGCCCTAAATTTTTCTCAATGGCCGTGGAAACCAAAAATTTGCTTATCATATTTGTAACTAGATATTTTCTTGTTCATGCTTAATCATGGTTTGAAAAATAGACGTGGACATATGCTAAAAGGCATTTACTAAAGTAACGCCATATTCTTATATTTTCTAGGCATACCTGCATTGAGTCATTTACATGGCTTTGCCTTCTCTTAGAACAAATAACAACGTAAATAAAACCCACTTCTAAGCCATTTCATAAAAAAGATCGAAGATGAGGTGTGACATCCATCTCAGAAACTGTTGCAGTTCGTTTTTCTGGGTATGAAGCCGACAGAATACAATAGTTTTTGCTCCTGACTTTCCGTTCTTGATGAGTGAAGAGGTTTGAGAAAGTAACTCTGTTCACCAAACAAAACTCCAAATTTCAATTTGATTGATGCCATTGCATAGGCCTATTTATGAACCAAGTAATCAGAAGGTATTTTATCTAGGCCTACATAGATGGGTCTCATGTGGTTTAACAACATAGAGAAGGACATGATGTAGATCTGCACAGCTACCGCTAGGCTGCGATCACTCAATCGGGAGGTGCAGGCTATCAAAGTTGGTTTAAATTTCTTACTCATTTTTTCACTTTGAAGTGAGCCAATTTTGGCGGGTGAATTTATGCCAGAAACCAATCTCCCAACTCATTGGCTGTCTACTAGTGCTTGACAAAAATGAGGGCTTAAACTGAGTTCCTATCAGGTGTCTTCTATTAACCGGTGTGGTGCTAGAGTCTGTCCAAATTTGATCTCTTCAAAAAAATTTTGGCGAACATGTTGAAAATAGCGATCAATTCTCAGCGACAGACAACTCCGATATGGATGAAATTAAGTGCAAGAACAACATTAACTTGGATACTGTGATAATCTGGTATAGACCTTGAACTAAATCATTTTCTGGATATACACGTAGGTGCATTATATAAAAATGCAGAATTGGCTTCCAAATAATGTATATAGTAGGTAGTCCACTATGTACTTGGCATCCAGTTTTGATCAACTCCTGTAATTCTAGCTCCAGTTAAATTTCCAAATAATTTTTCTGATGTAGCGTTTCTGAGAGAGATTTCTGGAAATCCTGCAGGCTACATTCCAGGTGCATGGTCTGTTCTGTAGAACTTCCGATCAGTGGTGTGGTTGTGGCGCGAAAGCGCGATTTTTTTAGTCTGGCGCAAAATATTTGAGATATGTTACATTAAATTCACGAATCTTCTTTTAAGACTATTTCGAGAATTTTTAAAGGAGTTCATGGGTTATTTTGAAAATAAACGCAGTCGCCAAGAAATTTTTCTGACTGAAACGCTACTTACGTGTGCCGTACATAGAGGAACTTGGGTAAGCGCATGAAAGAGCATCTGTCACGTTGGATTCGTAGCCAAACCCGTGGATCGTGCGCATCCTCTGTCTACTCATGATGTTGATTGTGATGACTAAAGGTAGTTCTTTCTCGACTTATTTTTCTTTTTTGTGCTCATCCAACATATCTTTGTCTCTGAGAATTCTTGAAGCATTGTTTATTTTGAAGCGTGCCCATCCTTTGTGTATTCAAAAGGAGTTTATTTATAGTCTATTGTTGCCAGGGTAGTTCCGTCCATTATTGCCTTGATGTCTTGCAGATATCTTCATTTTGTCCAGTGAATAGGGGCCTACGTATCATTTTGTGCACACAATCAATGTCATTTAATTTCATCATCTCGGCCGTTGTACGCATGATTAGAGGCCTCGAAAGCACTCGCGTTATGTTTCCAATTGATAAAAGCTTCTCGACGACTACGTTTATTTTCAAAGTTACCTAAATCCCTGACCATCGTCTGAACGACTGTTTTAGATTCAATTTCTGATTGCGGACTCGAAAATAATCGATGTATTGCCATCGTGACAGACAAGTGCAATGCCATGAGAGGGTCAAAAAGTGGTCTCCTTGTTCGTTTACAGTAACAATACAATAACTTAATCGATTTTGGGAGTTGAACACTTAATCAAGATCACAACACTGCTCGATACGCTGGTGATGCTGCAGAACTTGCTGCAAATGTAGAAAATTGAATGAGAAGCACTCTTCAAATTTTCTCTTAATAAGCGAGACCGACTACAACAAATTGCATCAGAATTTTGTGAAATGAAGCTTATTTTTGTCGAAACACGTTGGTTACAAATTTTGCCCGTTTTTGAACGGGTATTACGACTGTATCAGTCTCTGGGTCAGCATTTCTATGAAATTGGGGAACATGGGTCCAATCTTCTGTCTATCAAGCAGAATTTTTGCTATCCAAAGGTATATTTTTCTCGCTGTTCCTTGTCGAAAATTTACAACCTGTGCATGAATTTGAGTTATTGTTTCAACGTAGCTATTGTGAAGTCCATCTGTTTTCTGAAACAACAGGGGCAACCGAACAGAAACACTGTTAGGCTAACAAATCTCTAAAAGCAAGACCCATTGAAATTACTTTGCCACTAACAACTCACTATCTAGCACTGTTTCTGTGCGGTCGCCCCATATGTGTTAGAAGGTTGGCTTCTTCGTTTGTTCACTCAGATAAAATTCCATCAAAACTGTGGAAAGTGTATGTTAATAATGAGTCAATTTGGCAGCCTCCGTTTCTAATTGCTATGGGTGAAAGAAGGAGTAAAGCATTTGCAGAAGTGAATCCAGATGAAATGGTGATATGTATGGATTCAGTCAAAGCTTTTTTCAAGGTTGGAACATAAAAATTGATACAGTACCTTCCACTGAAAAACGAAATTCTTTGATCATAAATGATAAATCCAAAACTCAAAAAGGATTCACGTTCGAAGTTGGATATCAAAGCTGGCACGGCACCTACCTGGAATAATATCTGAAAATGAGGTGGATTCGCTTGTAGTTGAGGCGAGATTGCACCAATCGCAAGCGTCGACTTCGATATCAGATCTGGTGGAGTACTGGAAAAACGTTGATAAAGTAGGAAACGGCCATTGTTGATACGTATTATAAACATTGATGTACTCCTATATCAATGATTGTAAAAGCCATTCTCGTTCTCCCTCACGGAAATGCTGAAGTTGAACGGTTTTTCAGCACCCTCAACAACACGGTCAAGAAACAAAGAAAATATCTTGTGGCAGAGACAGTCAAAGCATTAGTGGTGACGAAGTCATGCTTTAGGCGAAAGGCTGGACTGTTAGAAACTTCCCCCTTTTATCTCGTAATTTGATTCATCGCAGCAGTGCCTGTACCACTTACCAATGACGCCTTCAGGAGGAAATGACTCCCTCTGAAAACCAGAAACGACTTCAGCTAGAGAAACAGGTCTTTTGTGGAGGTGAGAGCGGAAAAGAAAGCCAGTAAGAAGATCGCTAACCTTTCCTCTGAGATAGAGAAGAAAGATGGAGATATAAAGAAGGCACAAGTGCAGCAAGATGCCACAAGAGGCACTAAAATTGAAGGTTAAGAAAATTAAAGAAATCGAGGAACTTCGAGTGTTAATGACAAACATTTCTGCTTTTCTTCTGATTAAGCTGCGTGTACATGTATACATCTTTACACTCGCATATTTGTGCGAAATGCTAAGTGCAAGCATTTTTGTAAAGCTGTCGAATCTTGTTGAATGCAATTAATTTGTTGCTGTGAATACATTAAGGTAAAAGATGTTGTGTACTCTTATTCTGATATTTCCCATATTCAAAAATACATTTGTCTGAATTTTTTTTGTGAAAAATTGATGGAATGGGTGAAGTGAAGACTGAAATTTTTTTGAATAATAATTGGGCCTATATATGTTTTCAGATTAGCGGGACTGCTATAATAACAAGTGCTGTCTCGATCTTTTAAGAGTTACAAATAAAGCGTTGTGGATTACCATATCTATCATATGTGCCTGTAAGTTAAGCAGTTCGAATACAGGAATATCATAATTTCCCCTTTAGCCATAAGATAGCTCTCTAAGTTGAAAGTGAAATATTTTTTTTGTGAATTTCTGTATCTATAACCCACAGCTATTCTTGATACAAAGAAAAGACTGTCAGATGTCTGCGAATTCGTGTATATTTTACATTTATTTATATATTAGCATATTTACAAGGCATATTTCAACCTTTTCATTAACTTGACCTTTCCATTCATCACCTTAGCAAACAATTCCACAAGTTAATCCAATGTATTTCTAGGATAAACTAATCATTAGTAATGGGTAGTTTCTACTTGTATACGGAATATATTCAAAATCAAAGTAAATTTTCTTCGGATACAGGGTCTATTTCAATAAAAATATACAGGACGACGTTTCGCCTAACTCAACTTGATCACGCCCGAAAAGTTGGTTAGCAGACAGTGCGAATGAGAAGTGATTAAAACTCAACAAAAATCAATAATTAGATGAAGTAGAAGAGATGTAAGAAAGTGTACGTATCATAGTACTATTTGTCGAAGTAACATTAGTAGCGAGATTAAATGGAATTTAAGGGGGAGGATATTTAAAACAGCAATTTTTGTAGGTAACAGTCCGGCCCGAAATGTATAGTCGTTCCATCACTTTTCTCGTGCAATTCTGCGAGCGCCCGTGCAAGACTCTCCACACTACATTTCCATTAGGTTCCATCCCTACATGTTCCTCTGCGAAATGGTCTTGAACTGGAGACAAATATATTTTGAATAAGTGCTATTTGATACTTGTGCCAACAGCTCCGGCGGTTTCTCCGATGTACAGTTTTTGACACAAATTGCATGTTATTTTATACAACACTTCTTTTTGCAGGCAACAGTCAGATCTTCTGCGCATCACGCATGCGTTGCAGTCATTGCAAAGGGACCTTTCTTTAGGAGGATGGAATACTTTCTTTAAGGATTTGCCACCTGAAAAACTCAACCTGATCCTGTGAGACAGGCCACTACGCCTCGTCAGATTGCACATCTTCCGTTTGAAAGCTTCATTAACAAAAGGGACTCTCAAATATGTCTGCTCATTAAGATTATGTCTTCTGTTCCTTTTGTTTAACTTGAAAGATGAAACTGATTTTTTTCAAAAACCTCATAGAGTAGCCATTTTTGCTTAATGACTAGGTCTATCGAGTGTTTTTGGCACACGTATCAAAGAGCACTTATTCAAAAGATATTTTTCTCCAGTTCAAGACCATTTCGCAGAGGAACATGTAGGGATGGAACCTAATGGAAATGTAGTGTGTAGAGTCTTGCACGGATGCTCGCAGATTTGCACGAGAAAAGTGATGGAACGACTATACATTTCGTGCGTATCTCCATCTATGTTGATGAATGGCTGCTCGGGGCGGACTGTTACCTACAAAAATTGATGTTTTAAATATCCTCCCCCTTAAATTCCATTTAATCTCGCTACTAATGTTACTTCGACAAATAGTACTATGATACGTACACTTTCTTACATCTCTTCTACTTCTATAGCGGCTACGCACGATTTATTGCTGGTGGAATAAAAACGCATCGACTGGTTAGAACTTTGTATATTACTTTGTTCAGTACCGTGAAAACTGCAAAACACATATGCACAGAATTTAGTCTTTACATACAGTTCACACAAAATTGGGAGTGACTTACCGTTCACTATACCAGCAATTCTGAATAAATCCTACGAAAAATCGCTATTTACATGGCTATTCACAGACAAACAGTGCAGCTGATTTTCACCTATTTCATATTCGAAAACTATTTACAAATTATGATAAGACATGACGACACTGCATACAAGCAAGCTAAACAGATTGATACGTGTAAAAGAAAAAATGACTCACTCTATTGATCTACCGTAACATTCCCACCAACAACTCGGAAATGGTTAAAGTCTCTTTCACATGCACGAGTTGTTCTATATACAAAATGGGTATAGGCCTATTTACAAACATAGAACATTTATTGACATATTGAATGTTCATGCACAAAAAAATCAGTTGTTTATCTACAAAGATCCAAATTCTAGCGACGCGTTGATCATATACGAATGTATGATGCTTGATCAACATAGAAAAATAATTACATATATACATAAACGCATGAATAATACTAAACATCGGAAGACTCACCATACTTATTTTATGGCTTAGTATTATTTTGTTCAAACAAAGGGTGTGCACAATCTTTATAACTCTTATGCTGCTATTTCAGATCACTGTGCTAATAATCAACAGAAATCAAGAAAAGAGATCACTGGGACTCTAAAAGGAAAACTAGCTTTTGAACTGCTCTCTCTCTCTAAAATCGAAGGTTTACTTTGACGTACTACGCGAACTTTAACTGTACGAACAAGTCCATCAGAATCTTGGATTGTCTCTTCAACCTTTCCAAGAGGCCACTCATTCCTAGCAGCATCAGAATCCATAACGAGAACAACACAGGCTGTCTAGTGCGTCATTTTTTTTCATTTTCTTCTTTTTTTTGGTAACATATCATTTTATTTCATTTTTTTGCTGCTGCTGTCATTTTTTTCATTTTTTCTTCGAAATCATGCATTCTCAAATAGATTTTCGTAAATTGCCGACTACTAGCCTAGTTCAAAATTTATCCTTAGAGATATCAGCTCTCCACTTTTTGGATTTTATGATTTTGTTGACTAATGCACTAAACTCCAGATGTCGTGTAACTTGATGGAGAATCACTAAACTTCCGCAACACTCAGCTTTTTGGGCTATTCATTGTCTTATGGGTGATTTTAATAAATCAACGAACCACAGGAAGCATCCTGTAACAAGTAACAATAAATGTAGAGTGTAGACATATTTCATTGTACAGTGGAACACGTTTACAACGAACACGGATACAACGAATTCACGGATATAACGAACTGATCGCAATTTCCCGTTTCGATCATATTCCCATGTTATGTAAAATTTCACGTATTGTACGAATTTATTTCCTATTTCACGGATACAACGAAAACATTTTCATCGCTTCATAATGAGGTTTATTTATCCACTTGCGCATGCGCTTGGACTCCGTTGGCGTTAATCACTGACCGCAGCCTCAACTTGATTTTAGGGAAATGCGCGCTGTTCATACATTAATAACAAGCGTTCGTTGATAAAACCAAGGTGCTTCAGTAATGTAAAGAAAATTCCATTGCCCTACTATGCAAACCGAAGATCCTGGATGACGTCAACCATTTACGAATCATGGCTGCGAAAACTTGATACTAAATTGTGTAGTCAAGGGAGGAAAATTGCCATGATTGTCGAAAATTGCCCAGCTCACCCAGAAATGGCATTTTTACAAGCAATTGAAGTGATCAAGCTACCTCTCCATGCAACTGCACTCCTTCAGCCATGTGACCAAGGTATGATTGCTTCCTCAAAACGACATTATAGAGCCAGCATAATGCAGAAATTGCTTCTGCACATTGACGACGGGAGAGACATTACGACGTTCAAGGTATCTGTTCTTGATGCTATATACGACTTGCGAATTGCATGGAATCGAGTGACTCCCATCACAATTCAAGACTGCTTTAATCACAGTGGTTTTATTGTTAGCGGTTCCGACAACTCTCCAGACACTGCCGAGGAGATCTTTGAGAAGATGAGCAGATACTTGCCGCTGAATCACACACCTGATTCGTATTTGTCCATTGACGATGAAGTTATGACGTGTGAAGTGTCTTCTGTTCAAGATATTATTCATGATTTTATGGGATCAGATGCTGTCGATCATGACGACGTCGACGATGATGAAATAATTTCTCCTATTTCAAAGAAAGCTATAGAGGCAGTAACTACTCTTCGTTCTTTCTTGGCATCTCAAGGAAATGACAATTATACCGACATCTTAGGTGAATTATCATTGTACATAAACAAGGTGTCAATTGAATCAAGCAAGCAATGTTTGATAACTGATTTCTTTAAAGTGAACATCTAAGCGTCTTTTTTGATTTCTATTCGTGTATTGAAGTTCCATGGACACTAAAATTTCATAGAGTACATGCAATTGCTTTTAATTGAATCTTCTTGTGGAATTTTAACTAATTCACGTATACAACGAATCACGGATACAACGAACTCATTTAACGTTCCGCTAGAATTCTTTGTAAACGTGTTTCACTGTATTTCCCTTCGATTATTTTCCTTCTTGTCATTTCAGTCAGTTTAAAAATACCTGAGGTCAGTATTTTGTTTTTGTTATGAATGCTGCTCGGATGATTCGAAGAAAACAGATGGATTTGCTAGTTAGATATTATGATGAAGATATCAAAGAAGTTGCAACACGTTATATCGGGTCACTATTCTTCTGTCGAGATAAGGCCATTGATATCGTAGAAATGTTCAATGACATAATTGATAGCGATTTATATCGATTGCCATAGGCTCGCCTTTGTAGTATTTCAATGAACGGTCCGAATATCAACAAGGCGATCTACCGACAACTTGATGAAAGTTAAAGAAAAGAGGCTATAAAGGTCTTATGGAAATGATCACATGTACGCTTCATGTTGCCCACAACGCATTCCGGAAAGGCGTAGATGCATTGGAATTCGGACCCATGGTAGAACAGTTGATTTTTGATTTATTCGAATTGATATAAAAGTGCTCCATGTAAAAGTGAAGATATCACTCATCTTGCGGATTCGATAACTGAACAAGGGGAAGCATTATTTATTCGCTACACCAATTCACGATGGCTTACTCTCTCAAAATCAATTGAAAGAGTTCTAATCCGGTGGGATGATTGCAAAAAGTACTTCCTCAGTCATGTGCCAAAACAGTCCGAGTACAAAAAAACGCTACCGAAAAAGAAACGATTCGACAGAATTTGGAATTTAGCCGCTCAATGAACAGGAGGATGTAATCAACAACAGAAATTCTTAGCTGGGATTTATTGACAATTTTTGAAAAGTATCTTCTCATTTCCAAGATAGTGGCCCCCCCTTGTACAGACTTGTTTTCCGGAAATGAAACACCTCTTGACAACTTAAATGCGTCGTTTGTTAAAACCAGAAATGGTGAAAATGAAGACTGTAGCCGACCTTCTTCGCATCAATACCGCCAATACAGCCCATCATCTGCAAGAAGTTGAATTTGGTCAAGCAGCCAATATCATGAGCACTATGCAGTCAGAAAGGCAAAAGAAGGAAAGCCGCGAATCAATGAGAACCTCCTATATAGCTATGATTGAACATCTGCAAACAAAGCTACTTATAGATTCGGAGTTGTTGAAGGGGAAGGATATGACTATCCCCCCCCGAAGCAAGAGAAGAAGTCCACAGATTTAATTAACGCCATTAGCCGACTGGCTTCAAAGATGCCGCATATCATCAAAGAGTCTCAAATGTCATCTTTGCATCAGTGTTTATACGCCTGCTGTTTTTACAGCTTTAGCTTTCTTTATTTCTTAATTTTGGTGTTTCAGCTTTATTTTTCCAATATCGAGATTTTTTGCATTTTTTGCTATTTGAGATTACTACTTGCATTAATTAGTGCGATAAATTTCTCGTGATGGTTGCACCGGTATCTTTATTAATAGCCTCAACTGTTTTTATAGGCATAGGCATGCACAAAATTGCACATGGATTGATATTTGCATAGAAATTATGTATGTATCTAAAGGTCGAATTCGAATGACGCGACTCCAACTGCGCGACTAGAGCCGCGCGGCTGGAGCCGTTCGGCTGGAGTCGCGTGATCGATTTCCATCAGAACCATTCGATCACACCATCAGAAGTTTCCACTTCGTTTTGCCACTGTATGTGTTTGAGTGAATGATGGCGAAGCGTGCGTTGGTGATAGCTCTTTTAGAGGAAGAGGAAGAAGAAGCAATGACTGTTTTATCGAAAATTACTCAAGACAGGCACTTAGAAAATGTCAGTCAACTACTATATTTCACTCGGATAGCATAGTACACTTTCAAAAAACCAGTCTAAGAAAATCCAGAACCATACGTGTTTTGTAGAAAATTGAATTCACTGTTGACAGATGATGTTTCATTTTCACTGGGTTTCAAGAGCGTTTTTGGCTTGAAAGTTCTTCAAGCTCTAGCTTCCCTACAATTTCGGATATCTTCATTTTAGCAAGAATTTGACGCTCTTCCGCCATCTTTTTTACTTACAATGACATGCTTTTAAAAAAGACATCAACAGGATGATTTTTTTCATCCTTTTCAAATGCTCTCAATAAAAACTCCTTTCTTTCCATTGAATTTTTCTTAAAAAGTTCTACTATCTTGTCAGCACTATTTCGACTTGAATATCTCCGTTTTCTTGACTTTAGCTTCAAGTCATTATTCTCTTTGTCCGAATTTTCATCCAGTGTGTCCTCCATTTTGTCACTGACTTGTGATTGGTCTCCCAATGGCTCCTTTTCAGTCTCGATCCGATTTTCGCTTGGATGCGGACTTTCGAGTACTTCGCTAATGCCTGCGTCTTCGTCCACAATGGTATTTGAAATTGTCCTGAAAATGCATGACACATCTACAATTTATCCAGAGGCAAAACAAGAATCATCAAATTTTCCGGTCATGTCTGATGCTTTTGTCATAAGTTTTATTTCAATGCATAGGCTAATCTTTCAGCTTTATGTGTGACACCATTTAGAAATCATCATTGCTCCCGCTAGTCTTGTTTTAGAACTTTCCGAGACTATTTTTAGAATATTCCAGGATGTCAGCTAATAAGACCCAAAATCTTTCAAAAGTGTTGCGGCGCGTTCCAGGGGCATGCACCTCACTGTTGCAAAAGTATGCACATCGAGCACGTGCCTTGATGGAGCAAGTAAATTTTGGAGATTATTTCTTTCAATGTCTGCAAATATGTAAGAATAATTTCTGGGCATATTTTGCGTACACATGAAAGCAAATAAATTACGCTCCAGCCACAAAGCCGATGCATTTGGATCGCCCCTGCCAGCCGCATACCGGCTGGAAAGCCGAGTTTGTGGAACCCTGATTAAGAGTGCAGTACTTTCAAATCAATAGGTACATGCAAGTACAACCGTGTAGAGACTAGCGCTGTTCGCTATTTTTGGCTTGCAGTTTAAGCTGTTGGTTTTTAAAATAAGAATTTTTTTTTGATTTTTTGTACAATAGCAGCCAGTGTCTAATGGCAACATATATTTCTTATGCTGCATATCGAAATTTAGAAGTCGCAGTGAAGTACGTCCATTGCAGATGGAACCGCCCTATATCACTTCTGCTTCTAGAGCATTTTGATAGTGGGATTACGAAAAAAATGGCCAAGGATAACTGGCTTTAATTATTTAAGAAGTAGGACTTTTAGTCTTAGAAAACATCGTAGATATAGCGCACATTCATGTTACCATTATCGAAGTGGATGAGTTAATTCGCTCACTTTCGTTCGGTTTCTACTCTCTCAAGGAAGTCCAGGTGGTACATAAGCGGCCATTTTCGAGATTTCTTTGCTCGTGAAGAACCTGTAGGCAATTTTCTCTCTCTCTTGTGTCTCATGAAAGTGTCTCGAATATTCTTCAATCGGCTTTTACAGACGTCATCTGAAAAAAAGCCATTCTAAACGTAATCTAAAAAGACTCAAAAAACGTTAGGATAAGTTAACTAGGCCTAAAAAATTAAGATTAGAAAGTTAATGAGGTTATACAAGTTTTGAACGTGACTGACCGAATGCACCTGCTGCCTTTTTCCAAATATGTCATTTCAGGTTCAATATGTCATTTTGATAAATATGTTGTGATGCTACGACAACGTCCGTAGATACATGTACATGTGCCAGCAGCATACATGGCCTATGTTGATGTATACAGGCAATTGCTAATGCGATGGAAAGCACGATGATGATGGTACTCATATCGCGAAAGTCTTCGAGGACAAGTGGAACTTTCCAGCATGCATCTCAGCTGTGGATGGCAAGCATGTCCGCATGTATTGTCCATGAAAAAGTGGCTCTCAGTTTTATAATTACAAGGATCATTTCTCTGTGGTCTTGTTGGCATTCGTTGATGCTAATTACAAATTTGTGATGGTCGATATTGGCTTATATGGAAAACAAGGCGATAGTGGTATAATCGAGAAGTCCAATATTAGAAAGTTGATAAAGAGCGATGGTTTTTACCCACCTCCGAAACAAATGCATGATAATCTTGAATTGCCGCATGTATGTGTGGGTGATGAAGCATTTAAACTGTCAACTCATATGATGAAACCGTATCCAAGAAGCATTGCCCGACTCGACAGCTCGAAAGCCATTTTTAATTATAGGCTTTCACGTGCAAGGCGAGTTTCTGAGAACTCTTTCGCCCTCAAGTCAAGTGTTCAGAATATTTAATGCACCTATTGCTGTGAATATCGAAGTTACAGATGCATTGATTATGACAGCATGTTGTCTTCACAACTTGCTGAGAGATGCGTACCTCGAGAAAATGATGAATATTTCTTCAAAGTCACCTCGGAAAAATCACCAACGGAAAACGTAATTTCATTGAGAGGAACTGGAGGCTTTGGCAGTGTTGATGGCTTTGAAGTCAGAGAGCGCTTTACGTCTTATTTTACAAATTCTGGGAAACTTCCATGGTAATTGAAGCATGTAATGAAAACTGATACTGATTCGTGAATCCAAAAAAATCATTGTATTCCTTCCGAGTTTTTCTACTACTTCCGATCTCTAAATTCATAAATTTGATAACTCATTTCTCCTACTCTTATAAGCGATTCACTTGAATTTTATTCATCGAATCACATGCTATTCTGAATTCGCGATAGAAAATATCAGTAGGTCTGATCTGCTTGCTATCTAGATGGAAATGTTTAAGTGAAGGAATCTGATCAATTTTTCATAGATGCTGTAGCAAGAACATGAAGGGTCTCTACTCACCTGATAAATTCAATGAATCAGATATTTCCCTCCATCCATTATCACGCATGTTGATGTCCTTGTAATGCTGGCTTTTTGCATCATAGATGCACGGGTGTTGATGTACCAATTCGATCAACCTTGTATCAGCCATTTCACTGCAGCTCCTCTGACTCAGCAATCAGCCGCGACTACTCTAAGCAAATGACTGCTTCCGAAGCGGTTGGAGTCGCGTGCTTAGAGCCGCGTTGCTATAGACGCGCCGATCGTGCGACTCGAGACGCGTGGTTGGAAAGGGGGTCATGGGAAACAATGAAAAGCAGTGCAAGTTGAGAGACGCGCGGCTCGAGCCGTACGACTGGAGTCGCTTCAGTCGCGTCATTCGAATTCGACCTTAAGATACATTTTATGTCGTGATACGATTTTCTTTCAGATGTCGTGCTTTGTTCGCGTTTCTGAATTGCTGGAATTCAAGCCACCAATTTGAGTGACCGGAGTGATGACAGAGACAGAAAAATTTCGAAAGATTGTTAGCCTACACGAATGAAGGAAAATACGTTTTTTATATTTTAACTTCTAATTTTGCATCATGTATGTCAGGGGAATGTGAATTTGAATTCGTTTGAAGTAGCAATTTTCAGCTTTATTTTTTCGCTCAGCTTTCTTTTTTTTGGAATTCGGGCGTATAAACACTGCTTTGCGTGATCAGTGGAAGGTTTATCAATCAGAAAGTATTCCTGATGAACTTTTTATAGATAGAACAGGGAAATTGCTTTCTATCGATCAATATTGGAGTGAAGTCATGAATATCAAGTTCGAGTAATCAGAAGAAATATGAACTTCTTGGTAAATTGATCAAGAGTTGTCTGTTCATCAGCAATAGTAATGCTGATGTCGAGCGTAGCTTATCGGACAATAAGAACACACTAACGGTTGAGCGAACTAATCTTAGTGATGAATCACTGGTGGCATTGAGAAGGTGCAAGGAGCATGCACGTCAATATGGTGGCTCTGAGAAAGTGTGTACGCTCTCCAAAGAGATAACGACCTCCGTGCAACAGTCGCATCGGAAATTCTCAGAGAGGAAGAAACGCGATCGCAAAGAGTTGGAGATCGCAAAGAGAAAAGAGGAACAAGCTGTTGAGGAGGAAAGATTACGCCAGGTATTGATTGATAAATCTGTTAGGAAACATGAGAAATTAGATGCGAAAGAGGGAAAATTAAAGAAGATAGAAGAGGAAGTAACGGAAGAAGACGAGATCTCGCTGCGGATGTTAAAAGAAGCAAGTTGCAACTGGACAACTCCATCGCTGCAAATTATATGGTGTGTATTAGAGTTGCCCAAGAATTGTACTCCTCAATGAGTGAGAAAGTTTCAAGGCTGAGCGAATCAAATATAAAAAAATCCATAAAAAGAGCAGAGATTGGATCGAAGCGAAAGTGTGCATTCGAGAAACTTATGAACAATGTTAAAAATCAAAAGAAGATGTGAAGCCATGAACTATATTTGCAATTATTCATGAATTGATTGGTTTTGTTATTCTATCACCAATGTTTTTATTTTGACTGGATATTGAGCATGTACAACTTACGTAGGCAATGTTAAGTGAGACATCGATATCTAAAGACGGTATACAGTGATGGATAATTAATGATGCATTCATTATATTTATTAAATCTTTACATACGGGTACACGATTTTGATGTATACGATTTTTTTAACCTTAAGAAATTTAGCGTACAGTCGAACCTCGCTATAACGAACCCCTCTATAACGAACATTCGGCTATAACGAACCCATGGTATGGATCCCAAGAAAATGATGTACTTTTTACATGCGCTTATTCTTTTGTAAGCTTTTATTCTTGAGAACGTTTGCACAACAAAGTAGCAATGATATTACAATAATGGACGCGAGTTGCCACATAATTTTTTGCTTTTTGCATTGTCACGATTATTACTGTAAGTATAGACCATTTTGTCAGTGTGTTACTTCTCTCCAATAAGGAGATAGATGCTCAAGGACTTCCCAGAAAGCTAAAAATATATTAGTACATTATAAAGACAAGAAATCTTCTGATCTTGATTACACACTGTGGAGGTCATGCCGAAACAAAAAGCAATATCCGTTGAGACGACCGATTGAAGAATGGAGAGAATACAATTTAAGAAATCTGGATAATCTAAGAGAGTTCATCCATCGCGTCGATACTGATGAAGGCATGTGAAAAGGCAGAATTTTTAGCGAGACTACTTGATATTAATTCCGA
This sequence comes from Prostheceraeus crozeri, assembly GCA_907163375.1. Taxonomy (NCBI): domain Eukaryota; kingdom Metazoa; phylum Platyhelminthes; order Polycladida; family Euryleptidae; genus Prostheceraeus; species Prostheceraeus crozeri. Next base: position 114,774 of record CAJQUW010001045.1, on the reverse strand, counting down.
ATTCAAAGCGTCCACTGGTTGGTTGTGGAGATGGCAGAAACGTCACGGTGTTCGAGGCCTAAAAGTAGTTGGAGAATCCCGCCCGAACTGAATAGTCTTCTCAAGAACGAAGAATACTCTCGAGATCAAATATACAATGCAGATGAAACTGCGCTATATTGGAAATGTGTGCCAGATAGAACACTCGCACAAAAAACTGAGGATTATGGATCCAAGGGTTTTAAGACGCGGAAGGGTAGAGTTACTTTGGAATGCAACTGGAACCCACAAATTGAACCTCTTTGCATAGTCACGACAACCTCGTTGCTTTCATCACGTCAATCTCCGAACGTTGCCTGTTCTCTATAACCATTCGAAAAAGGCGAGATATTTCTGAACTGGTTCTTCAACGACTTCGTTCCAGCAGTTCAACAGCACCGACCGAGCCCTGTTAAGCCTTGTTTCGAATGATGGAAAAGTGCGTGTGGCCTACTTCAGAAACAATATCGAAAGAAGCTCTGCGAGACATCGTTCTAACAAAGAACTTTCTCGAATTTCTGAAAATGTTTTCGCTCAAAGACATGATGTACCTTAGCGCAGCAGTATTCTAACGAGTAGCATCGAGCAGATATGGAAGAAGACGCTGGGTAATGCCCTTCCGAACAACACTGAACACCATGACGCTTATGATGAAGATGACCTCAGTGAATTGATGTCGGATATAAACAGCCTGAGCTTACTCGATGACGTTGAAAACCTTCATTGATACCTGGCTTCACATTGATGACGAGACAGAGATAGCTGCCACCCTGACAGAAGCAGAAATCGTCGACGAAAGTCCTTCAAAAGAATGTCAACCGATAACGCGCCAGATACAGAAGACGAAGATGAAAATGACCGGCGTCAACAATCCTCCACCAACTGCAAGGAGCGATGGAAGAAATCGAGTGTGTGAAAATCATACAGATAAAGCAATTACTGAATTTAGTGCGGCCAGTTTTGAAGAAAAATCGACAAACGAAAATTAGTGACTTTTTCAATAAACAGTGATGTACATGTACATTTATGCTGTATTTGTTCAAACTATCATATGATATTTTTTTCATTAATTTTATGCATTAATTCTTTACGTACCCGTATCTAAGATGTTAATTATCATGTACCGGTACATGTATTTGTATATACATGTTTATACTTCCATTACTATAATGCATCTGTAAAGTAACTCAGGATATCAGCTTGGAAGCTTTTCAGACTTTATTAGGTATAACGAACCCCTCGCTATAACGAACCTTAGGGATGGACCCCATGAGGTTCGTTATAGCGAGGTTCGACTGTATAATCTTTTGAATGATGACTGTCGGGCATGTTGTTTGGATGGAAATGCTACGGTGTTGCGGTGCTATAGTGCGGTGTTTTCTTTTTCCCGATCCCAGTTCTTTTAAGGGAATGAATTTAGCCAATTATTTTCTATTTGGGCAGAATGAGAGACTTGCTTTGATCATTGGATGGTCGACATTTTCTTTTCCCCACTCCTAGTTTTTAAGTATGAATTTCTTCAGAATGAAAGACTTTCTTCGATCAATCATGACCAGAGATCAAGGTTTTTTTCCTGCTCCTATCAAAAATATTCTCCACTTTATTTTGTGTGGATTCATGGATTTTCCCACTCCGTTTTTAGATCATGAATCTTCGGTTTTCTTTATCTCGGCAGAGTGAGAAACTTGGTTTGATAGAACCATTAGAAAGCTAAATCGGTTGCGTTTTTTTGTCGACATATTGGGATTTTCCACTTTAGTCTTTATGGATTCGGCAGTATGAGAGACTTGTCTCGATCGTTAAATAACCTAAATTTTCTTTTTCCCACTCCCATTTTTTTGGAATTTCCCGCATTTAGTTAAACGCTCTTAGGAGGACTTAGTTCTGCCCCCACTGATTCTGCACCTTCGTATCTCTTACGAACCGTACCTCGAATCTTGAATGACGAAGAATACAAGGATGGTTCACCCGTCTGCTCTGTCAGCGCGTCAAAATTGTCTATCTGAAATATGGCTTCCTGAAAATCTTTTATGAAATCGTCTTCTACACTTGGCTGCAAATGGACATGGATGCCTCAAGAAATCAAATTAACGTCAATGAAGCAATCATATCCGAATTTTTCTCAGCTTCATGACTTGAGGTTTCTTTAAAGACGTTTATGGTGCAAAGCAGTATGCTTCAACGGAGAGAGAGAGAGAGACTTGTCTTCTGACTGAACTGAATAATACTTGAGCATTGTTTCCATCTTCGATCAACGAATTATTCGAAAAATCATCTTCATTTTGGACCCATTTTGCACTATTAAGTTTATCCTCCTATCATGCATGCTTAGTTGCTGTGAATCCTGCTACCTGATCATGCGGAAAGTTTGTCTCAATGGTGTTATGAGGATGTTTCATGGAGAAGCCCACAATTTAAGGGAAACAGAAAATCCTCATGAGTAGTTAGAGGAACTAGCACTATCTCTTACAGTGACATGCTGCTCTATGGTGACTGTTTTTGATTCCGGATTCATTACTGATCCTTTTTTCTTTAAAGAAAATAGTGCAACGGCCTCGGTAGCTTCTCAGTGCTATTGTGAAATGTAAGCACCGAACGTGATTCTTCAGCTGATGAGAATGCATGTTTCCCCTCGTTGTTTACCATAGTGATGGCATCGCAATACATGTGCAGCCCTCGAATAATGACTTGACTGATTGATGGATTTGGTGAAATAAAAGTTTTGTCATGTCTCTTTGGCGACTCTCGGGTAATCAGTCAAGGATTCACTCACAGCTGGCCTGCACGAAAATCTGATGTCAATAGCTTTGATATTTGGTTATGAGGATACCTGAAGGCCTCTGTGTATGCATTTCTATATCATGTGAGTTGCACTGAATTGAAAAGGTACCCGGCTTAACATATAGCCAAATACACAAGACATGTTAGAGATTACCATTGAATTTTTTCATTTGCTTGGATTTGTCTGGATAGAAAAGGAAGTCATTTAATAGCTGACTCAAATCCGTTCATATGGTCTGCCCTTATGTTCATTCATTCAGTTGTTGTGATTATAATAACTCAAGAATTTTCAACTCAAGGCTGTAGTGTTACTTTTTAATAGCCCTGCATTGTATACTTGATTGCATTTTTACAGTTTCTAATGAGTGCTTTATTTTGATCATGTAACATCCCGATTTTTGTCATGTGACATCTTGATTTTTGTCATGTGACATCTTGATGTTTGTGTCATGTGACATCCTGATTTTTGTCATGTGACATCTTGAATTTTGTCATGTGACATCTTGATATTTGTGTCATGTGACATCTTGCTATTTGTGTCATGTGACATCTTGATTTTTGTCATGTGACATCTTGAATTTTGTCATGTGACATCCTGATTTTTGTCATGTGACATCCTGATTTTTGTCATGTGACATCTTGAATTTTGTAATGTGACATCTTGAATTTTGTAATGTGACATCTTGAATTTTGTAATGTGACATTCTGATTTTTGTCATGTGACATCCTGATTTTTGTCATGTGACATCTTGAATTTTGTAATGTGACATTCTGATTTTTGTCATGTGACATCCTGATATTTGTCATGTGACATCTTGATTTGTGTCATGTGACATCTTGATTTTTGTGTCATGTGACATTCTGATTTTTGTCATGTGACATCCTGATTTTTGTCATGTGACATCCTGATTTTTGTCATGTGACATCTTGATATTTGTGTCATGTGACATCCTGATTTTTGTCATGTGACATCCTGATTTTTGTCATGTGACATCTTGATTTTTGTCATGTGACATCCTGATTTTTGTCATGTGACATCTTGATTTTTGTCATGTGACATCTTGATATTTGTGTCATGTGACATCTTGATTTTTGTCATGTGACATCCTGATTTTTATCATGTGACATCTTGATTTTTGTCATGTGACATCCTGATTTTTGTCATGTGACATCTTGATTTTTGTCATGTGACATCCTGATTTTTGTCATGTGACATCCTGATTTTTGTCATGTGACCTCCATATTTTTGGTCATTAGACCTCCATATTTTTGGTCATGTGACATCTTAATTATTTGTCATGTGACATCTTGAATTTTTAATAAGAGCGCCATCTTTTTCCCGCTATTTCTTATGCATTCGTTACCAAGACTCGTGATGAGGATAGTTGTGAATCTGCATGCTCGATTTAACTTGTCAACCCGCAACCACATGTACAAGTAGATAGACATGGGATATACATTTTCAATCATTGTCCCTTCGGATTTTCTGAAAATTGAACTTTATAAATGATTTCCTGTGCACTTGCGATTGTTTATCCATTGTAAATGATAATATACTTATTAAGCGTTGCCTCTTCTAATGCGACTTGTATATGAGGCCTATTATAAAGTTGACTCATGTACGGTCCTGACCTGAGCATCATAATGAAGCTGAAAATGAACTCATTTGCTCTCATACGAGTATTTCGATTGTTTACTCACGGTGATTGACAATTTAGGTATATACGCACGTAAATACTATTTACCATTAATTCTAAAATTGTTAAGACTTTCATTTGGCGTGGCAACCGCACTGTCAGATCGTTTCAGACCTACAATTTCTTCAGAAATTTGAGTAGCTCTCAATGAAAAATGATAAATGCCATTTAATCGAATATGGATCCTTAAAAGATATTGTCACGACTATAGTTTGCGTAACTGATGAAAATGGCAGTTAGCTCAGTTAACTATATTTATGATTGCATAGCACACAGTTGCCAGCAAAGAGAAAATATTGAAGTGTTGATCAGTTGATATAACGAAACACAAGCATAAAAAAGGATGGATTCGCAATCAGAGGATCCAAACAAGAGAAATAAAAGTATACTTTCGCAATAATTAGTACATGAGTTATCAAAGTTATTAGATAGACATCGCTTAGGCTACTTAAAGAAACAGGGAAACCAGACTTTCTGACGCTCACAAAATGAATATGAAATCCGGAAGTATTATGAAAATCTGACTACTATTCCAGCTCAATTTGAAACAAAATGATAATCTTTAAAACAAGCAATTCTATGCAATACATAGCGAGACAAATAACACAATACTTGTGGTTTAAAATTATGTCTTTTTGTCCTTTCAGGTTCTTGTGAAGATGAGCAACATGTCAGTGGACAATAGTGTGGCTAGAAAGCTCAGTTGTGAGTCTAATGGGAAGTCGTATATAGATTCAAGTAGTTTGAAGAGCTTTCGACAAACACACACTGGTGACAAGTCATTCATTTGTGAGTCGTGCGGGAAGGCGTTTGCCAGGTCAAGTAATTTGATATCTCATCGGCGGACACACACTGGAGAGAGACCGTTCGTCTGTGAGTCGTGTGGGAAGTCATTTGGAGATTCAAGTAGTTTAGTGAGGCATCGGAGGATTCACACAGGTGACAAGCCGTTTATGTGTGAGTCCTGCGGGAAGTCGTATATAGATTCAAGCAGTTTGAAAATCCATCGGCGGACACACACTGGTGAAAAGCCGTTTAACTGTGAGTCGTGTGGAAAGTCGTTCGGAAATTCAAGTAGTTTGGTGAGGCATCAGAGGATTCACACAGGTGACAAACCGTTTATGTGTGAGACATGCGGGAAGTCGTTTATCCAAAAAAGTGGTTTGATGGACCATAGGCCGATACACACAGGCGACAAGCCGTTCATTTGTGAGTCATGTGGGAAGGCCTTTGCCACATCAAGTAATTTGATGAGACATCGACGGACACATACGGGTGACAGACCGTTCATTTGTGAGACATGTGGGAAGGCGTTTACCGATTCAAGTAGTTTGATAAGACATCGGCGGATACACACAGGCGACAGGCCGTTCATCTGTGAATATTGCGGAAAGGATTTTGGAGATTCAAGCCACTTGACAAGCCATCGTCAGATACACACAGGTGACAGGCCGTTCATTTGTGAGTTGTGTGGGAAGTCGTTTACCAGATCAAGTAGTTTGGTAACTCATCGGAGGTTACACACAGGTGACAGGTCGCTCACTTGCTAGACATGTGAGAAGGTGGCTGCCACTACAAGTTATTTGATGACTCATCGGCGGATATGCAGAAGCATATATGAGTATTGCGAGAAGTCCCTTCCAAATTCAAGTTATTAGAAAAATCATCGACGTTCGGCAGCCTTAGCGCATTTATTTCTAGAAATTGAGACGTCATCCATCGAACACCTACTTAGGATTTTTTGACGAAAATTGAGATAGTTGTATTTTCGGTTAAATTGTGATCACTATTATTCGATGAAAAAAACGCGTATCGAATGCTAACTTAGAAAATAGTTCCAACCACTCGGAGTTCAGTATCTTCTTAGTTTTTAAAAATGAAGTTCTTCATGAGAGCGGTTTAAAGATTTCATTACAATTTCTGAGACTTTTTATCCAAATGCTTCATCTTCATCTTTCAAGCTGAATCCAATGATAATTCGTGATCTCCTTTTCTATTGAGGAAAAATTGCATGGAAGTTCATCATTTTTATTCGACTCATCATCAGAATAGTAATGAATTTGCTGAAATCATGGCGGTTTGTTGCTTGTTACAGTTTGTAAATTCAAACATAGTTACAGCATGAATATGTAGTAAACAAGGTGCAATTTTAGTCTGCTCAACTTGTTCTTCAACTTAAAAGCAGATTGTAACTTTTAACCTTGGATAATGACAATGTACAGTTTGACAAACCCAAGCCGAATGCGAAGCATTTGTGTATTAATTTCATGTTTTCATGTTTAATTGCTTTATTTAATGCAGATTCGGTCGAAGAGTTCTTCTCATCTCATTCTCTACCGACCGATGTCAACCACGGAGAATTGTCTAATATAGCGAATAGGAGCAGCAAAATATAATGCTCGTATTTGGCCAGAAAAGGTCAATACTTAAAAGATTATAGAAATCGGCCCAAGATCTGAAACGGCTGCTGCGCAATATTAGAGAAAAACCTAAGGTAGTTGTTCAATGGATGACGTGACTGATACCGGCAAGTGACGAAGAATGCGACAATGCCCTTGGATAATTGCATGTGAAGTAGTTAAAACTGTCGTGTGACTGAAGCTTGTAGGTCATATTCTTCTCTGTGAGAGTTTGGCACTGTATTAGTGGTTTTCTCTTGTGATTCTGTGAAGATATTAGATGTAACGTTGACTTAATGTGCTACACTATATAACACCTTCATTCTACATGATGCGGGTATGATATGTGCATGCAGAATATAAGGATGATGCTTCGTAGTGCGGAAGCTAGCACAAAATGCATGGAGCGATGTCTTGACTACCACAAAATTACACGTTTGCTCCTCCTCTTCCATCTCCCACTCTTTCTTCCTCCACCTTCCTCCTCTAACAGTGACTGTCGACGACACAACTACTGATTACGAGTACACAATTGCCGATGGCAGCTCCACTGAGTTTTTTGTTTTGGAAATGCATGCAGAAAGCATCGAAAATCACGACAAAACAGGTTACAAAGGTTGTCACGGTAGTGCATACATCACCTTATAACTTCTGAAGATCATCTGTTTGAAATCAAATTTGAAACTAAACATGGTTTAGGGTATGGGAAACAGTTTGTCTTTTCATGTCGAGCGAATCTCAAAAGGAGTTCGTTGATTGACCGAGTGCTGCCTATCTCCGTTATCCCTTCGTCTGTGTGGAATATATAGACACAACTTATCTAGCTATCGACTCGTTTGATCTCCGGCGTAACTTGGAGGTATTTCTTCAATATGATGAGCATAGAAATCATTAGAGGTCATGCTCTTAGATATCATTGATCATTTTCATTCAGAATGTCTCTTTGACTAGTATAACACTCACATGTGCAACAGTAATTTAGTTCGTATTATTTCATATGACTGAAAATCAATCCGTACATAATAAGGAATTGCGATATGACGCAACGAATTCACAAGGTCAGAGAAAAATAACACTGGCATGACTAAAGGGCGGGAATGGTTGATAAGACTTCGGGGGAAAAGTTGATGAAGCATATTATCATCGTCCTTCATCTTCTCAAAAAGTTTCCGAGCATGCGTCACGCGTCGTGTGCAAGCGCATGCAGACCCACAGATTTCTGAATCTTTCCAGTTCTTTCGTTGTCCTCAATATACAGTCCAACCACAGTGTTGCATACTTCACATCATTATCATAAAAATTTGAAAAACCCCATTTCTCCGGATAATATGTCTGCATATACTTGCCTTTGCTTATGTGAAAGAACATGATTTGTAGATAGTCTCTATATAAATCACATTGAAGAAGTTCCTCATCAACTTACATTTAGATCCGCAGTCAATAACTCCATGAAATTATGTTTGTGATGAATGTGTCACTTTCTCAGTTACACGGGATTTTCTTTCCAAACTACTTATGAAAGACAGACGTTCCGGTAGACCAGCAGTTTGGTAGTAGTCAAGACGTGCACAATGCTGTGTGAAAGCTTCAAATATGACCGCGTTCCCCGCACAACTTTGTGTTATGCTCCGGGACTATTGATGTTGCAATAATAAGTTGTAGTAAAAAATGATTCGTTTTCACTTTTCATGGGCATGTATTTATTTTACCTATTGGGGCGATTCCAAATTTGACGTTCGTCTACAGTTTTCAAACCATCGAACCAATTCTCATTCATTTCTATGAAGACAACATGAGATGGGATATATTACATCCATGTGTACATGTTTTTAGATGTGTTCTTTCAGCAATGAATGTGTGCATGCATTTTAGCAGTGAACTTTTGATTTGGAGAGAAGTCGCGAATTTTACGACATGAGATGATAGACAATCATGATGAATCGTCAGATTTCGAGATTTACTTTCATACTTTATTCCTTTGAAATGATTTGACCGGAAATAATTCATGAAGGTATACGTATTGGATGTTGAAGTCAACTGTCCCAGGACACCAGGCTCGGGGTCAAGTACTTCGATTGTACTGGAGTACAAGAATAAGTACATTGAAAAGTCCAAGTACATGTACTTGATCCATTCAAGTAGAATTACAAGTTTTGAATGATCATTACCGAGTTAAATCGCAAAGCATTGTCAGATTGTATTTTTATTCCTGTTTGTGATAGTCAAGTTTAGAACAACAGTTGTGAGTATTACTTGTGTATCCTATAGTGACAAAAATTAAGTAGTACATGACAGACAACAGAAAACAACACTTGATTGAAGAATGAAGATACATGTATTCCTATTTCATGGAGCAAGTAAAACCATTGTTGTTGACAACGTGATACAAGTATGATGCTTACGATATTTTAGGAGGAGAAGTCATTTAATTTGATAAACATTAGTCTTTCGAAATTTTGGTGTTTAATTCGACAGCGATCTGGTCTAAAAGCTTCCACAGGAGCAGACGAGGCGGGTGAGGTAAGATACTGTAATGCTAAACTAGCCAGAGTAGGGTATTTGCAACTTTGAGAATCCCAAAAAGACAGGGAGTCAGCGCTCTCAGGCGAATGCTTTGGTGTATTTGTCATATAGGCCTACTCGAAAACTCTTAAAATGCCAAAAAGTACTTGAGTACTTGAAATTCCAAGTACATTTATAAAAGTACTTGACAAGAACGTGTAAAGGAAAATAAATTCAGTACAAGTACAAAGTATCATGAAACTGTACTTAAGTACAAGTACTTGTACTTGTTCCCAAGCCTGCCGGACTGTGTAATTCGATGCAACTCTAGAGTACTCGATAGTCAAATATGAAAAAGAACATTCATATCTTCAAAGCGAGTCGTTTGAACTGTGGTTTGATTGAAAGTTAAGTTCACAGTGTCATCTGCAGTTGTCAGCTAATTATCTAATTATATTCTGGAAGGCTAGGTGTCGTAGCAATTGATTTTTGACCTTGCAAAGTTCTTGTAGGGTCAAACCACGAGTTGGTGGCAAAATTTTCAAATCAGTTTTTGACGAATTATGACGATGACCATGATATAATATAGTCTACAGTTCAGACGCATGCTAGCTAAAGAGCTGAAATGTGTCTGCATAGATGACAAAGGGTAGTCTAAAAACTACTGCATTAGTTTCAATTATGCCCCTATTTTATAAACTGTGCGCTTCAATGCATTTTGTACATGAAAATGACAATATCAAGTTGAAAAATCGTTTGTGATGCTAGAAGATTTCACGTTTGTCAATGTATCTGAAAGACAACTTTCTGTCAATGTTAATTGACTATTTAGAAAATATTAGAATGTCGCGAGCGTACCTAAAATATAGAATAAGTTTTTTCCCTCGGAGACAAGAATGATTAGTCAGTTTATACTACCAAAGATTATCAACTTTCCATGAATGCTAATCAGTGTGATAATCAACAAAGTTATTCTAAGTCTACTTCCTGGTAGATAATCAATTTAATGTCTGTCGCGAGCGTTACCATGACATGTACTTGGTGAATTTAATCTCGAGAATCAATGTTTATCAAATACCGAGATCTCGAGATCTCTAATTCGATTCTACAAGTAGGCCTATATCAGATTGTGCCAATTACTCAGAAAGTGTAATTAATTACAGGCAGCTGCAAATTGCTGTACAGTAGTCTGATTGTTGGCTTAATAATCTAGTTTTATTTGTTATTGAAATTAAGGTAGCAATACCAATCTGGACTATATTTGGCATTCATTCACATGCCCAATCCTTTATCGAAGTTGTTTAGCCTACAACACAAACAAAATTAATTCATGTGCCCACATCAAAGCGAGGCTTGGTGTTGTAGGCCTAAGTACAAGGACAAAAGCGGGGGGGGGGCAAGTATATGTACAAGGACTAAAGAAGCTCCACTTCCTGGCCATAAGTCAGAGAAAGACTCGCTGAGGTAAGGGAAGTTTCTTCCTCAAGTGACAAAAGCTTGTTCATGATTCATGGCTTAAAATTTACGTTTGTTTATTTTAAATGTGTGGTAGGCTTCGGCCGTCCCAATTAACACCACCCCCTGATTTGCGAGATATGAACAGTCATCAGATGTTTCATGTTGTTGAATCAGGTTTTTGGGCATGGGACTTATTTGGCTCATTTGTGATCGAACTTCCTTCCACTGCTCTCTTTTGCACTTCCCCATTTGTTGCAGGTTAAGGTGTGACAGATCCAACGTATTCACGGCATACGGGCGTCAGGTAGTTCGACGGTCCCGAACCCACTGGTAATGCTTTGGGAGGCAGGCCCGGTCAACTGCTCGAAAAAAGGCGGTACAGTTCCACTGCCACGGACATGCGTGGGTAGCTTTACTGAGGGGTTTAGCCCGTGTAGCTGTATCCGGTTCTTCTGTGGCCTACCTGACTTGTACCCATTGTTACGGCAAAGGGGTTCTCATTTGGGTTTCTTCAAGCTTTTGTGACATGAACTGTGCCTATAAGTGTCTTTTTTTGCGTATTATTTATTGCAGCTTTGTTGCTATTATTTACGTTTTTCTGATGCCTTCCAATGTTTCTTGTATCACTTTGTTGTACAGTATAATTTTCGTTTATTTGATTGATATTCTATGAGAAATTATGAAAATGAGAAAGACACACAAGAAACGTAGTCAAGCCGTCAAGCTCAAAACCCCTCTCAGGATCAGCTTCAGCAACGTAAGAGGACTGAGGTCCAATTACGACGACATCAACATCTTCCTGCAAGGTAAGTCACCAGATCTTCTAGCCCTGTCGGAAACCAGGTTAGATCCCAGTGTGTCATCAAGCGACGTTACTCCTGATGGATACATATTTCACCGGATGGATAAAGCACCTTGTCATGGTCTTGGAGTCTATGCCAAGACAAGCCTTCCCTTGAGAAGGCTTCGTAGCTCAGAGGATCCAAGGCATGAGTATCTTGCCTTCATTACGCCGCTGCAGAAGACCACTCTTCTTCTATTTTTCCTATACCGCTCTCCATCAACTAATGCTGATATTTTCAATGTTCTTTCTGACAAGATCGATTATCTTCTACAAGAGTATCCCAGCGCTGAAGTTGCTGTTTTTGGTGACTTCAACGTGCACAATGTTGACTGGCTTGTCACTCACGCACCACCGATCTCTCCGGTCAGGCAGCCCAGGATTTCGCTGTCTCTCACAACCTTAGTCAAATTGTCACTTGTCCTACCAGAGTACCTGACCGAGCTGGGGATACTGGATATCTCCTTGACCTGTTTCTCACCTCAAATCCAACTTGTTTTTCACACAAGGTTACTTCTCCCCTCGGCACGTCTGATCACTGTGTTATCACAGTTTCTGGCAAACAAATTTGCTCCACACCGTCTGCACCTTTCCATAGAACAGTTTATCAATTCTCCAAAGCAGACTGGTGTGGCTTCCGAACTTTTCTTAGTCAAGTTCAAGCTGAGAATTTGATTCTGAGCGAGAACGTCCGCAAGTCGGCGCAAGAACTGACAGAGTGGCTTCAGATAGGGATGTTGGCCTACATTCCTCACCGTACTTTCCAAATGAAGCCCCACTCACAACCTTGGTTTACACCAGAATGTGCAGCTGCAAGTTGCCAGCGTGACCACTTTTTCCATAAGTATAAGCGTGACAGTAGCGCTGGCAATCTTGAATTGTACAAAACCGCACGTAGACATTGCAAGGAAACCATACATCAGGCCAAAAGCCGTTACGCTTTGTATGTACGGAAATCCATTGCTACCCAAAAGCTTGGCTCTAAAGACTTCTGGAGGATTTACAACAGTGTCACCAATAGGAACAAATCCTCCATCCCAGCACTCCGTCATGCCGAAGTCAGTACTTCTATGGCGACAACCTCAGCAGACAAAGCCGAGCTTCTTTGCAAGGAGTTTGCGAAGAATTCGTCATTAGACGATGGAGGTAGAATTCCACCTCCAATTCCCACGCGCACTGATGAGACAATTAGTCCTCCTTCAGTCACAGTCCGAAACGTCAAAAAGATCATCGCCGGTCTCGATAGCTCTAAGTCTAGTGGACCAGATGGCATCCCGGTTTCGGTCTTCAAGCATCTCTCACCTGAGCTTTCTCCACTTTTATCTAAACTGTTTAGTAGATGTGTATCCACCGGTGAGTTTCCCTCTTGTTGGAAAGTAGCTTCCGTGGTACCAGTTCCAAAGAAAGGTTCTGACTCATCTCTTCCATCCAGTTACCGTCCTATCAGCCTGCTTCCAATTGCTGGCAAGATTGTTGAAGCAGTGATTAACCAACACATTGTTAACTTCCTTGAAACTCAGAACCTTCTATCAGAAGAACAGTATGGCTTCAGGCACTCTCAATCAACTGCAGATCTTCTTTCATATGTCACTGAACATGTGAGTCGTGTCCTTGACAGACAAGGTGAGACGAGATCAGTTGCCTTGGATATTTCCAAGGCATTCGATAAAGTCTGGCATCAGGGACTCCTTATGAAGCTAAAGTCCTATGGAGTTGCTGATCAACTCCACAAACTTCTTGCTTCTTTCCTTAGTGACCGCAGATATCTGTCGTCTTAGATGGACAAAAGTCTTCCACCAAGTCTGTCAATGCAGGAGTTCCTCAAGGGTCAATTTTGGGACCCACTCTTTTTCTGCTGTACATCAACGACCTCCCAGACTGTCTAGTGAGTAAATTGGTGATGTATGCAGATGACACAACACTCTTCAATTCCAATGAGCGACTCGCTAAAAACACTCAGCAACGTCAGCAGTTATGCGACGTTCTTAATGAAGACTTACGCAGGGTCTCAGAATGGGGCGCCAATTGGTTTGTTTCCTTCAATCCTTCAAAAACGTATTCTGCACTCACGACTTAAAGGAGATGATGTTGATCATAGCATTAAGATGTCAGATAATAGGATCAGAGAACAAGATTCCATCTCCTTCCTTGGGTTGTCGGTTACGAAAGACTTGTCATGGAAACCGTACATCCAATCCATTAGCAAGCAGGCAGCTCAACGCATTGGTAGTCTCTATCGTGCCAGCAGCTATCTTTCACCACAGACTGTCTGCTATCTTTACAAGTCCACTATTCGTCCTCTGATGGAGTATTGTTGTCATCTGTGGGCAGGCGCCCCACAAACGCATCTTAACCTCCTTGAACGGGTTGAGAAACGTGTCAAGAATCTCATGGGTGAAAAACTTGCTAGCAAGTTGCAGCCGCTCTCCGTCAGACGGGATGTTGCTTCACTCAGTCTCTTCTAAAGGTACTATTTCGGTAGAAGCAGCTCTGCAGTAAATGAGTGCGTACCCAAACCTAAGATCTTCTCCAGAAGCACACGCAGAGCTAATGCACTCACATGCTATAATGTGAGCTTAGAACGCGCACGTACTGTGAGTCGCTCGAAAAGCTTTTTTGCTCGCACGGCACAGTTTTGGAATCAGCTTCCCCAGACCACTTTCCCTGACCAATACAATCTTGATACTTTCAAGAGGCGTGCGAACAGGTTTCTGATGGGGACAGCTTAATCAGATTGGAAGATCTGTTTTTTTTTAATTTTATTTATTTAAAATAATACAATTTGTTAGTTTTCATTGAGTAACCCCTAGCTTCGTTCATGGCTCATAGCTGTGCTAGGGGTGAAAATTCAGTAAAAAAATAGCTACCCATGATGTAGTACTCTCCGATGTTGACGTTCATCTTACATTGTGTTTAACTTCTGTGTTATGATTCCGGTACAAATAAAATGTTTGGTGTGCTGTTTCTAAACTAACCGTTCAATCTTGTAATCTTCATTATTATTATCTTCTGTGATGACAAATTTAAGATCAAAATTTATGTTGTCCGTTATTTTATTAGATAATGGTGCGAGCGTTACTACGGCGTGTTGCGAGTGTTACTGTCAAGATGTTTTGAAATCTCGCAATCGGTGCATTCAGTAATTTATTCAAGCATGAAGAAATCATCAACTATTTATTATTTATCCATCATTTCTTTTTTAAGACAACAGCTTCTGTAGTTCAGATAAAATATAAATGCAACCTCAAAAAATATATAATGAAATATTTATCTCTGTCGCGAGCGTTACCATATTAAATGATCTCTGTGCACAAAAGTAGAGATAGTATGAAATTGATATTTTGTATGTAATAGGTCGATGTTGTGTTACATCAAACTGCATCTTCAGAATATTCGAAAAGAATGTCGTATCATAGAGAATGTTGGTTTTCGATCGAGTTTTGCTATCAAATGTAGCGAGCGTTACCGTGGTTTGGCCCTGTATGATGTCCCCTACAGACACATTACGATATTTCCATGAAGCCAGAACGGCAAGAAAAACATAGAGATCCGAGGCCGCGATGCGGATGAGGTTGCCTAGATTAATAACATTAGGATATATTTTTCATGCACGTGTATATGCTACTTGATAAGATGGATTTTGTAACAGAATGCCTACTTGTTAACTTCCATATTAGCAAAATGGTTGCTGAGAAACAATGGATGGTGCGAGTTCATGTAATTGAATCTTTGCGAAAAATCATATCTGAGAGTCATCAATGACTTGACGCAGTTACTTTCGGAACATCTCGTTTCATACAAGCAAGCACTAAATTGCCCTTTGAATGACTGTGTTGTAGCTATATCAAAATTTGCGGATATTGCAGGAACCATGTAGGATTATTTGTTATTCCAGAAGGATATCAGCTGTTCTTGGTCAATGTTTGATAAGAGCGGCGTTCACTTGATGATCATGAAATATGATGCTATCATTCGCTGGTGCTATAAGTAGAGCTGAGCTTAAAGGAGAAACGTCTGGCCCGGCCACTGATACCACCTCAGATCAGTTGATAATGTCACCAATAATTATCTTCCCATAAAGTTTCATGGCCAATCGATCGATGGTGTTTTCTCCTCACCACAGCGGAAGACGTCAAAGATTATCGTTTTTATAGAAAATGTAGAGAAGTTTAGACAGAGTTTTTTCAAGATGAGTCTAGAAATGTAGAAGATGGAAAAGGATACCTCCTTGCAAAGTTATCCACTTTCTAAGTCTTAACCCTCCGATACCGCAGATACAAACTTACAAGATAAGCGCATGGGGTCCACTGTGGACCCCAAGTTATTATTATATCAGTAGCAGAGATCAATTGAAAAGTCAAAACTTCTTCAAACATTCTAGTATAAGTCGATTGTTTATGAATATTTTCAACGGGAGTCCAACTCCAACCTGGACCCCATGCGGGAAAGTTGTGATTTTTAGATATTGTCAATTCCAAGTGATAATCCAGTACCCGTACTTTGTTTAAGACCATGAGCAATTAGGATTTCTATGTATTAGCAAAAAAGTCAGGGAGTGTCGGAGGCTAATATGAACGCATTACATGTTTGCAATTGCTTCGAAAACCGGTTGGGAACCAACGTAGACCCCAGCGGTATCAGGTTAAGCAGCTGCAAATCTTCAGCACTTAAAGGTGTAGTTCGGCCGAATTTTACATGGTTTTTTTATTTGCTCAGTCATTGCCAGCCGTATCGCTGATCCCTGCTTGCCACATGATTCCATCCAATTCATTGGCGTTGAAGCGTAGGAGCGTCGAAAAGTTTCGTGATGACGTCATCGTGGACACGTTCTGAAGCTTGCATGCAGAGACTGCTGACACTGCCTTCTCTGATAGGGAAGTTTGATTGAGGTGCCTCGAATATATAGTGCTCCCTCACACAAAGATAAAAATGACAGAGGTATATTACACGTACCATTTATCAATTAGGTATATTACACGTACCATTTATCAATTAGGTATATTACACTCACCATTTATCAATTAGGTATATTACACGCACCATTTATCAATTAAAATGTCGAAAATAGTAGAAGAATCTCATTCATTGAAAGTGATGATCTGCGAAATTCGGATTTGACAGATAAAGTATTTGTCTTAGCTTAGGTATACACACAGTCAATCAAACAAATTCTTTTCATCAAACAAATAGGGATAAAGATATTTATGAATAATTGAACTACACTAATTCATCATCATCAGGGCATCTCTCTCTCCCTTAGGAGGAACCCCTCTCTCTTCAGCGTCCACAAAACCTTGTCTTTAGCCATGCGGCTCCATGTGCGTCCGATGTTGCTTTCTAGATCGTCGCGCCATCTTGATTTTGGTCGTCCACGTGATCTTCTGTAGTTGCGCGGAGTCCATTCTGTTACCCGTGTTGTCCATCGGTTGTCATTCCGTCCCACCATATGTCCTGCTCATCGATGTTTGCTCTCCCGAATACACTGGATGATGTCCGTGACCCCTGTCTGCTGACGGATCCAACTGGTTCTCTTCCTGTCACGAAGTGTAATGCCCATCATTATTCGCTCCATTTTCCGTTGAGTTGTGACGAGCTTCTCCAATTGTGTATCATCTAGCGACTATGTTTCGCTGCCATATGTCATAGTAGGAAGAATACATTCGTTGATAGTAATACTAATTAATGAAAAATAATCATCCAACCGAACGGAGGTGGTGAAAAGAAGTAATGAAGCATGCGGTAGGCGTCGAAAATTAAGTCAAAATGCTGGAATGTCTACGACCATGTAAATGTGCATGGTGCATCTTACTTCTCTATGTCATATGAAATTTGTGGAGTTTAAGTGAGGATAAAAAGTTAAGGAATATGAAGTTAGATAGACAATTAGCATGTTAGTATTTAATGAATACCAGCCGAAATTTCTCTTCATTTCCTTCCAACCTGTATACAAAACTTTATAATATCATGCATGATGGAAGATGTTTTTGAATATATGATAATGCCTAATTGTTAGCTAGCTAAATGAAGAAAGCTGATCGAACAACTAAATTGAATACAAATGATGTTGCATCTGAACATTTGTACTGCAAAATCGGTACATGCAGCTGTCCTGATTAATCCGGTTGTATGATCACGCTACCACATTTACCATGTTCTCATGCCTGCATCCTATTTATTTTCGAGATAACTGTTTTCTGTAGTAGTTGTATGGATGTAGGATAGATAGAGCAATGATCTCTGAAAGATTTCTGCGTGTCACTCGCCATATCCTTCCAACACAAAGCCATGGAACGTTAGAGACACCCTCTACGATGACCGCCAACCTTCTTCGGATGGAAGGTGTGGGGTAGGACGATTGTGGCTGTTGCGTCCCTCAGTCAGTGTTATTCACCCTGTGTGGTTTGGCAGCTTACCGAAAGTATCGTAATGCCATCTTCTTCCCGGGCACTCATCGCCTGCATTGATTTGCTTTCTGGGTATGTCACTCCGTAATGTTATGATACGAAACTTACCATCCGCTAGACGGAGCCGTGGAATGCAAGAACAACAACGTTAAAGACCACTTTGATGTCATCAAAAACAGTATTAATTGGTACTAGTAGTAGTATTGAGATCTGAATAGCCCTGAGAAGTCAGTACTGGCTTCACGCTCTATTTCCCGATCCGAGTTTACTCGAAGGGAATCGAGAGATATCGCTGGTTGGTTGTTTGGCGAACCGTCGAATATGTTAAATAGTGAAGTTTAACTTCCAGAGCTTCATAGATTCCCATCTTTTTGAATTATAGCCACAAGAAGATCTTTATATGCATCACGGAGAAATGTGGTTCAATTTGTGAATTAGGATAGCCCTACATACACTATGCATGAAGGACTGCTCCTCTATTTTGAAAAATTTGCAAATTTATTGTATATTCGACACCTAAGAAGAAAAGAGGACTTGTTAACATATTCGACGTATGGTCGACGCTTCAGTGAAAATGCATTTTGGGTGAATATCACATTCGATGCATGTCTGACGCTTCAGTGAAATCTAATTTGCGTCACGGTAAAATGCGACGAATATGCTGCACTTAGAAGAAAATGCAGAATAGTCTAGCATCCACTCTACTGAAAGGAGAATGTCTAAACCTTTAAAATCTGGAGCCTCACCCAACGGTTCTTCAAGCAATGGTTTTAAAGAAAAGCTTCAGAGTTTGAAATGTTGGCACAGATATCAGCCATTAACACTGATTATAGAATTATTCTTTTCTATTAATAGTACAGTCGAAATAGCTGAAAAATAGCCGAACCTGGAAAAATTTGTACTAAGCTGAAAATTGGCAGAGACATTCCTGACAGTGCCTGTATTGAACATACAAAACCCCACCGATATATATATAAAAAAAGCATCTGTGAATTAGGTGACGCATGTATCCGACTTTTCTCTTTGTTAAAGTTCGAGAGGCTAGAATGAACAATAGCGGCTTGTTGATGGTCATTCAGGCACCGATTTAAGTCAAAGTTGCTAGATCCTCAGAAGAATCAGATTATTCAACATGCAACTGTTGTAGGCCGCAAGGAGATTTTTGTAAGTTATTTCATTAAAATGCTTTCATATTTCTAAAAAAATATACTAGATAAAAATGTAGGAAAATAAAAGATAAAAGTCGTGAATATTTGTAAAGTACATAGATAATTGCCACCGATGAATCCCTTTGTCAACCACTGGTACCGTTGCTCATGACAACGCATGTCCACCACGTACTACTGCTTCCAATGTCCATGTCTGTTCCAGTCCTTTATTATAGAGTGTCGGATTTCTATGGTAGCAACCGTAGCATGTACATGTAAGTACTTGACAAATGATGGCATTGACAATGTACTGTAATGTAATGATTTGGAAACATAAATGGAACAAAAGTAAAAAATACATTTGAAATGCTAACTCTGTCCAAAATGCAATACAGTGGAGACTTTAGCTTTTATAACAAACTATCTGACTTGAATAAAATACAGTTTCAATTTTACAAGCGTTTCTATCATTTGCCAACTAAAAAAACAGCGAACTATTGTTTGATAGGTGAATTTGGATTGCTTCCTGTGGAACATTATTTTGACAAAGCTGCAATCAATCTTGGGATTAAAATAATTTTTAGTGAGAATGGCAGCATAATAAAAACTTGCTTGTATCACATTCAAGCAATTTCTTTGATACTAAATATTTATATACTTCGTGTTGGAGAATAGGAAGACTCCTTAAACAACTAAATTTATCATTTTTAGATGAAATTATTACAAAATTCCATATGTTAATGTAAGAATATATAAGAATATAGTTGAAATATATTGAAAGATCATTTCAGAGCTGAATGGATAAGTGACACCAACAGAAACCAAACTGGAAGTTATATTTGCAA
Source organism: Prostheceraeus crozeri (assembly GCA_907163375.1). Lineage (NCBI taxonomy): Eukaryota > Metazoa > Platyhelminthes > Polycladida > Euryleptidae > Prostheceraeus > Prostheceraeus crozeri. The sequence continues at coordinate 94,681 of CAJQUW010001045.1, read as the reverse complement.
TCAACACAATTCGATTGTACAATCAAACATTATCTAACTCTTAACTTGAAGCGAAGTGATCTCGGACCTCTGTTGAAAATCGCAATTTAGCGGTAAGAACAGGAAGTTACAGAAATAGATCAGAATACAAAGAAAGAATATGTAACCTATGTAATGATGGAACAATAGAAACTGTATTCCATTTTATTTGTGAATGCTCGATGTATGACGATAGCAGGTCACGAAGCAAGATTTCTATGGCATGTTGCAGAAAATGAATATTGTAAGTGTAACGATATTAAGCAAATGACGTCAGACCAAATTCATTGTTACAATCTGACAATGTCGCCTGAACACTGTTTAACTGCAATGAAGGACGAGACTTTACTATCAAGATTTCAGTCAATCCACTACAGCCGAGATAATCACACGCTTTTCGAGGTCCGGAACATAAGTGTCTAAAGAAGTTTGCTCGACAATTTGCATGCTCCATTTCATGTCAGATTCCCTGTCATCTAAATTTACTCCGTATTGCATGTACATTTCATTTAATCAAATGTATAATTTTATTTCATAAATATCTTGTTCCGGACCTCTTAAAAAATAGGATTTATTAGCTAGGAGTGAATTGCAACTACGGATGCCATCAATAAAATAAAAACTCAATATTATATCAGGCCGTTTACATTGATAAATGTTCATGATCTCCAATTTCGTTCATGTAGTGATTGATGCAGAGATTAGCCAAATGTCATTTAGTTTGACAAAATATCATTCCTCTCCTTTCAGTGTCATATCATTTGTTATTCCATCATATCATATTATTCATTGTGTTCATTAGTTTGTATATACTCCTCACTGTCACAGTTTTCATGCTATCTATCATCACCTTGTTCTCTGTTTGAGAAATATACATCATGATATTTTGATACTTAACCCTCAGAGACCTGAGCTTTTTCACACCCTCTGAGAACTGAGAGGGGGGGCCCGGTGGACCCCTTTAACATATTCTTAGTTTACCTGCTTAAATAGATATCAAAACATTAGGAAAGTTGATTTTAAGTAAAACAATGATGTTTGCGTGTAGCAGGTCGGTATAACGAATCCCTTGAGTGACTTTCAGCCTTCTCAGTAAACACGTGCGAAAATATGGTGTTTTTGTAAGTCAACCACATTTAATACAGCATCATTTGTACTAGGAGGCGGCTTTACGATATTTTATGTCACCATAAAGCCTCAGATAGTTGATTTTGATGAAATTGATTTAATTCATGCAGCTAATCCTTACCATTTGTACATTCCTTCAAATTTATCCAAAGCTATCAGAAATAGACCTAAAATGAGTCAAAACTGCTGTGCTTCTAGAGCCAAAAACAGCTGTGGAGATCTCAAACTTATCATTACTGCTGTAAAAGTTTGTCATCAATCAGTTTTTGGTGCTCAACTATGAATATAATGATAGCTTTCATTTCGGACATCGATTTATGTCGAGTTGTTCATATAGGTCAACCAGTCACGCGAGATCATGTGCGAAAGCAAAATATTCACATTTTGCGATCTTCCAACACATTGCACATCTACGAGCATGATGCAAACAATGAATAAATGACTTTCACTCTTTATACACCATCGTGGACATGTTCGAAATCATTTTTCATCTATCAAATCTCAACAGATGTAGCCACCACGAGACATGTTTCGGCCTGTTAGGCCTCATCAGTCGTGGGTAGGTTTGAACCAGCGACGTTGGAGATAGAGGACGTGCAAGCATACCCTCTAACCACAAGGCCACCGGACCATCTGTTGAGAGCGTGAATTAGCCAGGAAGGCACTGCTTTAACGCAGGCACGTGGAGGGCGGACTGCTTTCTGCAATCACTCGATACCGCATCCGAGATTGAGGCGCTTCACGCAGGCGCTACTCATTACATGTTTAGACAAGTAACCTACTCATTACATGTTTAGACAAGTAACCTACTCATTACATGTTTAGACAAGTAACCTTGTCTAAACTAGACTAGGTTACTTGTCTAAACATGTAATGAGTAGCGCCTGCGTGAAGCGCCTCAATCTCGGATGCGGTATCGAGTGATTGCAGAAAGCAGTCCGCCCTCCACGTGCCTGCGTTAAAGCAGTGCCTTCCTGGCTAATTCACGCTCTCAACAGATGGTCCGGTGGCCTTGTGGTTAGAGGGTATGCTTGCACGTCCTCTAGCTCCAACGTCGCTGGTTCAAACCTACCCACGACTGATGAGACCCAACAGGCCGAAACATGTCTCGTGGTGGTTACATCTGTTGAGATTTGATAAATTTATCAATTGCCAGGTTACTTGTCTAAATTATTCATCTAATTACAAAAATTTTGTGATGGAATTTCTACACTATCCGAGACCTGAGGGGGGGGGGGTCCAGTGGACCCCCTTGGCCTATCTGGCATACTTCTACCGATTCAATTGAAATGAAATAACACAAGCAGATTCACTGTCAGAAATGATGATTTTGTATAGGCTTGAGTGGTTGATATATCGTCAGCGTAAAAAATGAAATAGAAAAATGTGGCTCCGGGGTCCACTGGACCCCCCTCAGGTCTCTGAGGGTTTTAATAATACATTATATGACATGTAATTATCATTTGAAAATGTGCATATATTGTTACCATAATCATTGTTGCTTGAATTTTGTTATTTCCTGAAGCTGCAGAATGGCATGGTTGGGCTCACCTGATGACAAGGTTCATTTTGATATGCGATGTGACTATGTTTTCAGTAATTCGCTAATTACTTTTGATAGCAGTATCAATTGCATGCATACATGTAATATATGAACCTTTAGAAAAGAATGTGCGTGGTTGGATATCGGTGGGGTTCTGTATGTTCAATACAGGTACTGTCAGGAATGTATCCGCCAATTTTCAGCTTAGTACACATTTTTCCAGGTTTGGCTATTTTTCAGCTGTTTCGACTGCACTATTAATAGAAAAGCAATAATTCTATAATAAGTGTTAATGACTTATATCTGTGCCAACATTTCAAACTATGAAGCTTTTCTTTAAAACCATTGCTTGCAGAATGGCATGGTTACACTCACTTGATGATAACCTTTATTTTGATATGCGACGTGACTATGCTTTATGTAATTCGCAAAATTCTTTTAATACGAGCATAGAAGTCTATAATTAATTACATGCATAAAAATATGCGTAGGTGGATATCGATGGGGTTTTGTCTGTTCACGAATGTCTCAGCCAATTTTCAGCGTGCTGCAAAGTTTTTCCTAGGCAGGATGCTATTTCAACTGAACTATAATTACCTAAAAGGCTTATGATCATCTTCATTTTTTTGAAAAGCATGTTTATAACTGTGTAGCGTTTGACTTCGGTTTAAGTCACAGACTTGCAGGAAACCACAGCATTATGAAAAGAAAAATAAATAAATTGTGGGACCTACTTCAATATCGACCTACGTGAAGATCTTTATACTACAGAAATCTGAATAAAGATGCAATCCTTCAGTTAGCCTGGGCCCAAAAATCACGCGGTCGTATTCATCTAAAAAATCAAGACATGGATTTCAAAGTGACCTAGCTATCAATAAGGAAAAAGTTCAATCTTAATTTGTTAAGATATTCGACGACTCACAAAACAACAGCTTGGTACATTTGATCATATTCGACTGTTCAAAGATTTTCCTACATGATAAAATAATTAAAGGTGTACTCCGGAGGTTTTTCGGTTTCCATTTCATTGCATATAACCAAAGGTCTGACTCTAGCTACTTGAATCAGTCCACTCAAAGACGCCCGAACCGCATCGTCAGAGCGTAAAATCAATGCAAAATTTTCCTGATGACGCCATTGGTGATCTTTCCAATTGTTCGACTGTTCTAAATTTTCATAGATATCTTTCATAGATATTTTCATAAATAGTTGAGATTAGTACATAATTTACATCCAAGACGGCTTTCTAAGCGAATAAGCACTAAAGCCCCAATTTTAAAAATTTTGAAAATTCGACAGTTCGCAGAAAAGGCAGAGATATGTGCCAGATCGCGATTTCGTATTGAATCCTCTTTTCAATAACGTCACAATATGCGTACTAGAATACTAAGCTTCTATCTTGATCAGATATAATTATTTTCAATGAAGCGATTATTCATTTATGGTTCACGCAAATGACGTCGAAATTTATATTTTTGAATTACTGATAATTGTAGAGAACTGTTTTTATTAGGTGATAATGCCCTCAAAATTAGTGTTCACAACTCTCGAAGGCCTCGTATTTCTGTATTTCGAGATATTCAGTCTTTACGAACCCATCATAAGTTGTAAGTTACACGTAAACAAAGACGTTTTTACAATGTTCAATAATTTCATGTATAATATTTTTTTTCATGATATACTACATTTCATTACACCTAACTACAAGTATTCTAGATTATCGTGGAAAACTGCGGAATAAGATAACAATGCTTTCTTATCTCATGATGAGAACATGACATCCGAAAGTTGACAGTTATTTCTATTCAGTTTATGACATTCAAATGATGAACTATGAAGTTCTCAGTGATGCACAATATGATACCCAAAACATAGCTTGGTTCTATTTTTCGTCGTTTCAGGTTCGTCTGAAGATGAGCAACGAATCAGTGGTCAAAATTTCTGCCAGAAAGTTCGGTTGTGAGTCGTGCGGGAAATTGTTTACCAGAACAAGCAGTTTGATGAGGCATCGGCAGACACACACTGATGATAACAGACCGTTCATTTGTGAGTCGTGCGGAAAGACGTTTAGCCAAAAATGTAATTTGATAAGACATCGGCGGACACACACAGGAGACAGACCGTTCCTCTGTGAGTCATGCGGGAAGTCATTTACAGCTGCAAATAGTTTGATAAGCCATCGGCGACTTCACACAGGTGACAGGCCGTATATGTGTGAGTTGTGCGGGAAGTCGTTTATCCAAAAAAGTAGTTTGATAAGTCATCGACCGATACACACAGGTGAGAAGCCGTTCATTTGTGAGTTGTGTGGAAAGGCGTTTGCCAGATCAAGTAACTTGAAAACTCATCGCCGGACACATACTGGTGACAGACCGTTCACTTGTGAGACGTGCGGAAAGTCGTTTACCGATTCAAGCAGTTTGATTAGGCATCGTCGGATACACACAGGAGACAGGCCTTTCATTTGTGAATATTGTGGAAAGACATTCAAAGATTCAAGTCACTTGATAGGCCATCGTCAGATACACACCGGTGACAGGCCGTTCATTTGTGAGTCGTGTGGGAAGTCGTTTACCAAAAAAAGTAATTTGACAACTCATAGGAGGATACACGCTAGTGACAGACTGTACATTTGTTAGTACTGAAGATAGGTATCGACATTTTCTAGTAGTTTGATGGACCATCGATGGTCACACACAGGTGACATTCACATGCAAGACATGAGAAAGCTGTTTACTATCTGTTTACTATTACAAATTATTTGGAAAGTCGTCACCTCATGCGCGAAAATGACAGGCCGTTCATTTGTGAGTTGTGTGGGGAGTCGTTCAGCTAAGTAAGTAGTTTTTTAAAGCATCAGTTGATTCACAATGCAATGAAATTATAAAGATAAAACATTTGTGAGATGTTTTCGCACTATTTCATCGGCTTTGTAGACACTGACAGATGTATTTCTTAAAGTTGACGCGCCGTCCATAGAGAACAGAGGAATTAAGGCATTCAGATCGCTATCTTTCAAATGGAAAAGCCGTGTTGTAGTTGCTTACTTTTGAAAATGATAACCGTCGTTTGAAGTTGAGCATCTTATAAACTTCTTAATATATGATTTTAATAGATTATATGTTTACAGTTTTCATCACTATTTTCTTGATATTCTTGTCTACAGTAAATTTGATTCTAATGATTGTCTGTGATTGCTTTTACTACTCCCGGGAAGATCACCTGAATATTAATCATTTTCACCTTGCTTATCACCCAAATAGTGATAATTTGCTGATAACAATTTTGCATTCAGCTCAACGAAATTCAAAGTGATCATCACTTTAAAAGCAGTTTGTAACTAAAATGAACAATGGCAGTGCGCTTCAAGTGCGATGAAAAGAACCCAAATAAATCAGATCTTAACGCGATATTTAATCAGGTTTTCAGAGGCTGTCGACTCCCACCGACATTCATTATCGAGGCACTGACATTACACAGTACACAGCATAAGAATCACAGTTCAATTCACACACGCAAAAAGTGTCGTCTACAAAGCCATCTAACGCGAAAGTATGCAATATGCTAATCAACCTGATGTACACTGCTACATCGAAGAAGTGATTGAAGACAAAGAGATCGAACAGCAGAAACAACGTGATATGCGTGACTATCTTCTAATTGCTTGCGTTTTCCTACCCTGGCATATCACGTTGTTTTGTTTGATCTCTCTGCCTTACATTACAATTTATTTTACATTAGGTTCGTCAAGTGTAAAGCAGGTTGATTAGCAACTCACGTACCTTCCGGCTTTGTGTGGGTTTGTCCACGTCATTCTGACGTCACTTTGACGTCTGTTTGAATTGAACTATGATCTCTAGTGATGTGCGCTGTGTAATGTCAGTGTCTTGATAATGATCGTCGGTGGTGCTTGAAATACCTCTAAAAAGCTTGATTAAATAGTCACAGCGTGCTTCGTTTGGGTTCCTCTCATTGCACTAGATGGATATCTGCCCATTATTTCCCACAAACGACAATGTACCATAAAACTTGGTGCACTTAAAATTCAAAATTTCACTGTATTCAGTGAGTAACATGTCCTTCTAGGTGAAATCATGACTTTTGGGTCAATATTTAAGGCATTTCTGATCATCAGTCGAATATGATACTTGGCCAGAAGAAGGTGCTTTCATTGTCGTGATTGGAAAATATCGGAAAATCTAGAATAAGAAAGAAGTATAAAGTGGATGGAGAGGAGACGTTGAGGCGTGCATGTGGCCTTCAGATTATTGCATGAGAAGTGGTTATAACTATCATGTGATTGGAGGTCATTTTCTTCTCTAAGATTTTGGCACTGTATTTGTAGTTTTCTCTTGTAATTCTGTGAAGATGTCACATGTAACGTTGACTAAATGTGTTAACCATGACACCTTTGTCTGATGCGGGTTTGACATGTACGAGTAGAATACTGGGATGATGATTCGGAAATGTAATTAAACTCAATAATAAAAAATCATTCGTTTTCAATTTTGTGGGCATGTATTTCCTTAACTTATTGGGGTTGATTCCATTTTGACGACTTCGGATTTTTGTCTTTCGAGAGTCTCTACAATGTCCTAAATATCCTAAAATTCGAAAAACCGGTCTAAAAATCCTAAATATCATCAAAAATCCTAAAAGATCTTTTAGAATTGGCATTGCGTTTAGTAAAATCTGAAAGCAAGGAAATTCAAAGTACTTAATTTTATTTCGAAATAATGTATAGTTCATTCTCAAACCGATGAAGAAAATGGATGTTCAAAGAAGTGCTTATCTGTAAATTTTGATGTTTTGCCTTTGTGCGGTTGCCGAATGCTGAACATATTTAGATATACAGTGTGACTCGAAAGTCTTAATCGGGTTTCAAATTGAGATTTCACAGCAACTATTTACACTATGAACTTAGTTTTTCATTTATGCTGTAGATGAAAAACCAGAATTTCCAAGAAGATTTGCATTTTATATATACTGGAAATGCGCTCTGCTAACATCGGTGCAATGAATGACGCGTTTTTTGAAGCTTTCAAAAGTCTTGGTGATTATGACTTTCTTCACGGATTGGACTGCTTCAGTAATCTTCACTCGCAGTTCTCTATTTCTCGTTGGCCTATTCTCATACACCATTTTCTTGATATGACCGCACAAAAAATAATCAAGAGGCGTCATATCTGGGATCCTAGCTGGCCATTGGTCGTTTCAGCCAATCCATCGATTAGGAAATTGGATGTTGAGAAATTCTCTTTCAGACCTCAATGAGGCGGTGCACCATCTTGTCGGAAAAACGTCGAAAATCGACGTAACCTCTTTAGTTGCGGAATAAAATATTCCTGAACATCTCAAGATGAGAGTCTTTGGTCACTGTTCATTCAAAGAAATAAGTTCCGATGATCCGGTCGCAAAACATGGCCGTCCAGACCAACAGTCCATTCGACTTCAGAGGAATCTCGTCACATAAATGTGGATTTTCATAGTCCCACACAGTTGTGACTGTTAATTTTGCCATTCAAATGAAGGATGGTCTCGCCAGAAAAGCAGAGTTTATGGATGAAACTGGAATCATCACATAGCCGGTTAATTCCTTCGCAAAACTGAAGCCTTGGTTCATACTCCTGGTAGCATTTCATGCGCACGTGAAATATGAAATGACTTTATGCCAATAAATGTTTGCTTCTAAGTACGTCGAACAGTCTCACGTGCCATATCAAGCTTATAGGCTGCATCCCGTACCGAAGACCTTGGACTATTCTCAAATTCTTCATTGATGCGCAAAATATCACCCTCAGCAAGGGATGGGCAACCACTTCGCTCAGCATCTTGGAGAGTACCCGTCTCAGTAATATTTTTAAACACAAGTCGAAATGTGCTTTCAAGGTGGAAGCTTTTTACGCCCCTACTCCCCATACTTGGGGCTTGGACGGTGCTGACATAGTCCGACTTATGGAGCGTTGTAGCACTTTTAGTTCGGATGCCCTTCCTGCCGACTTCCAATGACACTTTCGGGGCTCGACCTCTGGACCAAAAGATCGCTGGGCCAAGTACTTAACCACTGTGCCACGGAGACCACGTGCTTTCAAGGTGGCTTTGATGAAAAATTTCTCTGCCACTGCTGTCGAACAATAGTTATTGATTCATATATAGCCATGACTTATAAGCAACACAACGTTGATTCGATCTTCTACCGACAACATTTAACCTGATTTAGCTGGACCTTCAACCTGATTTTTTCACAATTGCGAACTGATACTAAAATTGAGGTTCTTCCTCTACAGCATTAAATACTTGCTGAGAAATCTTGATTTGAAGCCCGATTAAGACTTTTGAGTCACCCTGTATATATGTATATATATACTCAAGGAAAAAATAAAGTACCCGGTTAGACATTTAACTCTATTTCGAAAACAAAAGGACAATATGCACTACTTGTGCTTCAGAGTCGATCACAGAGACAATATCAATACACGTATAAGGTCACGAAAGGCGTACTAGTACATAGAAAGCAGTCAAAATCTCGTAAAATCACCTTCAGCATCCAGTACTGCTTCTACGCGAGCACGCATTGAACTGATAAGAGAAGCTCGATAATTGACATCATCCATCAGTTCATTCCAAATGACATCAAGCGTAGCAAAGAAATGGTCACTGTCTTCTGGGTCCTCATATTCTCTTTGGAGTTTCAGTTCCATCTGTGCCCACACGTGTTCGATGGGATTCATGTCGGGACTAAATGCAGGCCAGTCTAAGGTAGGGGTTCCATTGTGTTGAAGGAACAGTTTCGTCCGGTTCGCCGAATGTATCGGTGCATTGTCTTGCTGGAAGATGCCACCTGCTTGAGTGATTGCATTCCATACTGGAAGAAGATTACCTTCAAGGATGTCGATGTGGTACTTTTGTGCATCCAATCTCTCTTGAATTCTCACCAGGCTCGTATGTCCATTACTTGAGAATGCACCCCACACCACTACATGCGCGACAGATCTGTTCTGAGTACGGCAGACGTAGCGATCCGTGTACCGATCTCCTATCGCTCGACGGACATACTGTACTCGTGACTGACCGAAGCAGAATTTCGATTCGTCAGAAAACACCACTTTCTTCCACCTCGTCAAAGTCCACGATGACTTTTCTGTAGCCCATTCCAATCTGCGATGTTCATGATCTGCTGTCAAGGCTGTCTTTCTAGCTGGTGTAAATGCCTTCAGACCACCGCTCAGCAATCGATTTGTTACGGTCCTTCTGGTGCATTCTAGATTTAGGTTTTGCTTAATTACTCCGGCAGAGCAAAAAGGATGGTTCGAAGAGAAAGTTAAAATTTCCTCGTCATCTTCTTCAGTTGTACTTTTCCTACGGCCACAAGAAGATCGATTGGTTGCTTTAGCATCTCCACCAGCTGATAGCCTCTGTAGGTACTTTCTGACTGTGTTCTCTGACCTATGTCGAGGCACTCAGCAATTTTAGGTCTTGAAAAATTCGCATGAAACTTTAAGGCGTAGATTTGACCTCTCTGGAATTCAGTCAAATCACATCCACGTGTCGCCATGACTAATTTGCTAATGCTACGATACTGTCAATGATTGTGGTGTATGTAGCTAGCGGATTGAACAGAGTACAGCTCGGTATGCATGAAAGAACAATGAATGGAATCATAGCATTAGGCCTCAGCTACACTGAAAGCAAAGCAAACACGAGCGTCCCAAGCGTCTCGAGTAACCGCATGTCCGCAAGCTATCAATCGCTCTAGTTTGCTTTGCGTGCATTATGGAAGTCTACAAATGCTGCAATGATGACTTTGTATTTGCTGCAAAACGCTTGGAAAAGCTCGCTGTGTGGTTGAGGTCTTATGGTTTGACTATTGATTTAACTTCTAAAGTTCATATTTCACACCAACGAGTAGAAAAAAATGACTGAAATGATAAATTTGTCACTGTTAACAACTTTTTCCACCGGGTACTTTATTTGTTCCTTGAGTGTATATACATATTCGTAAATTTGGGATGCAAATTATTCATTATACACGTACAAGTTTTATTAAATAGAATATCGTTTTGTAATTTTAAGCATTTCTGTAAACTTCTTTCGGTTTTTCTATATAGATCTTTTCCTTTTGTGCTGAGTTGTTTAAAAGCAATCTTTGAATACCATTTTATTATAAAAAATTTCGACGTTTCGGACACACATACAAGGTACATTATCAAGAAATGTAATGAAGATAAAAATGCCAAAAAGTTCAAATTCAAAAGTTGTGGAGAGATCAGCATTAAGTAAAAACAAACTAGCTATGAGAATGCCGGTAACATTGATAGAACATCAAATATTTGGTGCAACTGCACTATAGAATGTCACTGCTAGACAACATAGCACTAAATGATATTGAGATTTCTTGTGAGTCCCTTATCCTGCTTGTTCATAGATGGACACTTCTCTTTGATGACCATTGAATCAGCTATCTGTAATTTGTTGATATCGTGATTTTCCCATAAGACATCAGTTGACGGGAGGAAGTTCTTTGGCTTCTTACTGTGAGACTTCTAATGGATCCATTGTATTCATGCTGTTTCATGCGTGTTTTCAAAAGATTAGTCGTATAACCTATGTATTAAGTGTTGTTACAAACACTCTCAGGGCACGTGTAACGGTAAACGACATGGTCATTTGAAGACATTTTGTCTAAATTCGTCTTGATAGAGGAGCTCAGTTTGTTTCTTTTGTAGTATACACGTACTTTTAATTTCATGCTTTCGTTCTTTGGAGAAACACTGTCATTGATGATCTTCATTAATCTTTTTTCTTCAACTTTTGAGTTTGATGTATATTGACCACGAAAATAGTATATAATTTCATTTGACTTCTCTTTTTCTTTGTCAATCATAAAAGAGGTCATCGTAGAATTCAAAATTCTATCAATTAAAGATATTGGATAGTGATTGTTCGTCAATAATTGCTTTATCTTCCGGATCTCACTATCGAAACTTGTCCAAGTGGAACAAATTGAAAGGGCTCTGTGTATATAAGACTTTACAACTGCAGCTTTGTAATTAGAAGGCGTAAAGGAGTTGAAATCTAAACACGATCCATCTGAGATAGGTTTTCGGTAAATAGAAAAGTTCAAAGTGTCCGTTCTTCTGACGAAAATGTCCAAACAAGGGAGAGAATTGTCTTCTTCTTTTTCGTATGTGAAATCTAATACAGACTCTTGCTTGAATTTTTCAATTATTCGGATCAATTGTTCTTCTGATTGTAGAATGAGAAAAGTATCATCAACGTACCTGAAGTAGCAAGTTGTTCATTCTGTTGATCAGACCAGAAGGCTGATGATGAAAAAGTCTCCTTGCTTTTCGGCGTGATAATTGTAATTATAAGTAAAAGAAAATTTACAAGGTCCCGACGCGTTTCGCGAATTCTCGCTTTGTCTAGGGACGATCGTGAAGAGGACAAACTGACAGTCAAACTCGTCTTAAAATAGGTGATGGTGAGTTGGATTTAAAATACGGTCAGTTCATGCTTGCGATTCAGTGAGGGACAAATCATCTTTATGTGTCTCGCTTCTGACAGTCTCGTGTCTAGCGCGTCACTGCACTTTTCCAGGATGTCTAAGTCATAGTCATCAATAGATATCAGGCCATGCTGCGAATGTTCACCTAAAGCACTAGACCTGTCCTGCTTCTGGATCGCACGTTTATGTTCCATGAAGCGGAATTTGAAAGGTCTGCAGGTTTGGCCAACATAAATTTGATTGCAAATTTTGCAAGTGAATTTATAAATTAGGAAACGGTCTGTACATTTGTTTTTGGCAGGCAACCGAGTGCAAATGTCACAATCTTCATGTTTTAGTTTTTTGTTTTTATTTTTTAAACTACAATAAAGTGATTTGTTTGGGGTGCTAATCAACTTCGCGGGTAATTCGTATTTTTTTATTAAGTGACGAATTTTATTGTCTGTATGATCATTGATGAAACGTAATTTTAAGTTACTAGTATTCTGCGAGACTATTTTATTTCTAGACTTAGATTTTCTAGAGAAATTGTGGGTGAACCCGTTGTTTTTTAATTTTATGTCCAACTGATTGAGGGATTTCTTCAAGTCATGTTCGTTGTTGCATCTTTTAGTAACATTATTAATACTACTAGTGACAAAATAGGATTTTATGTGAGCAGGGACAAAACTATCTTTTCTTAGTGAAGTTCCCGAGTGCATTTCTTTTTGGTACCAACAGTAAAGTATCTTTTTGTTAGCATTGCTTATACTAATATCCAAGAAGTTAAGAGTTTTGTTCGGCACCTCAATAGTGAAGTTAATATCATTATTTATACTGTTGAAAGTTTCTAATATGATATCGAAATCTGCATTGGTCGGGAATGGACCCATTATTATATCATCAATGTACCTTGCGTACATGTCTGGCGAAATATTATGATTGTCTTTCAATTTTTTCAGAGCTTTTTTTTCTAAGCTATTCATAAAAATAACCGCGAATGGTGGGCTGAAATGTGTGCCCATCGGACAGCCTTTGATTTGTTGGAAGAAATTACCGTTATATTGTATTTCGTAATTGTAGCAGATAAATTTTAACATATTTTCTATCGACTGAAGTTGATTAGCACCCCAAACAAATCACTTTATTGTAGTTTAAAAAATAAAAACAAAAAACTAAAACATGAAGATTGTGACATTTGCACTCGGTTGCCTGCCAAAAACAAATGTACAGACCGTTTCCTAATTTATAAATTCACTTGCAAAATTTGCAATCAAATTTATGTTGGCCAAACCTGCAGACCTTTCAAATTCCGCTTCATGGAACATAAACGTGCGATCCAGAAGCAGGACAGGTCTAGTGCTTTAGGTGAACATTCGCAGCATGGCCTGATATCTATTGATGACTATGACTTAGACATCCTGGAAAAGTGCAGTGACGCGCTAGACACGAGACTGTCAGAAGCGAGACACATAAAGATGATTTGTCCCTCACTGAATCGCAAGCATGAACTGACCGTATTTTAAATCCAACTCACCATCACCTATTTTAAGACGAGTTTGACTGTCAGTTTGTCCTCTTCACGATCGTCCCTAGACAAAGCGAGAATTCGCGAAACGCGTCGGGACCTTGTAAATTTTCTTTTACTTATAATTACAATTATCACGCCGAAAAGCAAGGAGACTTTTTCATCATCAGCCTTCTGGTCTGATCAACAGAATGAACAATCGCCAACTCCTGTTAACGGCTATCCTCTACAGTAGCAAGTTGGCTTATCAGATTCAGAAAGAAGATTCAGTACTTTAGATTCTACGTGAGACATATAGAAGTTTGCGTACAGTGGACCCAATGGTGACCCCATTGATACGCCATCAATTTGGCGATAAATCTTATGATTCCAGATGAATGGCGTTTGTGTAGTGCATATCAAAAGGAGTTTTTCAAGGATTCTTGGGCTCATTTGTGGAGGTGGAAGATTGGGATGATTGTACATTTGTAAATAGCCCGACAACATCCATTGAGGCTAAGAAAGATTCTTGAAGATTTTCCAAGCGATCAGTCTTTGAAACAAAGTCAAAAGACGAGTCAGTCACATGTTGATAATCACAATAGGGTTTCAATAATGAGTTCAGATACTGACCGATTTCATGAGTAACTGTTCCAACCATCGATATTATTGGACGAAGCGGGGGTCTTTCACATTCTTATGAATTTTGGGTAAGCCATAAAGAAAGCCAGATCTGAAATATCCTGTCAACTTCTTCAAAGGAATTTTATTCATATCATTGGTAATGATGCTGTTTAAATCCTTCTTTATATCTTCCGTTGGATCTTTCTTTAATTCTACGAATTTTGTGTTATCACTTATGAGTGAATTCAATTTTTCATCATATGATGTTGTGTCCATAACTACACATTTTCCTCCTTTGTCAGCCTTTTTGATAACAATTGATGTGTTTTTTCTCAAATTCATCAGAGCAGTCTGTTGGGATTTATCTAAAGGATTCTTACTTCTGTCTGTAGAGTTGGTATAAGCAAAACTTTTTAAATCCCCTTTTAATTTTTCATCGTTATGAATTACAACTTCATTTTCAAATTCTGATCTTCTGATTGATGAATGCAATTGTTCAGTTTCAACTTTTTTTAAAAGATTGTCAAATTTCGGTTTCAGTCCGAAGTCCATTTCTTTTTGAAGTAATGATATTTCACTTGAACTCAATGTATATGATGAGCAGTTTATCACACGATTTTCTTCTGTCGGAAGATACACTTCTCCACCATAGAGTAAAGTCAATTTCTTCAAATGTCGGAATTTATCTGTTTCTGCTGTTGCATTACAAATTCTCAGCATGAAAAATATTAAACCAAGAAATCGTAGACCAGACACGACGTTTTTCCTCAAATCAAAAAGACAACGACATAAATCGCTTCGTTCTTTAGCAAGTTTACTCTCTTTTTCACACAATTCAATTTCTATTAAGTTGGTTCTGAATTCTTTAGTTCTTTTCTGATGTTTTATTGCATCATTGTGAAGACGAATATTCGTAAATTTGGGATGCAAATTATTCATTATACAAGTTTTATTAAATAGAATATCGTTTTGTAATTTTAAGCATTTCTGTAAACTTCTTTCGGTTTTCTATATAGATCTTTTCCTTTTGTGCTGAGTTGTTTAAAAGAACTAAAGAATTCAGAACCAACTCTTTTAAACAACTCAGCACAAAAGGAAAAGATCTATATAGAAAAACCGAAAGAAGTTTACAGAAATGCTTAAAATTACAAAACGATATTCTATTTAATAAAATATATACATACATATATATATACAGTATGTATGAATGTATCTAAACATACCGGAAGCTATGTCTTCGTAGATTTGTTTTAATTTTCTCATTAATTCTTCATTTCAACGCCGAACAGGAGTCTGGGCTTCTCAAATTGTGTAATTTTAGAAAAAATAAGTCAATTATCATTCTATGGCCGCGCTTGTAATAATTGTAATAGTAATCCGTAAAAGTTTAATGAATATGTGAATCAACATAAATTTATAATAAACATTCTTTCTTTCTGAATACATAATTCTCATAGGTCTCAGGTGCCGTACAGGTACGCTGTCAGTGATTGACTCTTACAGTGAGCTTCTCGTCCTCTTGAACACCGTAAATCATTGTTTCTCCTTTTGTAGTAGCATTGACTTTCGTTAGCTCTCACTAAAATGGCGTGTGATGGCGAATTGAGGTAGGAGGGAAGATCTGGTCTCTGATTTGAGTATAATTTGACAATTTGTAGATCAATGAAAGCGCGCATCTAGTCGAATTCATAATATCTATTGCTCTGGAGGCCTTTCGCCGCTCTTCTCAACAGAACATACCCGGTAGAAAGAATGCAAATGAGTGATGACAAATGAGAAGTACAACTACATGCTAGAAAGGAGATGGCTTCACCACGGTAGATGAATGCCAACCAAATACCTTTGCAGCTCACGTTGCTTGCACAAATTTGGCTTGGAGCACCGAATATGCAAAGCTTCAGAAATGCGTAATAACCTGTCAACCGTGAAAGACAATTGAAAACCTGCCACGAAGATTGCTGGAGAAATTTAATTCATTTCATCCCAATCTTGAGTTTACCATTGAACACACAGAATTAGATTCATCTGCGCGCGCTTCGGTTTCCTAGAAAGGAAGAATTGTATGTAACCTTAATATCGAAATGGCACATCACATCACAACTTGCTCCTTCTCGAATGGATAATTCGTGTATCGCTTGCTATTGGAAATGGCAAACAATAAGCTGTCAGCAGAGGACACCAGAGCCAGTGAGAGATGCGTGCGTGCTGTGATATCACTTCGCACACACCAAAACACACATCGATGCGTGGCTTCGATTCTATACAGTGAGCAATGCCGAGGAGAGGATCATCAAGTGAACTAATTTTCGTACGCCTACTACTTTCTTTAATAATTATCGGAAGGGCAAACATTATGGAGAAAACTTGTGGGCAATGATCTGAATTCTTCGAATCTGAAGGAATTTTGGCAATCGAAGCACTTCGCTGGAACTCACATTAATCCGCAAGCGACGCACGACTTTTTTTCCTATCTCTGTAAGGTATAAGGAATTCCTTCTTGCCACTTAATGGGTTCCTCAATGTGCCGTTCATTTCGTATTAATCACACTTCTAGCAAACCGAAGCAGATAAACAAAATATTTAATTCTGTGATTGAACATGAAGTGAATGATAACCTCCCCTTCGTAGATGTTCGTGTTCATAGACGCAGTGATGGTACATGTGCTACGTCGGTCTTACGAAAGAAGACATTGAATGGCGTTCTTATGAACTATCACAGCTTTGTGTCTGTTTCGTATAAACGCTCATTAGTAAGATCTTTACATTTCCGCGCTATTCGCATATCTTCTTTTGACTATCTAGCAGATGAATTGCAGTTTTTACAAGCGGTTTTTGAAAGAAATGCGTAACCTGTTCATTTTATTGATAAATACAAATTAACTGAACTTCCTTCTCCTTCGCCAGTTGTTCAGACCACTGAGAAGATGAAGGTTTTTAAGCCGCCATTCTTTGGTGACCGTCAAGCCTCTTCTCTTCAGCCTGTTGCCCTGTTGCCAGCGTCACTTTTCTATACCAAACCACACGCATTCCAGTGCGCTCTCCTAAAGATCAACTGCCTGATTCCTGCTCGTCTTCCGTCGTCTACCGATTTCTATGCGACTGTGGGTCAGTCTATTACGGCAGGACGAGCAGAGGTCTCGCCGTTCTAATTGGCTCATCAAAGGTGACAGTCGCCACAGTTCCTCTGCCATAGCTTCTCATGTCATTGACTGTAATTGCGATCGTAGATATCTTGGTGGCAGGTTTTCAATTGTCTTTCACGGTTGACAGGTTATTACGCATTTCTGAAGCTTTGCATATTCGGTACTTCAAGTCAAATTTGTGCAAGCAACGTGAGCTGCAAAGGTATTTGGTTGGCATTCATCAACCGTGGTGAAGCCATCTCCTTTCTAGCATGTACATGTAGTTGTACTTCTCATTTGTCATCACTCATTTGCATTCTTTCTACCGGGCATGTTCTGTTGAGAAGACCGGCGAAAGGCTTCCAGAGCAATAGAGATTATGAATTCGACTGGATGCCCGCTTTCAGTTTAGTATATGCTCATTCTTCCCGGAGGTCAAACATCTATCGCAAAGAAGCGTTCCCGGGTTTGTACAGAAACTTTCAATCCTTCTCTTCGAGGATTTACAAGAGAAATCTTATCAGGACTCTTCTACCGTGCGAGAGAGTTGTGCTCACCGAAGCATCTAAATAAAGAGTTAGCCGCTGTTTGTAATGTTCTTCTCCGAAATGTTTATCCCTCATAATACATCGATAAAATTACCCGAATCATCCTCCTGAAAAAGTCAGGACCGTATAAAAGAAGAAATTCTTTTTCGAGATTCAATATTACGGCGAGATAAGTGAATATCTAGCAAGGAAAATCCTCTAGGATATTGAAGCCTCATTTTTCCAACTCCAGGCTATTCCAACATACCGCACAAGAACTCTGACTCCTATTTCGGTCAAATACAACATCCCGCTTATCCAAACACCTATCATCATGTTGTTTTCCGGATAATTTGGCACCTGGTTAATTCGCCACATTTCCAGTTCCCCGAATGAGTTTCATATGTTGCACATTGTAAAACGTGCGGATAATTCGTAACTCGTCACTTTTTCCATCCCCAATTCGCAAATCTTCATATCGATCTCCGCGCTGAATTCGTCAAGAAACCTGGACATCGCACCCATTCCCATTTAGTAACTGATGGAGACGACCATGGGACTACAATTAGAATTCAATGTAAAGAAAAGGCAACAAACAAAATTCTCATCTCATAGGCCTATATAATCTTCAAACGGCGGGAGGATCTAGGCCGTGAAAATGATGATGAACTGATAATATAACTGATGATGAAAATCAGTTATATTCATGGATTATCGTGTTGACCATTTCTATTCTAGAGTTATGGGATATTCAGTTGAGCTTCAGATTATCGAAACAGGCCTGCTATTATTTCTAGGAGTCTGAGGGTAAAACCTTATTGATGCGTTGAATTACCAAAGAGATCATTATAATACCAATCTCATGGTAATTCCTTTCATGTATGCACTATATAATCAAATACTACCACTAAATTGGAAGAGTCGGCTATACCATCGAATTAGCTTTAATTGGAGTTTACCCGAGTCATCCATCATTTTTCTGATTGGTTTTCTTATGTACGTAAATGAAAGAATGGTGTGTTAGAGTCATAATTGGTTCCCTGAACAACGCTGAGGAGCAGATATAGCTCGATCGAATGACGTCTACCTGAATTATTTCGTTTCATTTTTTGAAAAAAATTGATCTACAGAATCAGCAACGAATTAAGTTGTTTTAATACATACAATGAATTAATGGATGAAGGATACAGCTTTCAATACAAAGTAGATCAGGCGGTATTACTTTAATCTGCACAAACCCATGAACAATCTTGCATGAATGTATATTAGGGCCTATTACGCACTAGCAATTGCACACATACAGAGTCGGAAGATGCGCATGAAATTTGACAGTATGTTATCTAAACCAACATTGATCAGCATGAGAGAGTAAGCCCTATATTTCATAGCATCTTGCTTAAAAAAACTAAAGAATCAACAAACGTATTTTGAAACGCAACGACTCTAAAATCGCGACTTCTAAAAAAACACGATTTTAAACTCTACCGTTTTACCGTTTAGAAATCAAGGCTATATCGGCAAACAAATCCTACACGTCAAACCGTTTCTATGTCAGCAGTTCCATAATAATTTGCATCTGTTGTTGATTATTTCACGGATATTTCAAGCTTAGTGTGCAACGTAAACAATTGTATGTAAACATTTTGCACCCAATCTGATAAAGTAACCATTTTTTCATTGATCTTGCCTATATCAAAGTTCAATTTCTTGTGTAATAGTGACACAACACACTTGTGATAATAGTCGCGAATACAAGACATCTCATTATGCAGATTGCCGACAACCGAAGAGCGAATGTGCATTCTTCAAGACATTGGCTGACAAAATGAAATTTTAAAAATCTCGCATCCGACGTTTCGCGAGTTCACTCTTGGTCAGGCAGGGCTGCGGACAAACAGAACATCTGAAATGGCAACTAGCGATGAGACTGAGGTAGTGCTTTTGTGCGAGACATATCAGAGATCAGTCCTTTTTATGTTTACGGTCAATTCTAGACGACAGAATTTTAATGAATTGAGCTTCTACAGCAAAATCATCAATAGAAGTGATGTCACACATGTGTCCGTGGTCAGGGCCTTGTTACGCATAGTAATGGAACCACTTTGTTCAATGTATCGTAATTGAACTTACAAGTTAATCTGTGCAGCAGACATTTGTTCATACAGCAATCTGTATCCGTAGTGATTCATCATGAACATGGTCTTGTTTCTTTTCAATGGATCCAGAGTTAAACAAACTGACAAAGTTTAGTATTAGGGGTAAAGTGACGGGATAAATAGAATAATTGAATACTGAGTTGCATCCTCAGTTGAAAAAAGGAAGCAGACCTGAACAGCTGCCATTTCATCCAATATCAGGAATCATCATCAGCAGGCCTAGTTCACATCTCTCACAGGAACAGACCTGAATAGCTGCCATTTCATCCAATATCAGCAATCATCAGCAGCAGGCCTAGTTCACATCTCTCACAAGGAACAGACCTGAATAGCTGCCATTTCATCCAATATCAGGAATCATCAGCAGCAGGCCTTGTTCACATCTCTCACATGGAACAGACCTGAATAGCTGCCATTTCATCCAATATCAGGAATCATCAGCAGCAGGCCTAGGTCACATCTCTCACAGGGAACAGACCTGAATAGCTGCCATTTCATCCAATATCAAGAATCATCAGCAGCAGGCCTAGTTCACATCTCTCACAAGGAACAGACCTGAATAGCTGCCATTTCATCCAATATCAGGAATCATCAGCAGCAGGCCTTGTTCACATCTCTCACATGGAACAGACCTGAATAGCTGCCATTTCATCCAATATCAGGAATCATCAGCAGCAGGCCTAGTTCACATCTCTCACAGGGAGCAGACCTGAATAGCTGCCATTTCATCCAATATCAGGAATCATCAGCAGCAGGCCTAGTTCACATCTCTCACAAGGAACAGACCTGAATAGCTGCCATTTCATCCAATATCAGGAATCATCATCAGCAGCAGCAGGCCTAGTTCACATCTCTCACAGGGAACAGACCTGAATAGCTGCCATTTCATCCAATATCAGGAATCATCAGCAGCAGCAGCAGGCCTAGTTCACATCTCTCACAGGGAACAAACCTGAATAGCTGCCATTTCATCCAATATCAAGAATCATCAGCAGCAGGCCTAGTTCACATCTCTCACAAGGAACAGACCTGAATAGCTGCCATTTCATCCAATATCAGGAATCATCAGCAGCAGGCCTAGTTCACATCTCTCACAGGGAACAGACCTGAATAGCTGCCATTTCATCCAATATCAGGAATCATCAGCAGCAGGCCTAGTTCACATCTCTCACAGGGAACAGACCTGAATAGCTGCCATTTCATCCAATATCAGGAATCATCAGCAGCAGGCCTAGTTCACATCTCTCACAGGGAACAGACCTGAATAGCTGCCATTTCATCCAATATCAGGAATCATCAGCAGCAGGCCTAGTTCACATCTCTCACAGGGAACAGACCTGAATAGCTGCCATTTCATCCAATATCAGGAATCATCAGCAGCAGGCCTAGTTCACATCTCTCACAGGGAACAGACCTGAATAGCTGCCATTTCATCCAATATCAGGAATCATCAGCAGCAGGCCTAGTTCACATCTCTCACAGGGAACAGACCTGAATAGCTGCCATTTCATCCAATATCAGGAATCATCAGCAGCAGGCCTAGTTCACATCTCTCACAGGGAACAGACCTGAATAGCTGCCATTTCATCCAATATCAGGAATCATCAGCAGCAAGCCTAGTTCACATCTCTCACAGGGAACAGACCTGAATAGCTGCCATTTCATCCAATATCAGGAATCATCAGCAGCAGCAGGCCTAGTTCACATCTCTCACAGGGAACAGACCTGAATAGCTGCCATTTCATCCAATATCAGGAATCATCAGCAGCAGGCCTAGTTCACATCTCTCACAGGGAACAGACCTGAATAGCTGCCATTTCATCCAATATCAGGAATCACCAGCAGCAGGCCTAGTTCACATCTCTCACAGGGAACAGACCTGAATAGCTGCCATTTCATCCAATATCAGGAATCATCAGCAGCAGGCCTAGTTCACATCTCTCACAGGGAACAGACCTGAATAGCTGCCATTTCATCCAATATCAGGAATCATCAGCAGCAAGCCTAGTTCACATCTCTCACAGGGAACAGACCTGAATAGCTGCCATTTCATCCAATATCAGGAATCATCATCAGCAGCAGCAGGCCTAGCTCACATCTCTCACAGGGAACAGACCTGAATTGCTGCCATTTCATCCAATATCAGGAATCATCAGCAGCAGGCCTAGGTCACATCTAGTCCTGGCGAATTGGCTCAAAAAACAGGCCGAAGGTGGAAGTAAATACAACAGAAGCCATTTTGACTATTTCTATACCTAACGTTCATGGAGAATCCAAATATTAGATGCCCCCCTCTGAAAATTTCCGGATAAGCCATGAGACCAATTTTTCTGAAATTCGCCACCTACACTACTTATAAAACATGAAAAATGTATACTTGCTTATTTCAGATTATTAGTGGACATCATCTGAATCAGAATTTGATGCAGAACCCGAATTTCAGATGCTCCTACTCCGAAAATGTCCGGATAAGCCATGAAATATACTTTCTCGAATATGTCACCTACACTACTTACATTAATGAATAATCCATGTCATAGTGTTTTGTCTAAAATCGGGTAAGCATACATACTCTTGATATGAATGTAGTTTCAACTCGCTTGGAATCATGATTTCATGCATGTCAAGCCGCAGCGTTTATGTGACAGCAATATATTGCACTGATTAATACATGTTCAGGTATTGTTTTATTTTTTTCTTTTGATTGATCTGTCAACCATTTTGGTAGTTGACTTAATGACGTTTTTTAAGTGTACTTGATGCTTCATCCATACATAATGCATTCTTTTTGTTATTTGCCTATTACGAATAGGTAATTTTCCGAGAGAGATGAACCGGTAATCTATGTTTCAGTCCCATTTTATTGTTTGATTCGTGATGGATCAACCAGTCGAAGTACAGGATTTCAATGCTATTTGTCGGGGTACAGTTTAGCTGAAGAGATGAAGGAAAGACTGGTAAATTGCATTGATCTCGCACAGGTGGAAGCGCGTTACCATTACAACTGTCGATCAAACTTTTCTCTTGGCACTATTCATGAATGAGCTGAGGCAAGATCATGTGGTAGACCACAAAGTGATAAGAAACTACGAGTAAATTACTTAATGTGCGAATGGTTTCATGCAGAACCGAAGCTGCACACGCTATCGGAACTGCAGGAAAAAATGAAGGATCCATCGGAAGGAGATGAAGTGTACTCGTTGAAATGGTTGAAAACAAAACTCCGCGAGAAATGTGGTGAACTCGTGACTTTTAGTGAAATGAAAGGTTGATCTGATGTCGTGTGCTTGAGTAGCAAAGTTTATCATCTCATTACTGGTGAGTGGTATGCACAAAAGGAAGAGCATGAGGATGAAGAAGCAATGAGAATAATGCAAACAGACGCGAAGATAGTTATGAAGCTTCTACCGCCAGCAAGAGCGACAAAAGGAAGAGCATGAGGATGAAGAAGCAATGAGAATAATGCAAACAGACGCGAAGATAGTTATGAAGCTTCTACCGCCAGCAAGAGCGATTCACTTCCATAGCTTTCGGGTCCATTTCCACATTCGGCAGTGGAGAAATTTGAGCCTCAATGAGTCACTGAATGGGATTGGACAATGAAAGAGGGTAAAATGCCTCCGATAACCATGGATAGACCTCCTGCACCGAATCACCTGTTGAAAATATTTCGTGGTAACTGCAAACTGTCATCTCGAAATCCATGCAGACACAGACTATATAGTTGCAGAAGTAACGGGTTGACCTGCCTACCGGCCTGTGGCGATTGCAGAGTGACTCGTGCCACAATTCAAGAAATTTTGACATTGAAGACACGGAGCTGACGTTTTTGATTTCTTATGCAACATTTAAGTTTTGTTTTCTCCAAACTGCTATGTTGCTGAGTGCGGACTCTTGAACTCTTAGACTGATGTACAGATTGTTTCATAAAAAATGGATCACCCTTAAACATCGCCTTAACTTCAACTTTGTCTAACTCCGCCAAACTTGAACGAATTTCTCTGAAATTTGGAAGATGTGTCAGTTGTGCTTACTAATATCATTGTTGGAAATTTCAAGCATGAATATTGAGTTGTTTTCCTGTTATAGATAAAAAAGTAGTAGATAATTTGATCTTCATTTAGATCACAAAATCATACCTCACTCTTATAAAATTACTGGACTTTTGCATTTGCGCCACTTGGCAATGCATTTGCGCCACTTTTTTCGGTTATGTAATTTTGTAGCAATGCTTTTGCGCCAAAAGGAATCATGCATTTGCGCCAAATGCGTTATCTATTCATAAGTTATGTGATCTCTGTCTTGTAATTCGCTTGTGAAAAATGATAAAATGATAAGCAGATAAAATCGCTCACATTACTTACGGTTATTAAGTATCTTTTGTCACGAAAATGTATCTAAATTACATTTGGCAACCAGTAATCTATGGATATAGTTGTATGGTAATCTATAGAATTACATATTATGTACATTGTACATGCATGTATGAAAACATCTATCAAATTCACTAAATAAAATAGACCTATTATCCCATATACTAGCGAAGAAAAATACATTGTAATACAGACATAACATTTATTACACGCACCGTACAGTACATTACATGAATAATAAAATTGAAAATGGTGAAAGGACTGACTACACTCTGTGGGTATAACCTAATAATTTCACGTATGCAAAAGTTTCTATCTCACCAGCATTACGACGAGTGATGAGGTCCATAGTCCGATTCTGCAGTTCTTTCGTGGCATTATCTTTGTATGACACCTTTCCCATATTAGCACTTCGCATTTTCGCAGAGGAAGCGGTTTGATATTTCACAAGCACGTCTATGAATGAATAAATGTTCGGGTGCGTTGAATAAAATTCTTTATTGAAATGTCCATTGAAGGATTCGCACCCATTGTTCGTTCGAAGGGAGGCGTCATCAAATGCCCAAAGGGACGGGGGAAATTTGCTGTTGCTATCAACGAAATTGACCTGCACATAGTCGGCGAACTGATCGCATCTTTCATCATTTGGAGTGATGGCAAATAAGTCATCCGTGAAGCAGTCGCTCACTTCTCCCGGTCGCAAGAATGGAAGTCCAAAGAAGTATGATAGCCATTTCGACACCTCACTTTCCTTGGCGTTGTACTGAGATGATAGTCCGAGACTTTGAATTTTTCGAAACCATGCCTGAGCGAGATGGAATCGGCATCCGTGAAGCTTGGATGCAGGAAATGCGGAGACTGCAGAATTCATTGCCGCCTTCTCAAAATCCATCATAATAATGGATGGTCGCAGAATCAGATCAGCACTCTCACAATGACCTTTCAATTTGGACCACATGCAGTTGTACTTCTCCTCAGTTCGCTCTGTCATCAAGACGAAAACTAGAGGAATATACCATCCTTGGCGATGTCCGACAATAACATACATTTGTTCGAAGTGTTTGGGGACACATTTAAATGTCCCATCGCAGAGAATATCTTCGCAAGAAGATAGAAATTCCAGATTCTCTTTACATGAGAATAACACCATGGAGTTGCCTGCGTCCAATTCAAGTATGAAATCTTCACCCTTGGCAGTTTTAAGTGGAATTGATTCCAAACATTGAAACACCTCTTCGTGTGATTTTGGAAGAACGGGATATTTCTTTCGTCGTTCACGGTAAATAGCTTCGCGGATGCGTTTGTAATCACCGGCTTCAATTTGAATGTCACCACTTTTGAAGTGTTCAGTCTTTATAATTTTGCTCGGTTTACACGTCAGATCGTCGAGCGCTTTTCTCTTGCATGTACGTCTCAAAACATCTGCCTGTACATTTGGTTGCTCATGGCAATGTGGACCAGTAAAGTTTATTACTTCTCGACGTATAGTATAGAGTGTTGCTGAACAATTCTTCTTACAGCATCTCCATCGGGTAGTACCAGCTTTCGATGTACTTCCCACTCGAAACTTGTAATTGTCGTGGATAAAATAGTTTTCAGACGTGTTCGCTTCCATAATAATACTTCACAATAAAAATTGCTTCGAAAATCTTTCCTTTTAAGGGTTTGACAACCACAATTGACTTCCTCTAATTTGGCAGCTGCTGTATTATGTTGCAAACTAATGTTATTTTACTCTTATTTGTATAATTGCATCACATTTTTCGATTTGTTACAGACCATCGGTCACCGGGTGGTTACAAGATTCACGCCATTCATTAAGAAAAATAATTACAGATATGTTCAGACCAATTGAAGCAAACCACAGTGATCTCTGATACAAACACCTTTATCTCGCTTTTGTCCATGCAGAAAGTAAACAAGAAAATGTGACACGCTGTCTTGATAAGAAACTGGCGCAAATGCAAGATCTGTTTTGGCGCAAATGCATTACGAGGAAAATGAATCTGTGGCGGAAAAGCATTGCACCTACATTACATAACCGAAAATTGTGGCGCAAATCCATTATGTCCAAAATTACATTTGTTTCCTTTGTTATGTAATATGTTCTTGTACAAGCCAAAAGCTATCAAGCAAAACAAAAATAAAGAAAATCGGTCAATCAGAGCCAGTATAGCACCATTATTCATCAATAATGTAACTGCTACATGTGATTAACTGGACGACATGTTCCATAGCTTCCTGACTTCGTTGCGGTGATGTTGGCAGCACTCCTGATTGCTTTCAGCTAGAAATCTATCTCTTACCGGTTGAAAATAATACAAAGCACAAATGAACAATTACGAGATCGCATTCACAAAAGGCAAAGTGTCAGCCTTGCCAGAACTAGGGTTTTCTTTGCGAGCTACAAGCAAGCGACTAAATGTCTCTTGCACAAATGTGCATCGATGGCATAATGATGATTTTCGACTCTGTCGTAAAGAGGGCTCTGGCCGTCCACGCAAAACATCCAAACGTAGAGACCGCCTAATTTTGAGATTTGTTAAAGTTGATCCAAGTCTCCCGTTAACTGAGATGGCTGCACTAGTCTCGTCTATTTCTAAGTCCACTATTCGTAGAAGACTTATTGAGTCGAATTTCAAGAGCTGTAAGAGGCCCTCTCAGATCGAATTATCAGATCAGCATACAAAAAGACGTCTCAGATGGGCAATGAGTCATTGTCACAGGCGAAATCAATGGGATCGGGTTGTCTGGTCTGATGAGGCATCAGTCCGTCTGAAGGATAATGATGGTCGATTGAGATTATGGATAAAATCTGATCAGGAAATTCCGAGACATTTACATCGTCCCCGGGTACAAGGTGGTGCGACTCTACTGATTTGGGCTGGCATTTGGACCAATGGCCGCTCTGAACTTCACATACAGCAAGGAACCATGAATTCTGAACGCTATGTGAATGTTTTACGAATGAACATTGGCCAAATGACAGATCAACTTGGTGATCCATCGACTTGGTTATTTATGGATGATAATGCTACGTGTCACAGGAGTAGTAGAGTCAACTTATGCAAGTCTCAATTAGGGCTTAGGACATTATCTTGGCCAGCTCGTTCTCCTGATCTGAATCCCATAGAAAATGTATGGAGTATTTTAAAACGTAACGTTCGTCGTTCACTGCTACCTACAGATGGCGTATCATAACTTACGTCACTGTTAAAAAGAGAGTGGAGAAAGTTAGATCAGTCAAAAATCAACGATATCATCGAATCAATGCCTAGACGAATTGGTAATGTCATTGACAATAAGGGTAGGGCCACAAAATATTAGCTTCTTAAGAACCGTTACTGTATCATAGCTTATCAGATTATATAAGGACATTTAAATATATTGGGGACATGAAATAACATGAAAAATGCTTTCTGTATCATACTTATGCTTTATTTAGTCAAATTTTAGGATGATCCACTTTTTATGAAACGGACTGTATTAGACAGTTTATAGATTACAACTCCGATTACATCAGACCTTCTGTATATGATTTTATGCTGTGATTAATACATGTCATTCCATGAAGCACCTTCTCACTTTCGTTGTTAACAGGTACTCGTAAAATGTTGCATTGTCTGTTACATTTCCTGTATTAATACATGTAATTGCTATCTATCTGGAAATTTATGCCTGAATACTGCATTTATAGATGTTGAATATTCAAGCACATGAAATTCACTTAGCCTGAGCTTCTTCAACTTACTAGTAACTTCTCTCTGTAGTTTTCGTATCTGAACATAAAACATGAATTCAGCTTTCATTTGTGACTGAGATTATACCTTTTAGACAAAGGAAGCATCTTAATGGACACGTATGGATTTTGCATAATTGTAAGTTGTATTGCTGGTATATTCAAGAAAGTATATTGCATGGATAAGCGAACAATTCTGGAGTGAGAGCACCTGATTTTCGGATTCTCCACAAAATTCTGATTCAGAAGATGTCCATTAGGTGTCTGAGATAAGTAAGTATACATTTTTCAGTGTTATTAGTGGTGTTGGCGGAATATTCAAGAAAAATAGATTTCACGGGTTATTTGGACATTTTCTGAGTAGGGGCATCTGAAATTCTGATTCAGATGATGTCCATTAATTATCTGAAATGAGTAAGTATAGATTTTTCATGTTTTATGAGTCGTGCATTTGATTGGGGCATCTGATATTCGAATTCTTCATGAAATTTTTTGTCTAGAAATAGTCAAAAAGGCTTCTGCTGTATTTGCTTCCACCTTCAACCCTATTTCGACTGGACAAATCTCTCAACATTGACACAGCTCTTTCTTTAAAGTTTCAGCCATGCCCGGGTAAATTTGAGATTTGCAATTAGCAAATTAGCGAAATTTCGACGGGCAATCTTTCAGGAATTAAGCCGTGAATTTTAGGACATTGAGTTTCATTAGATTTCTACATTTAATGTCCGCAAAATCATGGCTTAATTCCTATTTACATCCGACGACCTAATAATGCAATAAACGGTAGAACTTGTAGTCTTTGGCAGCAAGTCCAGTGTATCTAAGACAGGCAAATACATGTTGGCCGGATGTCTGCCAGTCTATGTTCCAACCATAGAATTCGTTCAATTCGATAACATAGAATTCCTGTGTTATAATTCACGGACATTAAATAAGTTTTGGTTTACTGCAGGAGGGATTTAAATGTCACTTTGAGAGCACAACCGACAAATCGGCTGTCAGTGCGCCGGCAATAATTGATAAATGCTGCCTTTTCCAAACACCATGTAAATGGAGTCTAAATTGCTTGCAATTAAACTCACGGTATTGACTTTTCATCAAATGCAGCGCTGGTGGAAAAAAATCCTAGTGTTAGGCAGCAGCAACACTAGCACCTGCACCTGGCGGCGGAACTGAATTGTCGGTCAACGGTAGATACAGGACAGCAGAAGGCAAGTTGTAGCATAGAACCATCAGCCTTGAGTCACCTCACGAAGCTTGCCTTCGGATTCTATTTAACCGTTTCCTAGGCAGAACGAGTGGAGAACTTAGCGAAGAGCGGTACGGGTTCACTCCGGATAAGGGTACGCAGAATGCCATCTTCATTTTGAGGATGCTAGCGGAGCAAGCAATTGAAATGCATCGTGACATCTATGCATATTTCATCGATTATGTGAAGACGTTTGATAAGGTCAGGCACGAACCGCTGATCGAAATGATGGAGACACCGGACATCGAATTGATCAAGAATCTCTACTGGGACCAGCAGGCAGCAGTGAAGATGGATGGTACACTGAGTGAGTATGTGAACATCGAACGCGGAGTGAGGCAAGAGTGTATTATGTCACCAGATCTGTTTTCCCTTTACACGGAAATGATAATGCGCCACATCAAAGATCTGAAAGGCGTCATCATTAACGGGGTGAACATCAATAACCTGAGATGCGCTGATGACACTGTACTCATCGCCGAAACAGAAGAGAAGCTGCAGAACATGATGAACAAGACGGATGAGGAAAGTGAAATGAAAAGGCTCATCAGTAACAGAAGAAAATCCTTCGTTAGGGTTTCCTCCAAGAAGCCTGTCACGCCGCCATGCAACATCAAAGTAAAGGAGATGCGCTAGAACAGGTCGGCCAATTCCAGTACTTGGGCAGCATGGTAACATCGACAGGAAAGTGTGACGTAGATATCCGCAGGCGCATTAGAATTGCAAAGATGGCTTACAACCAGATGAAAAGCGTTCTGACCTCTCACTCGATCATCATTGCAACAAGTCTTCGACTCCTGATACGTGTGGACGGTTCTCCTATATGGCTGTGAGTGCTGGACAATCAGTCAAACGATGCAGCGTCGCCTGGAGGCGACGGAAATGTGGTTCCTGCGAAGAATGATGCGCATACCCTGGACGAAGAAAGTGCGGAACGACACAGTGCTGCAGCGGCCTGGAACAACGAGACGATTGATGAAGACCATTGTCACAAGGCAGGTTAGATTTGTCGGCCATGTGCTCCGTAAGAAGCAACTGGAACATCTCGTGCTAACCGGGAAGGTGGAGGAGCGAAGAGCTCGTGGTCGACAGCGTATGACTTATCTTGGATGGCTGTCACATGTCACGGATATAACGGCGCTCGGCATCATCCGGAAAAACATTTGATTGTCGCCGACGTCAGACTCTGACAGGGCACCTCTATTGATCGATTGATGTAAATAGAATAATTTGATATTGAGTTGCATCCTCAGCTGAAAAAGGGAGCAGACCTCAATGGCTACCATTTAATCCAAAATCAGGAATCATCTTTTACATATTGTAATCAGGGAAACTTCAGACAATAGGACATTTATCCTAAACTATCAAATCATGATTTTCGACATTATTTTTATTCTTGTGAAGTTTTCAATATGTGGAAGTCTTTGTTTGCCAGAGTAAACCTCGTCACTCAACGAATTCAGAAAGTGCACCAGTGACTTCGTTATTTGTTTTTTGATCAAAAAAGGCCTACGGCCTCTTGCGGAGAAGTTGTCCATTTTATTCCACCATATCATCTTGTTTGGCGCGATACCTAATGGATGGTCAACTGTCATTGTTACACCTTTATTTAAGTCTGGTAATAAATGCTCAATCCGCAATTATCGACCAATTACCATCTCGAGTTGTTTCTGTCGGTTAATGGAGCGAATTATACGTCAACAACTATACGATTTCTGGAATAATCTTGGTCTATTTAAGCCGACACAACATGGTTTCTTGTCCAAACGTTCCACTGAAACGGCAAGCCTGACATTTTTTGATTACATAACGAAAAACCTTGATAGAAGCTGTCTAGCTGATGTGATTTTTCTAGATTTCAACAAGGCGTTTGATTGTATACCTCATGAAAGGATTTTATGTAAACTTAAGAATGCTGGTATTGATGGTCATCTTTTTCGTTTTCTTAAGAGTTGGCTTACAACTCGTGTACAGCGTGTTTCTTATAATGGTGTTCTTTCTGATGCAATTACTGTGACGAGCGGTCTTTTACAGGGCTCTGTACTCGGCCCATTACTTTTCTGTCTTTTTGTCAACGATCTCGATGATGAAATTCATAATAGTGCATTAATCAAGTTCGCGGATGATATAAAGCTATACATTGCCTGGCCAAAAACATCTGATCATCTATTATTTACTGATTCATTACAACGTGATCTCTCTGGTCTACTGAATTGGTGTACAGATAATGGACTATCCACAAATGTATCTAAATCTGGAGTTATGCATCTCGGTAAATCAAATCCAAGAGTTGAATACCATATCCTATTTGACAAACTTCCTACTGTCTCAATTTACAAAGATTTGGGCCTTACCTTCTCTAATACCATGGAATTCAGTGCTCATGTGAACATCATTGTTAATAAGGCACGAAGAATGCTCGGACTTATCAATCGCTCGTTTAATCATATAGATTACCGTGTCATTTTGAAGCTTTACTTGACGTATGTTCGACCTATCCTTGAGTTTGGTTGTCTTGTATGGAATCCATATCGGAAAAAGTACATTGATGAAATCGAAAGTGTACAGAGAAGAATGTCAAGATCGATTCGATATATGAAAGATTTAGCATACCGTGACAGACTAAACAATCTCGGCCTTTTGTCTCTGAACGCTCGTCGTTTAAGATACCAATTGATATTTCTTTTTAAGATTATTCATGGACATGTTGATGTTAACTTTGATGACTTTTTCACATATTCTGAAAGTAGTCATTTCTTACGTGGTCACACATCCAAGATTCGAACTGAATTGTCATTTCATGATTATCGCACAAAATTTTTTTCCTGTAATGTTATTCCGTATTGGAACTTACTCTCTGAAGAAGAGAAATCTGTGAGTACGTTGACTCAGTTTAAGAAATGTATCACTTGCATGTTTACACGCCATGACATTTGGTAGTACCCTTTTTATTTCTAACATGATAAACATTTGTCGACTGCCCTTTGTGGCTATGTATTTGTTCATCCAAATACAATTATTATTATTATTATTATTGTTTTGTTATTTGAGTCAATTGACGGAAATCAAATTCGCCAATTCCAATAACATTTCTGTCAATAGAAGTATGGTACAGTAGTTACACAAGTGTACAGGCCTGTGATTACTCCTCAAATTCCTCAAATTTGTTTATTACTCCTCAAATCCTCAAAAATTCCTCAAATATAGCTTAGCTATGAGAAATTCCTCAAATACGACACACAGGGAATTATAGATAGTGTATCGGGAAGAACAACGCACGATGCTGCGAAATCTGCCTTGACAGGGAGAGGGTTAACATCTCGCGCTGCAGTGACTGCTTACATGACAAAGATAGAGCGAGAAGCTGTCCCTTCCAAGTTCCAATGCATGCGATAACGTGACTCACACCTTTCATTACCTATGTGTAAATGTGTTAGCTGGGACATTGCTTCGTCTTGCTGACTATCAGACTCCGATTCTCAACTTCGCTCGCCATAACGTGCATTACCGTGTAACATACGAGTATATTTTAAAGACAACGTTCAACCGATGGTGTTTTTGTGCTGCGTTCCTAATTGTCGCAGTGGCTATAAGCCCAGGAAAATTAGGTCATTGAGAAATGCTCAATATTTCAGTTTCCAACAGACCCTGCTCTACATTCAAGATGGATGTCTGCTATCCCACGAAAGGATTTTACTCCTAATGAGAATCACAGTGTGTGTGATTCTTCAACACTTCAACGACCACGACTTCGAAACAACGTCGACCGACTCACGTGAAAGTAGACGGGAGAGTAGATTATCGCAAATTCTTCAGAAGAAACGATTGAAATCAACGGCAATTCCTTCAGTGTTCCCAGAGTGTCCTAAATATTTCACCAAATCTCCAAATGTTCCCCGATCTTCAAATTCGATTGCTGATTCCCGACGGTCCTTTGAGAACAATAGAATTGAGAATTTGATCAGAGAATCTATTGAGGAAGATTCGTTTGATTCTCTCGATGCTCTGCGTTCGAAACTAAGTGATTCTTCAAGTCACCCTCTCCCCACCAATATTGTGAAGGTAGATCATCAGTCGTGTTTGATTTTTATGTACGTCAGTGTTTCTAACATCGAACTTATGGCTCCTGTTCACAAAGCTACGGTGATCGTCGACGAAAGCATGAGCGTGCGAGTATTCGTGCTGTCATCAAAGTTAGCGAATTCCAACTTTCGCCATATCTTCAGTGGAGATAAAGTAAAAACTATTTCTCAACTTTGTAACGTTATTGCCTATACGAAGAATTTGTCAGAAAAACATTTAGATAACAACAGTAGCTCTCAGTACCTACAACTCGCTGCTTCTTTTCTTGAAACATTTTTAGATTGTGAAAGTCAATCAGATGACCCCGAATTTGAAATGTACCACCTAGTAAATTTTGTTATTGAGCAGCTACGACTTTGTCAAGTACCAAAGAATGCCAGAAAATATTCATGTAAGACGTTGGCACTTTCTTTTTTTGTGGCAGATTACAAGTGCATCTTTTTATAATAAATTAAGAGATATTTTCATTCTGCCCTCTATGACTACGCTGCGTTCATTGTCTAGAGGATCTGCAGTTGAAACCTGTTCGATTGATCTCGAGTATCTGCAAAGGAGATCAAGTTTTTTGGATGACAGAGAAAAAATTGCTACATTGATGATCGACAAAGTCTATACTGCTCAGCGTGTAGAACTCAGTAATGGACAATTTGTAGGTTATACATTGGATGGCATACCCGCCAAGACCGTTTTAACTTTTATGATTCAGTCGTCTTGTTCAAAATATAAGGATGTAGTGTGTTTAATTCCTGTGTTTCGATTTAATTCCGATATTTTGTACAATGAGTTTATGAGTGTCATTCGTCAAATTGATTCACTTTTTCATGTTGTTGCTGTTTCAACTGACAATCATGTGATCAACCGCTCTTTTTTCAAGCGACCATCTTCTCACACGAATGTACAATTGTTTGTCAAAGAATGAACTAAAACGAGTGAACAAAAAAGATGAGTCGGCAAGTATTACAAAAAAATGCAGGAAACTTCAGAGTGATTTTTGATGTACACAATGGTTGTCAAATCATGTAAATATGATGTTGTAAATATTCCTTCATTTTCTGTAAATAGTTCTTGCAATATTTTCTTATTTGTTGGATGAATGTTTTAACACGAATTTTTGTAAATATTGCAAAATTATGTAAAAAAACAAGAAACTGTAGAGAAATGCTGCAAACTGTAATAAATTTTCTTGTCATATTCTTCATTGCTTTAATTATTTATATAGTGTATAAAGATGGGGATGTGCGTATATACATGAGTTATGATATGCAATTAATAGTTGTACATAGCGATTTAGTATCTTGACTTAGGTAACATGAGTGGTAGTGTTCTAAACTACTAATGAAAGTAACCCTCATTATGTCAGTAGTGCGACGTTGTTGTTCTTCCCGTAACAAAAGATATAATCTATAATTCCCTGACGACACACTACAGACTAAATGTCGGATAATGTATTGTTTTTTGGCGAATGGCGATGATATGTAAACTTGAAACAAGAAGCTAAGATAGAATCCTGTAACATGTACCCTACATCCATGCTGCTAATCATGATTTATTTCTTTTCTTTTTCTTCTCATGATTTATAACTTAATGATTTTTCTCTCACACACTTGGTAGATTTTAGATAGCGTAATCCCGCTGTGCTACCTAGATCTGATATTTTGATTGGAAACAGACCTGTCCTTTTATCATCTGAATGGGCAGACTGTTAAATAAAATCTTTTCAATATATAAGTGATAAACATAATTTTGAAAAGAGCGACTTACTCACCAATTCATTCCACATGAGGAGAGGAGAACCGTTGCTTGTCCTTCTAGTAAGTATTTTTAAATTGCTAGACATTTTAGGATATAATGATTTTCTTTTAGCCATGTCATATTTAGCACATCAAAAATTAACCAGTCGTTAGCTTGTTATTTTAATTTTGTTACCTTGACGCACTTTGTTACGTTGAATGCATTGAATGTCGTTTTCATTTCTGCAAGCTACAGGGCTGCAGATGTTCCGGTTCGTCTGGAGTTATTTTGCTAAGCAGAGAAGTTGTCCGAAGTTATTGTCTGTCGAACTCACTCATTAAATGCTTTCATGTATTTAATGAGTGAAACACTGCGATCAACCTACAGAAATTGTGTATTTGAACACTGCAATTTTTTACTTCTAACTTCATAATATTGCTTAGAATTCCAACAATAAAATGCACACTCAATTATTTATATTAATTATCTTGACCTTTGTCACAACCTTCTTTATATGTTTCTGCGACTATGTGGCTGCTAAATGCATGTCTGTACTTCTTAAGCTTAAGGATATCGATCTTCCATATCCATTACATGATAACATGTAGGTAGCCCAGCCCACTTGGATTTCAGTGCTCTTATCAACTGAAGCTTTTGTTTCACTCACTCTCTTCCATTTTATTTCCGCTGAACATGAACACATCCGACGGGGTAAAGCGGATGGTCCCTAAATTAAGTGTCTACATGCCTCCTGGTCACTAGCGTGCGGGGGTTGGAAGCGTGTGAAGCTCTGCTATCTCATGAGTCTTTTCGCAGCTACATTTTCCAGGGTCTGCCGACCGACATTTATCCTGGATGAATTATTCACGTATAGATCGTTTTCACAATTTGCTGAACACAGGTTGGTGTGAAATTAGTGCACACATTGCTTATCGTTGTATGTGAACTTATATTAATTAAGACACTGAATCACATAGTCCTGGGTTAGTAGATTTTCAACCTGGGTCTACTGCAAGATGTGGACGTCAATATCTCGGCGCAACTTCATGCGAATAGAGGTGATAATCTTTCACTCTTTGCCTGTATGAGACCAACAACTCAACTGGCAAGCCTGTTCCCGACACTTGTTTTGTGTTGTATGAGAGAATTCATGTTCATTTGAATGTACGAATAGATTGGAGCGATATGATCAAACGCTAACAAGTAAACAAAACCCACCAAAACTTATGTAGCATAAAGTAAAATTAATAAATTAGTGTGCAATGTGGCGTATCCTTCATTATAAATTACTGACTTTTTTTAAGTCACAAGCCTTCCGTCAACGATTTTAAGCTTTCTATACTTATGGGTTACTCTCCTCCCAAATTTGTCTAAAGTCCGTAAAAATTAATCGTTGCAAAGCCCCAGATGCATGTGGTTGAGGATATATCCTACATTAAAAAAATTACAGTATACAAATCTGGCAAGCATCATTAAATTGGAGACGATAGCGTGAAGCAGAGCGATATCAGCAGTTTGATCTGACATCCTCTGTTCGACACATTCTAAGCAGATAAGGCAACAAATTCATTTCGCAACAACGCGGGAAGTGATGATGACCAAGTCAGTATTCCTTTGCAATATACACAACTTCAAAAAGTGGGGTGTGGTCAACCCTTGGGTTACCTTCTTCGTTGTGACTTTCATGATTTGAAGTTTGGCCCAAAATCCGTGCTAAAATTTGTAGTTTTTCTTGCACTTATCATATTAGGCTCCGTTTCCATTCCTCAAATTTTTCACAAAAAATCCTCAATTTTTTCATAGGCCAATCGCAGGTCTGCTCAAAGTGATGGGAAATTCGTATTTATTAATAAGTTCACGAATCTCGCGACTAATTCTATCGTTCACTTGCTTTGTTTTCAGCATGACAGCATTTTTTTTATTTTCCTTTTTGCTTCACTTCGAAACGCGCTGTTTGCATAATCAAATTAAGACACGACACGGTTAAAAAAAAAATTCGAAGAATCCAGGAAACGGAAGACGCCAAAGTTAAACAATTACCCTAGTGGAGAATCTTGTAAATAATTAGGTAATTAAAAGTCATGAATGAATGAAATAATACTGACAACATAGAGTAACCTACTCTAGTATAGAGCAGGTACTGAAATACGTATAAAGGCAAGTCTACTCAACTAAAGACGGTAAGGGAAATAAATTAAAACTTATAAACGATTTAATTTTATCAAACAAGAAAGAAACCTAAAACCAAAATTAAGTTTGCTATGTATGGAGTCATCAGGGAGGAACCATGTGGCTGCATGAAGCAAGGTTTCGGCCCCCAACCTCCAACCTATACCACATGGCGGGGCCAGGCCAACCATATCGAATGTACGATATGGAAGGTCTCTCCAAGCCTGAGGAAACATAGCAGAACCAAACCGAAAATAAATTTTTTAATATATTTGGACAAAAGGACGCACTTTTATTCACTTTAATTCACTTTTATGGAAAAAAATGTTTGTTGCAATTATTTTTTGGTGAATTTGGTACAGAGCTGCATCTTTTTTGGACGCCGTCTGTAGTGTGCAATTGCTTTTAACCCGACTCGGTAGGCAACGATATTTTCGAGCCTGAATGGAATGGTTTTCGCACTACTTGTCATTAATTCCGTTCGAATTGTTAGCAAGCAAGTTAGTGTTTATATTTCTTGAAATGGAAGTCGCAAAATACAGAATGTAGATATGTAAAAGGACGATGTAAGCACGAATTAATAAGTATATTTAAATGACAAATAATGCATAAATACAGGAGGAGATGGCATGACACAAACACTTCGAATTTGTACTAAAAGCAGAACCGTTTAACAGAAGGATGTATTATTCAAGGTTGATGTCCCGGAAAAGAAGGAATGTTGACGCCGAAGTGTGGTACATGTTGGCATTCTCAACACGTTAGGCAGTCTGTCTGGCACGAGGTAATACAATGGATGCTCAACGTGGGTTTCCGCAGCGCTTAGCAATTTGCTGGAAGTCTTTTCCATTTTGGTGGGAAGGGACGGAAACATAGAACACTGACAATCAATGCCACAAATTAGTCTGTGAGCCCTACATTGGAACTTTTCTAATTTATCCATCAGAGAAATAAGTAAACTGCCATAAACTGGGGACGCGTACAGAAGTGATTGTAATCAAACAGTGATAAATACGAATCAAATGTTGTCTACACAGAAAATATTTCAGACGTTAGATGATGTAAATAAAATCTTTGAGATGCAACTCTAAGAATAAAAGAAATCTGGGTGTCCCTTTTACACGATTGATGAAAATCTAGTCCTAGGAGTTTGACAAAATCAACATGAATAAACCCACCGAGACTTACAGGGCCGGGGTTGTAGGAGCGAATTATTACCATCTGCCTGCACTTGGCTGTATTTAAAATGAGACATTTACTTGTAATAATTGATTGAGTCTTTGGGGTCAACTTGAGATGCACAGTTGTGTTTTACAGCTTCAATGATCCCGATATGGTCAGCATACTTAATGCAGTCCACATTTGTAAAAAGAAAACTGATTGATCCCACAAAAGCCGCAAAACAGCTTATGTCAATTAAATTTTGATCCTCCACCGTCTAGCATCATTAGCGAATGTCGTGGGACTGAAATGTGATACCATAGGATATCCCTTGATTTGTGTATCAACTTGAATATGTGTATGTACATGAATAAGCTTGCTCTTATCTCTTGATCTTCCTATAAATTCTCAATCAAGCTTTTATCTTATCTTTCAGATGGATCTTTCGTTGGATATGATGTCAGAGGGAATTCAGTGGTCAATATCAGAAAAGTAGTCAAATGGAAATTTTCAGAATTCAAATTGTATTTCAATTAGATGCTCATTGTATGAAGCTTTGGCGTCAGTATACACTCACCTGGGTTTGGACTCTTCTGAAATATTCAGACTTACATGTTAAGCTGGAGCGCTGCGCTACTTTCGGTCCGAATGCCTGTCCTATCGACTTCCAATGTCACTCTGGGCTGGACGACCGTGCCACAGAAACTATGATATATTTGCCATACTACTGATCACCGATCTTACTCTTGCAAATGAGTTAATGTGCTTGAATTATGTTGACAGCTTTTGATGCTTCTTCGATATATTTTGTGAAGTTCATCGTTGTGTTTTCTATTGATTGACCTGCATGGCAATTCTAAAATTGAAATGATGAGCGTTGGCCGATAAGTTTTGTACACTAGAACCCACTTATAACGTACTTCAAGGGACCTAAAAAATTGGTACGTTATATCCGAGGTATGTTGTATCCGAGGTGTGCAAGAACAAGTTGCATAAGAAGTATTGAAGCCTACTTCTGCACCAAATTAAGTTGTCA
This sequence comes from Prostheceraeus crozeri, assembly GCA_907163375.1. Taxonomy (NCBI): domain Eukaryota; kingdom Metazoa; phylum Platyhelminthes; order Polycladida; family Euryleptidae; genus Prostheceraeus; species Prostheceraeus crozeri. The sequence goes on along the minus strand of CAJQUW010001045.1, from coordinate 55,025 downwards.
ATTGCAATAGTAAGGTCCTATCCATCATGACCAGCTAAATCTCACTATGCATCAACATAAATACATGTACATGTAATGTAAATTTATATGTATGCCCTAGCCCTACATGTATGATCATGCCTACCCGAGAAAACAGCATAGTGTCTTAACAATTCTCTATTGTGTAAGAAAAAATATGCAATTTCTGAACATGAATCTAAAAACTGAATGACTAAAAAAACAACGTAAACAGCGCAGTGACGCGTTAAGAAGACACCATCACAGCCAATGTCTTAATTCCAGTTCACTTCTATCGATTGCTCATTGGACGGATTCGACACTCAAAAGTTGTCCTCCTCCGAGCCAATGACAAGAGCTGTTGCTGCCATCATCAAACGCAGCAAGTTATTGTAGAATCGTGTCAGCTTCGTTTAGATGATTCAGAATACTTGAATACTTTCATCCCTAAGTACGTTGTAAAAAATCAAAATTTGCTCTGTGGACCCTTGAAAAGAGTTCGCTATATCCGAGTACGTTATAACCGAGGCATTTTATATAGACATAATAGGAATTTTTGTCTTGAGAATTTGGAATTTGAGCTTCTTTACAACTGAAATTGGATGTTAATCGTTATGTAAATACATATCACACCGTTGATTTTACTGACGGTATTCAGAGTGGTAATCAAGGAATCACTCATTGCAATTTTTTGTCTTCTATTTTGCTTTCAAGTAAGCATCTTGAAAGTAAAACAGCAGACGAAACATAATATGGTAATGGTTGGTATATTACAAAACCAATGGCTACCGTACTACCTTTCCCAGTGAGATGGTTATGAAAGTGTTTCGGCAGTAGATTTACATGTAGATTACTGCCACAAAATGAAGTTAATGTAATATGACTAATTTAATTCTTCATTGGTGGCAAGGTGTTTTCGATAGCCATGTAGGCCTAACATGCATGATTATTAGGTCTTTATTTGGTATGCATGTTTCCTTTATTGGCTAACAGCAAGACTTGCTAAGTGAATCCTCGATATAAAAAATATGTTAAGGTAGGCCAGTAGCGAATGATCATTTTAGTGCTTGAATCTGACATTTTGAAAGACATTCAAATTTTCTTCATGAACCTGCGAATCGGCAAATAGCGTATTGTCTAATCGAATCATTATTCCGAGATTTGACTTGACTCTTAATTTCTTATATCGTAGAACGAAGAACTGAGTTACGTTTTAGAGAATAATGTTTTCGTGACATTCCAATCAATTCTGACAACATCAGATTCAATTGATTTAAAATTAATTTGTATACATAATTAGGAATTGTGTGATGATTTTCATGCACTCAATTGCATGTGAATGGGTGAATGTTCAGTTCTACTACGGTTACAAGCGCGCTGCTCATCTGTAGTCAGCGTATTTGTAGGGCCTACAGGAATTATAAAGCGTCACAGAATTTTGTCAGTAATTAAGATGCAAACCCTGACTACCTGAATCCGCTTCTGTAGGCTATACGTCGACTAATGACCAACACACAGTTTGATACCCTAGACTAGTAGAATTGGGAATCCTACTTTCTAATGCAAATGTGGCGTAGCAATACGGTCAGAAACTAGGCCTATACGCTTTTTTTCTACGTGTGCAGCAGTGTTTTGGTGGGATGAATTAATTTATCTCTTATTCCAAGTCTATTACGGAATAATTTCATATACTTCGACGAAATTTGAGGGCGATTTCCCAATAAAATCCCTGTAGTTCATGATCTCGGCAGTCATTAACATTTGCATTGGAAAACTTATTCAATCCTCCTCTAGTGAGATTATAGGCAAGTAAATGCAAAAATGGTGAATCTATGAAGAGGTCACAACATTTCCCGCATAGGCTGTAGACAAATCACCTAGTGGTCGTATTTCACTGTAGCCCAGTCGCTCTACGGAATGACAAAATCAATTATGCATCAAATGACCATTTTCTAACAGTAATATGAAAAATAACTGATCACGGTAGTCTCCTCTGTGGGAACGCATCTTGCGGAAAGCTAGTAAGGCCTACATGGAATGATGTCATGCTACAGTTCAGCAATATTCCTTAGCATCTTCGCTTGCGAAATTTCCCAGCAGTAGTTCGCGACTTCGAGCTTCTTGTTTTCTCTAATAATCTCTATGTTTTCATCCTCTATTGACGATGGCGCTTATTTCTCCCGTACCGCTACCAACTCCTACACATGGAAGATCTGTCTACCAAATAGAAATTGCTTGCTGTCTTTCATAATGATGAACTAGTGAAGAATCTGGTCGTAGATTTGTACATCTCCGGACATCCAGGAATTTACAACAACAATTATTTGAACCACTATTTACTGCGCCATTTCATGGAGAATAAATCATTTTTAGTTCAAGCTCTTGTAAATTTAAAAAATTTCCCTTTTAACCCTTATCAGGTCACCAAAATCAACATCCTCATCCGGTCAAACGGTCACAAATTGTGACCACTCATAAATGTGCCGAATCATGTCGAGAAATGAAGCCTATTCACAAATATTGATCAGTTCTATACTCATACGTATCCAATTACATCCTCATCAATGCCAATTAATGAAGTATTGGGCATACATGTAATGATAATAATAATAGTATACTACATGTTGTAGTAATATGATATTATACATACTAGGCCTAAGTCCGAAACACAAACTAGTTGTAGCTAATTGAAAGCAAGATTTAGAAGGCCTGCAACTCAAAATTCCAATTGCTTTAATAGAAAAACAGAATCCCATTTGAACTTCACAACAAACACTACATACAGATATATAGCATACATGATTGCATGTAGGCCTATTAAAAAATCTAAGTGAGCTCATGACAGTCTTCACATTTCGTGATCACCTTCAAAACTCTATGATTGGGGCATATCGGGCGATCACAATCGTCGCAGTAGGATCTTGTGGTTTTGCGACAAAATCTGCATTTCGAACATCGGCTTCACTCGAGCATTAGTTTTGCAGGGAATAGTCATTTCATATTTGAAACCAACCTTGTCGGCTGCTTCCTTTGTATATCGACGCACAGCAGATCTCTGAAGTCGCCGTTCAGCTGATGGCTGCGCCAATTGAAAGGTGAGCATTCGGAGAAATTCTTTCTTGTTGCGAGTAAGGCCACTCTTTTTGGCAAGAAGAAATGCGTTATTGTTTGCAACATCAATGATATTGAAAAACAAAAACAAGGGCCATCGGTGTGTCTTACGTCGGCACGAATACTCTTCGACATTACCTTCCATTGTATCCACGCCTCCTTTGGAAGCGTTGTATTCAAGAATAACAAGAGGCTTGTTCTGAGTCTTCTCCGAAATCCGAGTGTCTGAATGACTTGATGTAAGGAGGACAACATTTTTCTTTTTCTTGGGTATGTAGGAAATGAGGGACACTTTTTTGTCATGTTCAAACGCGAATCGACTTGAGTGAACAGATTGATCATCAGTTGTTCGAATATAACTTGGGATTTCTCGTCGGTGAAGTCTCATTGTTCCCAAGATAGTAAGATTGTGTTCAAGCAACTTTGCAGCCAATGCATACGAAGTAAGGTAATTGTCACAAACAATGTTGTGGACATCACAGATAACATCCGTCAGCATATCTCTCGGTGCGCAGTGCTCTATTGTTCTAAGTGAAAATGTGGTGAACTATTCTTTTACATCTATTTACTGTAACTTCCGGTTATCTGATTCACATGGTTTTTTGATGAAAGTTGTTCTCAATACGCTCAACTTTCTGACTAAACCTACGACCACCAGAATGGAATCTACAGCGACTTTAAGTTGAGAATGGACCGATTCTCCTATTCGCACTGTGTTAAGATCTGAAGTTTCTGCCCACCTAATAGGTTCCGCTCGTGTACCGCAAATTTCGCTGAATTTCCGTTCTGTAAGGCTTACCATGCGACCTGAGATCAATTTCTATGGAGCTATATGACTCATAGTCGAAGCTAAATTCATTACCTTAATAAAAGGTCATCCCAAGAGAAGTATGTAGTTGCGAAATATGGTGATTACACTACAGAAAATGCTGGTCACAATTTGTGACCGTTTGACCGTCTACGTATAAATATTGCATAAATATTGATTACTTTATCTAATCAACTCAGGATTTTAACACAGTATTTTAGGCTTGAAATGGTTCATCGTCCATGAATTCCAGACCGATAGATCCAATACTTGATGCATTACAAAACTCAAAAGATGCTTGGTCACAAATTGTGACCGTTTGACCCGATGAGGGTTAAATTATCATATTGAGCATTCCATGTATTCACATGAAGCTAACATGTCAGCATCACTACTAAGTTACTACAATATCCACTACTTCGTGCATTGGCGAAGAAGCAACATGCTTATAGCAACTGAACGGCCCTGCTGCTTTGCATTTTAGACGCATTTATAAAAAAAGACAACTTGCACATCTTGCGATAGTTTTATCACGAAAATGAGTAAAAAAAATTTAGCCACAAAATCGCTATTTGACCAGATGAGCTTTTGTTGTTAACAAGCGACGTTCACACAGGGTAAGTGACTTATTTGTTAAGACGATAAACAGATACACGCACATAAAAGAAAATGGAAGAATTTTGATCAGCCGATTATTTATTCAACGACTGAAATCTACATGCGAAAACCACTGTAAAGTTATGTGACATCTGCCAACATGGAAAATTGTTTTTCATGACATTTCACAGAGTCAGAAGGGCACAATTATCCAACAAAAAAGATTTGATAGAAAATATAAAATATACAAACAGCTGTGTTCCTTGTCAAGTGAGAATGGCTGATGGAACAAACGTACGCTTCCTCCGACACATGCTGTGATAAATGACAATTGATGAAGTTGTAAGTTAGGTATGAATCCCCCCGGACAGTACCACGGATTGAGAAGAAAAAATATACTTATTTCTGCTAGGCCTTTCACCTGTATCTTACAGGCATCTTCAGGCAACTGTTTATTATTCCGCTTCAAACATTTATCAACATACACTGAAAGAATCAAGTTGCAAGTGCTTACGCAAATATCATCACAATAATTGGGTAACGGATAGGTTGATGAGAGTCGTACGTAATTATCTGATTAAGGTGGACAAGACTAGACGAAATGACTTTCTTAATCTTACTAAGGAAATCTTACAAGTTCTGACCAGAAAGTACCAGTCGTGCTAAGTCTTAGCAAATCTATCAGATCTGATAGGATCTTATTTGTGATTTTTAGAAATCTTTTGAGTAGAAAAAAGTCTTGTATTTTGCGTTTGTCTACATATATCCAGTACACTGATGTTCCATTAGTGCCATTTAACAAGTAAAACCATTGATATCGTCTGATCTTCGCACTATATTCGGACTTCAAATTTTAAATTTTAAGTGACTTTTCTTAATTTCAATTATCAACTGGTAAGGTCTGAAAAGATCTTATTTTGCAAAAGATAAGACTTAGTAAGTCTGATACTTTCTGGTCAGGAAATGTAAGATCTTAAATAAAATAAGTTCTGATCAGACTTAACCCTCGGACGGCCACGGTCGGTTATATTCCTAGGACGGCCAAGGGTGGCTTGAAAAGCCTCCCTCACTAATTCGACATTATATTGTTTTTATTGACTTAAATTAGTTCAAGTATGGTAACGAAAGCTTCCTCTCTGAACTGTTAGTCATAAAATTGCATTTTCGCAGAAATTATTTCGATTCTATAACCTAGCCATAACATTTAATTAAACTTCTAAGATCCTTATTATCGGAAGTGAATGAGTTGTCGCGCTCGTTAATGAACTTCAAAGCAATCAGCCAAGCCTTATGTGTGTGTGTGTGTGTGTGCGTGGGTGCGTGAGAGAACAAACCGCTTTCGCTTGTGCGTGACAATGAATGACAATGAATCAAGTCATATAGTGTGAATAGCTGTTCATCTCGGCTGTCGCTTCTTGTTTGATCGATCGTGTGCAAGAAAGCATGGCTCGCAGACAACCGAAACGAATAGCTGCTTTGACAGCTGAGCAATCTATTTGTACTGTTTTCGAAGATGGAGAAGACGCACCATCTGATGAATCGGAATTGCTTGATGTTCAGCATATAAGTGACGTCCACGCCGAAGCTGATGGTGGGGTTGAAGATCACGAATTGGACGTGGACAGTGATGATGAAATCGTGCCATTGAGAAGACGCTTACATGAAACCGAAAGCAGCCTTATATCACAAGATACACAGCAAATGTACATTGATAAAAATGGTCAGATGTGGTATAGCGAAGGACCTGTTCAACGCAGACGTGACGCAGCTAATATCCTGCGAAACTCTGGTGGCCCTACCAGTACCTCAGTGAAAGACACTAAAATGGAAACTTGGCAACTTTTCTGGACTGATGATCTTCTTCAGAAAATTCTCACGTTCTCTCAAATGAAAGCGGATGCATTGAGTTTACCTATTCAATTCACAATGACATCTCTAAAAGCCTATATTGCTATTCTCTACTTTCGGGGAGCCAATCAAGACAATAAAATCCCAATCGATGAGCTTTGGAATGAGAAATATTCGACTTTCTATCGTACCGTCATGAGTCGTAATCTCTTCAAGCTGTGGAATCGCTGTCTTCGTTTTGACGACATCAATCTTCGGGAGGATCGAAAGAAAACTGACACATTTGCGGCGATGAGGGAAATTTGGGAAGATTGGAATTCACGATTGAGACTATTCTTCGAACCGACGTCGTGTATTTGTGTTGACGAACAATTAGTTGCATCCAAGTGTAGATCTCCACATCGAATATATAATCCTTCGAAACCCGGGAAATATGGGGAGCTCATTCGTTGGTGCTGTGACGCAAATGTTCGCTACTTTCTAAACGGCAGTCCATTGACGAAACGCCCTGAAGATCACGACGCCCTCCTCCTGCATAAAGAAGAAAACAAAGCTAAAAGGTTGGTAATGAATCTTGCAGCGCCTTTTTTCGAAAAAGGTCTGAATGTCACACGAGACCGTTTCTTCACTTCTCTTGAGCTCGCCGAAGAACTCCTGGAGAGGAAAACTACCTATGTTGGAACTGTTGCAACCAACAAAAGGCATCTGCCGCCTGTGCTTCTTCAAACGAAAGAAAAATTCGAATCTGTCTTTGTTTTGGCGGTACAGATAAAAAAGTGACACAACAATCGCATCAATACTCAGCAAAGAAAAAAGTATTTCTCCTATCGACAATGCATCACAATTCCACAATTGAAAATAACATCAAGAAAAAGAGCGAAATACAGATGTATTACAACTCGACTAAAGGAGCTGTAGACACTGTGGACGAAATGTGCAAGCATACAACCACACGGGTCCCTACGCGACGATGGACAGTGGTCCATTTTCATAATATGTTGGACGTTAGTGGCGTCAATACCTTCACATTGTTCAATTTGAATCATCCTGACTGGACCCTTCTGCCAGTGGCCAAACGGCGCAGATGTTTTCTCCACTCATTGGCACATGAACTGGCTGCTCAGCATGTGAGTGATAGACTTCAAGATCCTATTGGATTGTCATCTGCAACGATTGATATTTTGAAGAAGTTTACGAACACGGAACGAGTCCACGATGAACATGAAATTAGCAGCCAATGCTTATCTGCTGTTCAAAGATGTTTTCGTTGTAAGGAAGGTGGGAAATCTAGCAGAAATTCAAACAAGACACGTTTCTGCTGTTCCAAATGCGAGGTGCCAGTTTGTGGCAAGCATTCACAGCCTATGAGTTATGTATGTCATCAGTGTTTGTGACTCTCAACTTTATCTGTAATAGCCAATTTGGTAATAATTATACATAGGTTTATACCTCCTTTTCTATAGTACATGTTCACGCTATATATGTATGCAATTGATAGTAAAAAATTCTATATTATGTATCAAATAGAGTTGAATAGTTTTGAACACTATCGTTTTTTCGTTATTTGATGTCTAAGTGAGTACCTAAAAATTAAATTTAAATCCATTCGTTTCAAAAATATAATGCTCAAACTTTACAATTCTGATGTCAAGATACATAGGATAAAAGTCATTAACTGTCATCATTCAAAACTCTTTCGTTTATTAGTTATCTTTATTTGAAAAAATAGGAGGTTCTGAGAACCACCCTTGGCCGTCCGAGGGTTAATAAGACTTAGCAAGTCATTTCGTACACCCCGCCCCTCACTTTGCTAATTTCAACCATGCCCGACTCATATTTATTCTGTTGTTGAAAGAAGACATTCTTTCCGATAAGATATACTCCTTCACTTTTCTCTTATACCAGTGCCTTTCTCTCGACAACACACGCCCCTCATCCCACGCCATTATGTGACCCTCTTCCCAACAATGTCTCGCAATTTCTGAGTTGGCAGTTTGTGCTTTTGTTACATTGTTCTTATGTTCTCTGTTTCAGTCCTCGTTTTGTCTCTCCAACATATCCTTTGTCGCAGTCTTTGCATGGAATATGATAAATGACCTCTTTTGCCTCTCTTATTTCTCTTTTTCTCACTAATCTATCTATCTCCGATAGTTCCACTGCTCTTTTCAAATACACGAATCTTGTGGCGTTTCATTATTTTATTGATATTCTCGGTCGGATTCTTTTTGTGGTAAAACCATCACTCCTTCCCATTTGTCTTCTTCATTTTCCGTTTCTTTTTTCGTTTGGTCTCCCAAAAATACATAAGGAAGAGTACGCCCGGTAGTTTGTACTACAGGAAGCCTGACTACCCCTCTTTCAAAGAAGCTGGTGAGGATCATCAAAGTCTACAGAAACGATGCCGAGAGCAGAGTCAAAGACACTGTTGAGGTTTGCTCAAAAGTATGAGAGTGGGAACTAAAAGATTCGGACCTATTGTTTTCACTAGACGTTCAAGCCATGTATCCGTCTATTCCAGTGGAGGAAGCAATGTCGAGTGTTGAAAGAAGGTTACGGAATGACAGTAACCTGCCTGATAGCTGTAGTTGGAAGGTGGAAAGTATGTGTCGTTTGTTGGAGTTGGTCACAAAATCTTCTTTTTTCGAGTTCAGCGGAATAGTTTATCAACAGATCAGTGGTCTCAGTATGGGTAGTTGCCTAGCTCCTATTTTGGTGGATATTTTCATGGACGATTTTGAGAATCACATATTCACAAAGAGAAGATCTTTGAGACTAATAGTCCCGAAGAAGCATCTTCGTTACGTGGATGACTGTTTAGACGTAATAGAAAGCACGGAAAATAACATCGAAGAATTAGTCAAGTATATGAACTCAGAACATCCTAACATCAAATTCACATATGAGGTAGAAGATAAGAACACCGGAAGTTTGTCATTTTTAGACGTTGAGCTTGAAAGAATAGAAAAAGTAATAAGCACTGGAATTTACACAAAGAAGACACACACAGATTTATACATCGACGCAAGATCGAATCACAGTGAGCGTGTAAAAATGGGAGTGATGAAAGGACTGGTCAGAAGGGCAATGAGTTTGTACGGGTAATAAGAGAAGAGAGGAATTGGAACACTTGCGGTTAGTTTTCAGACGGAATGGGTACAGCCAAAGCTTTATTGATAAGTGTATAAGATCGGTGAAAAAAGAAGAAGGGCGAGAAAAAGAAACGGAAAATGAAGAAGTCAAATGGGAAGGAGTGATGGTTTTACCACAACTCAATGCCATTGACTTGTTCATATGAAGTGTCTACGAAGGTGAATGTTTTGGGTATTACATATGCGGATAATTTGTCATGGAAGTGTCATATAGATATTGTGAGTAAAAAAGCAAATCGAAAATTGAATCTTCTACGCAAACTGAAAAATGTACTCAACAAACGAGGTATGATTACCTTGTACCACTCTTTCATTACAAGTACACTTGAATTTTGCAATCCACTTTTTATTGGTATGAATCATCTCGAAAACAACAGGCTTGAGGCTATAAGGTGCCGTTGCCATCGCATCACATGTGGTCGAGACTGCCAATGTGGTTCATTTACTCCCCTGTACATTCGACGCAACCAACAATCGATGAAAGTGCTTCGTTCCATGATGAACGCATCTTTTGCATCATTTAGTGCCTCCAATTCACCGTTTCTCAAAGCATTTTGTAGTGCCACGAATTAAGTCAAAACGCCGCCACTCGTCTTTCATTCCGTCGAGCATAAGTATTTACAATCGCCTTTATGTTTGAGCATCACTTCTCGTTCTAATTTTTACTGCTGATTTTGTATAAACATTTTGTGCTCTTTTTGTAAATGAAATTGCATGGTTTTCAATTCTAAATATAAACATTCATCATCATCATCACAAAAAGAATCTGACCGAGAATATCAATAAAATAATGAAACGCCACAAGATTCGTGTATTTGAAAAGACCAGTGGAACTATCGGAGATAGATAGATTAGTGAGAAAAAGAGAAATAAGAGAGGCAAAAGAGGTCATTTGTCATATTCCATGCAAAGACTGTGACAAAGGATATGTTGGAGAGACAAAGCGAGGACTGAAACAGAGAACATAAGAACAATGTAATAAAAGCACAAACTGCCAACTCAGAAATTGCGAGACATTGTTGGGAAGAGGGTCACATAATGGCGTGGGATGAGGGGCGTGTGTTGTCGAGAGAAAGGCACTGGTATAAGAGAAAAGTGAAGGAGTATATCTTATCGGAAAGAATGTCTTCTTTCAACAACAGAATAAATATGAGTCGGACATGGTTGAAATTAGCAAAGTGAGGGGCGGGGTATCTTGTCCAGCTTAATCAGATAATTACGTACGACTCTCATCAACCTATCCGTTACCCAATTATTGTGATGATATTTGCGTAAGCACTTGCAATTTGTTTCTTTCAGTGTATGTCGATAAGATGTTTGAAGCGGAATAATAAACAGTTGCCTGAAGATGCCTGTAAGATACAGGTGAAAGGCCTAGCAGAAATAAGTACATCTATTCTTCTCAATCCGTGGTACTGTCCGGGGGGATTCATACCTAACTTACAATTATCATGACCACGTTGAACAATTAATTGATGAACTATCACTATTTCGTAGAAATTTTCATTTTTCAGAGGACAATTCTTCAGTATACAAGGTCGTTCGATTTTCGGTTTAAGATTTCTGCTGTAATGCTTTTAGCCGATAATAAATGCGAATATCGATTTTCCCGTTTCGGATGGATTCTCATTTTTCTATCGGCAATACTGTCGACAAATAGCCTACAATGTGGAGTAGTACACATTTCGGGCTTCTTAAAGAATCGATTATATTTAAACTTCACTCTCACATATCTATTTTTGCAATTATTCAGTGCACTGATCGCTAGGAAAATACAATTTTATCTCACATTAGATCGAAAAAATTCAGTTTGAAGACGTTCATCAAAAGCCTCAAATGAGAAACAATAAAATTAAGAGATTCATGACGCACTAGGCGATGATGATCTTCACAAAATCAAGAGAAAGGCTCAAAGGCAGTCCTGAAATCGTACAAAACGGTCATGTAACTTTAACCACTTTTCAATTAAGGAATTTGGAGGTGACATCCACAGCTCCACGAGTTCTCAAGCACTCTATAAATTGACAGACAAGTACATGTATAATCAAATAAATAAACAGTTGAACACATTACAAATGAAGCACCTCAGTCATTTTCTCTTCTGTGTATCCGCCGGTGTCTAATTAGATTACTTGACTGGCTAAAGGACCTCCCGCATGACTCACAAGTGAATGGTGTTTCACCCGTGTGTATTCGCCGATGCCTTATCAAATTACTTGATTGGCTAAACGACCTCCCGCAGTCTTCACAAACAAAAAGCTTGTCACCTGTGTGTATTCGCCGATGGATCCTCAAACAACTTGAATCTGCAAATAACCTCCCGCACGTCTCACAAGTAAATGGTGTCTCACCAGTGTGTATTCTCTTATGTCTTGCCAAAGTACTTGAATGGCCAAAAGACCTTCCACAAGCCTCACAAATGAACGGCCTGTCACCAGTGTGATTCCGACGATGTCTTTCCAACGCACTTGAAACTGCAAACGACTTCCCGCAGGTTTCACAAATGAATGGGCTGTCACCAGTATGCTTCACCCGATGACTTTTCAACGCACTTGTAGATGCGAACGACTTCCCGCAAGTTTCACAAATGACCAGCTTGTCACCAGTGTGTTTCCGTCGATGATTTACCAAACTACTGGCTCGTTTATACAATTTTCCGCACCACTCACAAGTGAATGGTGTCTCACCTGTGTGCATTCGCCGATGATTTCTCCAACTATCTCTTTGGTTGAATGACTTACCGCACCACTCACACATAATAGACCTTTCACCTGTGTGTATCCGCCGATGTCGTACTAAGCAGCTAGAATTGACGAACGACTTCAGGCACCACTCACAAATGAAATTTCTGGCTACGCTTTCGGATTGGACTTCAACAGTCACTGACATATTCGACTCCACGAACAACTGAAACGACGAAAAGATGAATACATAGAATAGGGATATATACGCAGAGCGTCGACTCAAAAAAGTATCTGTATACAGAGAAAATTTTCATATGAAAAGATTCAGTTTTTTGCGGAGATTACGTTCCCGTTGTCCAAAACATTATTTGAGCAGTTTCAAAAAAAAATTTTGCCAATTAATTTACAGTAGAATTCGCTTATATCGGCTTCGGCTATATCGGCGATTCGCCTATATCGGCGCATTTTCGCTGTCCCTGACAGAAAAAAATCGTTTAAAACGGCGGATTTCCTGGAAATCCTCAAGCGATGTGTTTTGCCTAGAAGAGTCACTAGAATGACAGTATATGTGGACGCGGATGGCTGTAGATTCTGTTAGGACTATCCGATTCTAACTATTCTAGTGGCATGTGAAAATTTAGATCTTCTACAATTCATCTCGATCATGTTTGGGGGTTTGATCAAAATTGTAGAATCTAGCAGCCGAGGAAAGATAAGTAGGCTTGCCACTGTATCTCACTGATAATTCTCACATAATTAGTCTTTCATTCGACGTGATGATTGCATTGTTAACGCCTTCACCTACGATGCTATTGTCAGACCTGACTGAGTGACTGTTGCGTCATCAAAGGAGCACAAGCTACCGTCGAAAACATTGTTGAGTTCGATGCATGTCCTCTCTCTAGACAGAAAGCGGCTCGCCACCCCATCCATCTCTATGGTTTCACCTGCACGTGACTCTTAGCAGCGTCTTGATTGACTTAGATTGGCTGGCTTCGCCTGCACGTGACTCTTAGCAGCGTCTTGATTTATGCATACGCTTCTTTGTTTTATGCTTCATATAGCAGGTAAGCATGTAGGCATGAAGAAGCCTCAATCTTCTTGATTCAAAAAGCATACTCAGTTTTTGACAAACATAGTGATATCCGGTTTGCGATACTTACGTTGCAAGCATCAGTTCAGAAAGGCACAATTTTTAGATATCTATTGATTACATAGACACAATTACATGTACTGTAGCCTACATGTTGGACAGTAAGTCAATATGTACATGTATTTAAGTATAGCAACGCAATGATTCATGAGTCAATACACGTATATACATTGTATGATGCATGGCATGATCTCAGAGCTCGTGTAGATTTCACAAAACTTCAAAATTCAGGGAGTTCGCATATATCGGCGGTTCGCGTGTATCGGCGGTTTTCGTCTGTCCCTTGAGGCGCTGATATATGCGAATTCTACTGTATGTACTACCGAGATGACTCTCCTATAAAAGTAGTATGAAGCAAGTTGGATATCAAAAGGAATGAATATTTGCTAATAAGCATCCCAACTAAGCGGAAATTAAACTGATGATCAAGGGAATTTCATGATCCGTATTATAATTGAAGTCTTCATGAAAACGTCGAGATCTTATTTTGCTTTCTTGGCCGAAATTTCAAGTTTTTAAGTCAATTTTCACCGGCATGATTTTATGATTCACTAAATTCATGTTTCATTTCTTGAATCTGAATAGTGATGTGGCCCCATTTGCATCTTATAAAGTTAATTGAAATCATTGTCTTTGATTATGTGATTTTGATCTGCCAGTGGCAGGTTGCCTGTGAAATTATCACGCTTAAGAAAATACTCTTGAGGTTCAGCATGAAAGCAATAGCAGGTCATCGAGTTGCTAATTTAACAAACATTACCTCTCCAAGGCTGTCATGAAACGGACAATCTGTAAAATAATATTATTTCCTTCTGCATTACTATCATGATCACTCATTTCTGTTGTAATTTCTGCAAAACTGCAAAAATTTGGACATCTCACATTTGGTGACATAACCACCTGTATACCTCTGGAGTTCATTTAATAAAATCGAAAATGTATACACATTGGAGATTTAATAAATGCGGAGTTACCACTCTACCTAACTGTATTTACTATATGGATGAATATGTTCTAGTTCTTCATGCTGATAATAGCAAACTTGTTCAAGACTCGGAATACCTCAAATCCAGCCTTGCCAGACTTCAATTGCAACTATTTTGCGCAGTGGTTGAACAAAACATTATATTTCCGATCTACAGCAAATGCTTGGTTGGCTTTTATCACTTCATTTTGCACTTTCTCGAAATCCTATTTAAATCGAATGCGTGTGGTCACACGCAATGTATCTCCACTTGGAAAGAGTAAGCGGCTATTGTATTTAGCTGATGACGTCATCCCGCTCATCGGCTGCCATAGTCGTGGGAAAGCGTCTCTCATACCGTGTGTGAACCATGGAATGCTTGCCTCCAAGTGCCTAAATCGAGTCCCAATCGTTACACGACCCTCTGACGGTAGGTTTGATGGTTTAAATGTATTAAATTCAATATGGGAGTAGATTAAGAACAACAATAATTTGTAATAATTGTATCAATTGTAATGAGAGTTGATAAAAATAGATCCTTGAACTACTGACGTCAATCCAACAATGCACACATCACGGTGCTTGTCCATTCCTTATGACTTTATCAGTCTCCATTTTCTTATTACAATTCTTCTCAAGATCGCGATGGACACCTGCTCCAGACATTTGAAGATACCAAGGAGAGCTGGACTGAGTACTGCCGAGACCTACATGCGTAGACGTATGATTATGACACCACAGTAGTGACGGAAAATGAACATATCACTACAAGATGACGACAGAAATGGTGAAATACTCGGGTGTCAAGTCGAAATAGCGACCAAGAACCTAAAGCTACACAAGGCTCTCGGTATAGATGGCATCACAGGAAAGATCCTACATGCAGGTGGAATGGAATTGGCAGAAGAGATGCTCATTATATGCAGTCAAGCATAGTCTGAAGAGAAACTTTCTGATAAATGGTGGAACAAGTCGGTTATAGTGACGCTGCCACAAAAACGAGATCTAAGCATCTGTAGCAACTACCAAACCTATATCTGATAAACCACATGTGCAAAGTGTTCTTACTGATCATCCTAGAGCGTCTGAAAGCTTCTGTCGAGGCATTCCTGGTAAAAGAACAAACAGGCTACCGTAGAGACAGTAGTACTGTGCAACAGATCCTTGCTGATAGTCTGCTTCATCGATTTCTCTAAGGCAGACAAGGATTCCAGACAAGGCAATCCTCTGTGATCACTTTGTATACCTGGAACTTGTTAACAATTCGGCAGGGGTCGTCCTATCAAGAACTCAAGACTTGCCGATGATATGACACTTTCGGATGAAAGTTGGTGTGAGCTGGAGAATAGCCTAAACTTCGTTTCTTCAGATGTAGGAGGATGTGGACGTAAGATCAACACCGTTAAAACGAAGGGATTAGTGATAGTGGAGATCACTAAAAAAAGCGGAGATCTCGACCAACACACAATCTAAACAGTCCACAAGTTCACCTATCTTGGAATCACGATAGATGGCGAGGGATGTGCAATGGAATTCGTCAGCGCATTGGGATGACATTCAGGACGTTAGCAGGTTTTGTCAAAATATGGGGATTCACGTGATTAGGATAAGAACTATAATGCACAGTGTTGCAAACGTGTGTTTCTAGCGTGCTGATGCTTACTTCGGAAACGTGGACACTGAGAAAGACGGATAAGCGGCGTCTCGATGCCTTTGAATTGCGGTGCTTCCGAGGGATTTTCGGAGTTAGATGGTTTCACTGCACCACCAATTATGAAGTCCTGAGAAGAGTAGAACCAAAGTTAGGGTTGTGTAGATGAATAATAAGCGCAAAGTGAGTCTGTTCGACAACATCTACCGCTCATATGATATTTGCTTAGCAAAGATCGTGCTGGTTGGTATCGCGAATGGCAACAATAGGGGTGGGCCGCCACATTTGGATCTGTAACACATTGTCACACATCGATGGGCGGTAATGTCACATTTTGTCACATGTATCACATAATATATAGTTACCTAATATTTTTGCAGACTTCCCAGATTATCCAGACATTTTCTTAATGGTATTTCTTTTGGTATTCTATAAGCAAAAGTCTCTAGTTGACGTTTTACTCAAATCAACAATACGTTCTACTATTGTGTGGTCTCCGTGGCACAATGGTCAAGTGCTTGGCCTAGCGATCTTCTGGTACAGATGTCGATCCCCGAAAGTGTCATTAAAAGTCGACAGGAAGGGCATCCGGACTGAAAGATCACAGCGGTCCAGTTAAAGTCTAACCATGTCAGCACCGTCCAAGCCTCCAGTAAGGGGGAGTAGTGACGTGAAACCATCATTCATTTCATCATATTGACCTATTTTTAAAAAACAAATGAAGCTCCCGATTCAATAATATATTTATGTAAAGTTTTGTTTCATTTTTTCCTTTATTACAGCTGAATGCCAGAGAACATCCATGTTGATGATTTTAGGAAAATATTGAAGACTTATGTTCATTTAACATCGCATGATAGATTCATATTACTTATAGTATGCCTAAATACATCTTACGACCATCTAGAATCTATCATACACACGTCGTTATAAAAATATATATTGAAGCTGTAAGTTGATGCCACCATTTTTAAGAGCTATCTATCAAATGATATTAAAGCAATGATCGTAGTGTGATAAAACATAACGTCGCTCAATTTATCTTTCAAAAAGGAAAATTGATACTAAATTTGATACTATAGGGTACGTATCACACTTTTGCTTTTGACCATTAAACTATATTCATTGTGTTCATAATCGATCATTGAGCTCTTCATCGCGGGGTCTCTTTATAAGGGGTCCAGTGCGTATGCAAGTGATGTTGACATTTTACGCATCGTTTTACTAACTCCTATCTCTCTACTGATTTGTGACATAATTCAATGACAAAAAGGAATGTCCAACTGTAGGCCCGACTGAACTTACTTCATATCGAATTTTTATGGATAGTTTATGGATATACAAGTTATATTGCTTTCTACGGAAAGCCACATGATGCTCTGGGTATTGATTATCACCACATACATCCCTTTATTTACCTACAAGTACTCAGAACTGCATGATTGAAATGAAAGCTGTTTGGTCATCTGCAGAAATGGTGAAAGACTTTGCCATGATGAATACAATTTAAGTAAAGAATTGGAAATGAAAATGTTTGGGTTTTAACTTGGAAGAGGCGCGGAGACTTTGGAAGAAATGAGACAGGAAAATACGATATTTCTGGCGTTCGGCTGCAATGCGTTTCTTCTGAAAATTCATCCAGTCATCACCCAAGTGATGTTGTGTGATCATCTGCAACAGAAAGACTTCGCCATGAAGATTATTGTAAGTGAAGAATTGTAATTAGGCTTGCATTTTCATTCAGTCGTTGCGCTTTTCATCTAGTTTCTTGACTTTCGAGTAATTCTGCTTCATGAATATTATACTCTTATCCTTAAATGCAATCACAGCATTGCTAATTATGCCAATAAAGATGTTAGTTAGTTAGTTAGTTAGAAGCGTTTACATTCTTTGGAATGGGAATAATACAAATCAGTTGCACGATGAGATAACACAAAGTAAAAATCACTTGTTCACAAATTTGCACATAAAAGGAAAAAAGGAGTCAGAGTAGAACTTTGACCGACATAGTGGCACACGAAACTTCTGAGAATAAGGAAGTCTTGGCGGTATGTTAGCACTGAGGAGATGATCAGGATTGCAGATTTTGTTCCATAACTTCTTTGAACAGGCTAGACGATGCTGATAAAGTTCATCACTTCGACATGAGCACGACCACCCAGAACTGCTGTATTCATTGTAGATGATCCTGTGTGCTCGATTGCTGATCTTTTGAAGAGTAAGGGATTGTTGCTTGGTCATTCCAATGAAAACTGGGCAACAGTATTCCATCAAGGATCGAATGATTCCTTCAAATACCAAATGGAGATCATCTTGGGAGATTAGGGGTTTGATCCGCCGAAGAATGTGAAGTCTTTGACAGCATTTTTTGCCAATATATTCAATATGAGTGCTCCAGTTCAGTCTGTTGTTCAGGTATATGCCAAGTAGCTTAATGTCTGACACTTGATTGACTCCACTGCAATGGTTCAGGAGAATCGGGCGACGAGTGACTAGCATGAACTTCGATTTATTTGTATTCATGCTCAAATAATTCCTTGAGCACCAGTTTTGAAAATTTCTTATTTCCTCAATGATGGCTTCAGAAATACAGTCATGATCATCCGATTGAATAGGTAATATCAATGTCACGTCGTCTGCGTACTTTGTTACTGTGCACAATGGTGATGTAGCCTTGTAGTCGTTTATATATGAGCAGAAAATACTCGGCCCGAGAACGGACCCCTGAGGAACTCCCCTCTCCATATGTACAGAGCTTTCGAGCTTGCCGCCTATACAGAGTGATGCCGTGCGGTTTTCAAAATAATTTTGGAGCCATCTTATAAAATCAACCGGGAAGTCACTTTGTACCAACTTTTGAATTGCTAGACTATGGTCAATCGAGTCAAATGCATGTGACAGATCAAAACTTATGATGCAGACACCAAAGTTAGAACTGTCATCGTATGCCGAGGCAGCAGAATGAAGGATACTTAGCAGTGCTGTTGTCGTTGAAGCATTTCTAAGGAAACCATGTTGCTCTGGGCCAAATGATCTATAAAACAAAGGACGCAGGTTGTCAAGTACAATCGTTTCCAGAAGTTTGGCAGGTAGTTGAAGTAGCGTGATAAAACGCATCTTGTCAATGGTTGGAGGCGAACACTTTGGAATAGCAGCAATTGACCCGTTCTTCCATTTCATGGGAACAACTTTCGTTTCAATTGACTTTTGAAATATGTATGTCAAAGGTTCTGAGATTACATCAGCCAAGAATTTGAAAATTTTTGTCTGTATGCTCTCATCCCCAGATGACTTCTTCAGCGGCTGTTTCGCAAGCAGATTTTGTACTCTTGCCGTCGAAATAGAAATGTTCCAATCTTTATTGCTTGGCAATTGTTCGTTGCACAAGTTTGAATTTTCTTGTGCCGTACGTGAATTACCCTCAAATAACAGTCGTATACTGGCCGTTATACGCGAGACTACGATGTCTTTATCACCGACTTGTGCGATCAGGGAATCCAGTGTACTGGATTTCTTCTTGCCTGCTTGAGAACCGACTAGATTCCATAAACCATTAGTTGAACTCATCAGTTTGTCCGGCCAGATCTTCTTGGCTTTGATTATCTCGGTCTTTGCTTTTTGCTTCAAGTGATTGAATTTTGGTCCAGTCTCTGTTGTGGTAGGCCTTCCAACGATCCATAATTATTGCCTTTGCAAGGGGTGTGATCCATTCTTTATCTTGCGTTGATATGGGAACATATCGCATCGGAATGTGTTGAGAAATGAGGTAGCTGAGGCAACTTGAAAACTTATGCAGCAGAGAGTCGACATCGTGATCGTCGTTGAACAAAGATTTCCAATCGACGAGGCCAACATTATAATACAGCGTCTCAAGGTGAGATTGTCTCTTATCGTATAGAGTATGCCAGCTCATGATCTTTGAATGCGTACTGCTTTGCTCAGCGTAGCACATGATCAGTTTTGTGGTCACCATTACCAATCGGGGCATCGTAGGTAACATTTTCTGATTTGTAAACGGTTGATAAACTGTCTGATACTAAAACATGGTCGAGAACGTTCTCGAGTCTCGTTGGCATCTTCACAATATCTGTAAGTGAGACGTCTCTACAAATGTGCATGGTATCAAATTGATTGAAATCTCCAAATACTAATGGATGATACTGGGGATTTTCAACGAGGAAACTGTCAATCAATCAGGGGGCGCTGGTTGTACGTCCACGGGTCCTTTTGAGGTAAACTTGTCTGGAGAAGGCACTCTAAACAAAGCCCCTACTGCCTTGGTAGGTTGTTTTTAGCAAGGCTATGGGTCCCACCCAGACAGAAAGGGTTGGCGTCAGGAAGGGCATCCGGCTGGAAAATTTTGCTCCAAAAATCCTTATGGCTTTGAATAACAATATGGGCAGGGTACAGCCCCGTGTACCCCGTGGGCTACTCCATCGGCCTACGACAAACAGAAGGATGGGAGAAGGTATTTCTGATGCGGCTGTGGATGATGGTCATGTACCTGATGGGTCGCGGAGGAAACAGAAGGTGGAACATCTCAGAGTGGGATCCTGGAATGTGGGTTCCATGTCTGGAAGAAGTGGTGAGATCGCGGAGACATTGCGCAGAAGACGGATTGCCATCTGCTGTGTTCAGGAGACCAGATGGAAAGGCAAGAGTGCTAGGTGGCTGGGTCCCCTCGGCTCAAGATATAAGTTTATGTGGAATGGAAGTCACGACGGATACGGTGGAGTCGGAGTACTTGTTTGTGAAGATCTCCTTGAATTCGTGTCGCGCATCGTTCGAATAAATGACCGCCTCCTCCTTATGAGAATGCACATGGCCGGCCGACACTTCAACGTCATCAGTGCCTACGCACCACAAGTGGGTCGGAGTGCGGAGGAAAAGGAAGAGTTCTGGCAGAATTTGCATGAAGTGTTGAGCTCCATAAACAGTGAGGAGACAATCATCATCGGTGGCGACCTGAACGGTCATGTTGGGAGAGACTCAAGTGGCTACGAAGGTGTACATGGCGGAATGGGATTTGGCTCCCGTAACACTGAAGGAGAGGCCATTCTGGAGACGTGCGACATGTTCGATTTGGTGGTGTGCAATACCTACTTCCGCAAGAAAGACCATCATCTTGTAACGTATGAATCCGGTGGGCACAAAAGCCAGATCGACTACTTCATGTAACGCAAAAGTGATCGCCGTCTTGTGACGAATGTGAAAGTGATTCCTAATGAAGAATGTGTGCAACAGCATCGCCTTTTGGTTGCAGACATGCATGTGAAGATCAAGCGACGAGCGAAACGGAGGGTCATGCCGAAACTGAAGGTGTGGGAACTAAAGAAAGTGAGTGTACGGCTTGCCTTTGCTGAGAGCGTGCGAGGGAGGAATGACGAGTATCTCCAAGCAGTCACTGTCCAAGAGAAATGGACCGTAATGAGAAACGCATGGTTGGAAGAAACCGAACGAATTTGTGGTCGTACAAAGGGTCCTCCAAGGGCAAAAGAAACTTGGTGGTGGAATGACACTGTCGACAAGGCAATCGAAGAGAAGCGGGCGTGCTTCGCAAGGTGGCGTCGGTCCGGATGTGAGCTTCATCGCGAGCAATACAGGAATGCCAGGCGAGCGGCGCGCAGAGCGGTGTGGGAAGCCCAACAAGCAAGACTGAGTGAACTGACAGAGGAGCTCGAGCTGAATCAGTTCGACCAATCCATCTTTAAAGTCGCGAAAAGGATGTGTCAGGAGAGCGAAGATCTGGTAGCTCCAACAGTAATGAAAAGTGAGGATGGTATGCTTCTTTGTAGTGAAAGAGCTGTCAGTGGTCTTTGGTACACGTACATGAGTCGACTATTGAACACAGGAACTCGGTTGTACAATGATGATGGTGCATCTCCAGTAGCGGGTCCCCCGTGTCAATTGTCTAGGGAAGAGATAGCTGATGCTGTCATGAAAAGTCGCAAAGGAAAAGCATCGGGTCCTTCTGGTATCGTGGCTGAGATGGTAGAGGCTTCAGGTCCGACAGGTATTGACTGGATACTTGACCTATTCAACGCAATATTGACAGACAACGTGGTGCCTACTGATTGGCAGCTGAGCATATTAGTTCCGATCTACAAAGGCGAAGGTGATCCAATGATGTGTGGCTCGTATAGGGCAATAAAGCTCCTGGACAGCGTTATGAAGATCTTCGAGCGTGTGCTGGAGAGGAGGATACGTGATGCCGTTCGAATTAACGAGATGCAATTCGGCTTCAGTCCAGGCAAAGGGACCACAGACGCAATTTTTATTGTTCGACAGCTACAAGAGCAACACCTTCAAAGGAGAAAGATCTCCACATGGCCTTCATCGACCTGGAAAAGGCTTTTGACAAGGTTCCCCGATCGGTAGTGCAATGGGATCTGAGGCGTGCAGGAGTGGAAGAGTGGTTAGTGAACGCTGTGATGGTGCTCTTCGAGAATTCCCAATCGATTGTCAGGTGGGGATTGTCTTCCAGCGATCGGTTCGAGGTCACTGAGGGGGTCCATCAAGGTTCCGTGCTCAGTCCGCTGCTTTTTGCAATTACCCTGGATGTTGTGACTGAGAATGTAAGGGAAGGCTTACCTTGGGAAGTTCTGTACGCTGACGATCTCCTCCTCATTGCGGAAACGAGTGAGCAACTGTCTGCCAAGATTGCTGTATGGAAAGATGCCCTTGCCGAGAAAGGTTTAGTCGTCAATATTGAGAAGTCCAAAGTCATGCGTTGCAGCTCCGAATTCAACGCTTCCGTAATGCCTGCGGCGTATCCCTGCACAACCTGCCAGCATGGTGTCGGTGCCAACTCAATCTTGTGCACTTCCTGCAATGGTTGGACGCATAAGCGGTGCAGTGGTGTAACTGGCAGTCTGAGAGCCTTGACGAATTACGTGTGTGGCCGTTGTCGTGGCAGCCTGGTGCAGCCCACTAATGACTCGGTCAGCGCTCACTTGGAGGTTGACGGTGACCGGTTGCAAGCAGTTAAGAATTTTTGTTACCTTGGGGACATGCTGGACGAAGGCGGGGGTGCTGTCGCTGCAGTACAGACTCGGATTCGATGTGGTTGGAGCAAGTTCAGAGAACTCTCACGCTTTTTGACAACCAAAGCACCAAATTTAAGAACAAAGGCAAAGATTTACGAAGCATGTGTCAGAAATTGTATGTTGTACGGCAGCGAAACGTGGGCCATGACGAAGGAATCTGTAAGGCGGCTTGAAGTCAACGACATGAGAATGGCGCGTTGGATGTGTGGTGTCTCTCCTCAAGATCGGATCTCAAATGAGGAAGTGAGAAGAAGGCTCGGGATAGAGGAAATTGGCGACGTCTTAAGGAGAAGGCGTCTGCGTTGGTTCGGGCATGTCACCAGAATGAATGACAGCTGTTGGACCAGGCGAGTGCAATCCATTGACGTGGCAGGGCGAAGACCAGCCGGCCGACCCAAGAAGTCATGGAGAAACAGTGTCGACGAAGATCTGCGACTACTCTGACTGGTACCAACGATGCCCTCGATCGGGAGAAGTGGCGAGGAGCCATAAGGAGAAATCGTCGGACCCAATCAAGTTGGAGCAATCGACGCTAAATGGATTGAGTGAGTGAGTGAAACTGTCAATCAAAGTAACCAACCAGTCATGAATTTGTCTTAAATTGAAGACTGATATTGAGGGTGGGATATAAATACAGATGCAGATGATACAAATCGACTTCAAGTCAAGTACAATACTTTCAACGTCTGCCGGGGTCATCAGGCTGTTATCGATGACTTCGAAATTAATATTATCTCGTACGTATACTACCACGCCACCGCCTCGACGGAAACTGCGATCTGACCTGCATGCACACTGTATATCTGGGAATCTGAATAATGGCGGATTCCACTGACGAATTCAGCCACGTTTCTGTTATGCCGATGATGTTCGGGGATTTCAACTGTACAGCAACATTAAATTCGTCCAATTTTGAGAGCAAAGAACGCGCATTAAATAGCATAAAATTTGGCATGGTACAGGAGTTCGGTAAAAACTTTAATGAAAATCCGAAGCTGATATGATTCGATTGTGTTTGATCTTCACATCTTCGCCGTTTTCGCGGCGCTTCTTGAGTTCTTCCAGCAGTGATTTTCTATGCATTCTTTGTTGATAGGTCAAATCAGGCTTCACGTATGCACTCTTCCAGGAATTTGAATTTTTCAGTTCTTTAGAATTCCGCAGCATGGACGGTCTGAGTTGGTGCATTTGAACCTGAGCAGTCTCGATCCATTCCTCTTAATCTTCCCAACTCTTGAAACCTGTGAAATATCAAAGGATGAATCAAGACAGCCGAGCTCTCTTGCAATGTCCTTGATGGCTTGCGTGTCATGTGACCTTCTTTCTTCGACTGTGCCTTCGGGCTTTTCGGGAATTGCCGATATAATCAAGAACTCCCTTTTCCTGAGCCTCTGTTCTGCTTCTTCGATAAATTCTTCTCGGAATGCTTCACGAGAAGCCTGAAGCTCATTGCATTTCGCTTTCAAATTTTCGTTCTCTTTCTTGATTTCATGCACGCTTGACAGAACTGAGTCGATTTTCGACAGTAATGGTTGCATATACTTCATCAACAGACTCTCCATAATACTTTCGTCTGTCCTTTGGCTTGACGTGAAGAGTGACACATCAGTGTCCGTGATCAATCTTGCACGAAGCTCCAGTACAGTTTTAATAAAATCTCTCTTGTTCACCTTGTTTGTTTTGTTGAGTTCTTCTTCCGACATATTGATGATATCATTGACAGAAGTCATAGTCTCAAAACTATGAAGATATGATTTCCAGCAAAAGGGATTCGAACCTGGCTCTGTTGATGATTAGTTCGTGACACAGTCCACACGACTACCACAACAATGACGAAATCTTGAGAGTGCTTGTACCAAATCCGAGAATTCCGAAATCCAGTGCACGCGAGGGACGATGTTATTGTGACGTAGGTCCGCGGACAGACATGCAAAGGCAGACACTCTCGAAGCTGATGATTTCCACAAAAACGACGATGCTGGATACAGATGATGAATAAGGATGATTTCACCACTATGACGACGACCGAAGAACGACGAGCAATTTGATATAAATATCTCCACTATACGATGTAATGGAATTCAGAGCACCAAAAGATGGCAAAATTCCGCAGAATGCACGCGAGACGCAACCGTTCACCACGTTACGAGACAATTACGAGACAGTGTGTATTGGCTTCAAAATGAGACCTTATTCGTAATTTCTGTTGGATAATTAGAAAGTTACGCTGACTTAAAATTTATTCACGTTTTTAATGCCGCACCCTGTAAATTGCTGTTTTAAAGCATCCGTGCTTTTATCCTTGTTGTGAAAAACAGGCTTGATCATAAAGATGCGTTCTTCTAGTGTTCGCATGTCCACAGTCAATGAATGAATAGGCCCCAGTCACTGGAGGACTATGTTATTTTTCATAGGGAAGAAACATAAAAAGATGCATATACAGTATTTTCAATGCACAGTGACTTTCCGAACACCCTGTCTACGCCTCAATCTGGGAGACTGTAAAAGTGAGGTAATGTGTCTATCTTCAATCCATCCAAGATTATGGTGATAGTGATCTATCTTCCTTACTGGAACACTTCTCCTTACCATGCTGTGGTTCTTGATGCATTAATTGACATTGTCTCACACTAGACGAGTTCAATTGCTGCGCAATTTCTTTATCTGCGGGGACTTCAACGGTCTCAGCAATGATGTCGACATTTTGAACTCCATTATTGATAAAACCTCTCTTTTCGTCGGGCCAATCCGAGGTGACGCGCAACTCGATCATGTTGTCAGTGACTCAAAGAGTTATCTCGCAGCGAAGGAGTTTTCCTCCTATTGATAGGTCTGACCACAAAGTCATCTTTTGTCCTACCTCAGCAATGAAGCCTATTCCGACTACTAAGAAAATTCAATTTCGTCTGACGTCGCCTTCTATCTGCCCTTCGTTCCAACAAGCTCTGCATTCTGCTTCCATTCTGCAAGACACTTTAATGGAGAGTGATGTCAATACGGCTACACGTACGTTACTTGGATCGATATCAAGCATATTTTGTAATCATTTCCTTTTACTAAATTTGTCAAATTGAGTAGTGACGATAAGCCCTGGGTGAAATCGTCACTAAAACATCTCATAAACAAATGGGACAGAGCCTTCAAAGACAAAAAGATGCTGCACTGTCCACTATCATTCTCTACATGAAGCGGTCATTCAGCATATTCAAAAGCTCAAAACTGACTACATCGGCTGCTATCGGCACAAAGAGCACGTCATCCATATGCGAAGACCACTTTTAAGGTATGTGATATCTACCAATATGGAAAATCATTGAGAGGAAAAATGTTTTTTCTGACATTTTACAGGGTCAGAAAGCCACAATTATCCAAGAAAAGAGATTTGATAGAAATATAAAATACAATCACGAACAGCTGTGTTCCTTGTTAAGTGAGAATGACTGATTGGAATGATCACATAGAGAGTCAATAAATCCATCGGAATGATACCATTATTATTGCTTCTGACTCTGTGATTATTCAACAAATATTTCAAACATCAATTTATTCCAAAAGCAATTTGAGATGCAAGACGGATGTAATCAAAACCTCATTGCGGAAGAGAACGTACAAATGGGAAGTGTTGGACATTGAGTTGAACTTTTATATCTATGTGTGAGTTAGCAGTGTTGGAGCATAGATTTCTGAGCGAATGGTTGATTGCATGTACCAAGGAAGTCTAGATATCTATAATTGTACATGAGGCAGAATGACGATTATTGTGGAAAAGCTTCAAAGGCCTGTTACAGAGATAGGATGGTTCAAATTCTACTTGCTTCTGCATGCTAAAGCAATAAAGTTTTGGAATTTATCTTGCATTGTCAAAGCAGGGTCACAGTTACTTCATTCATTCTTGATGATGAATAAATGCAGTGTTCACTGGAACAAGGCTAATCATAAATCGAATGGCTTTCCCTATATCTCAGTATGCCACGCACCAGGAAAAACGCTTCATGGAAAACGTTGGATTGATTACATTCCTACTACTGTGACAATGACAAAAAGTATTCGAATCTGCTGGAAAAGTTGGCCATCGAGGGGAAATTTCATGACAAAATAGGCACGATTTTTAGAATAAAAGATCCACCCAGTGTCAGACCACTACATCTTTAAAGATGGTCTCATCTCGAAGCAATTATTAATCACACAAAAATCATGTCACCTCGTAAGCGATAAAACTAAGCATATTGTCCTTCAACATAAAAACTTCCAAACTGATCAACTCTATTTCCTAATTGACAGTTATCAAATTTGTCATTCAATACTAATCGATATTCTTCTACTACGACGGTTGTAACTCAGTTATTTCTTGTTATCGTGCAAGGTATTCAACATTAAGACAATACCTACATCTTCCGCATCCCGATATTTTGAAAAAAAGTTGCAATATCTCAGGGTTTGGGTCTACCGATGACGTTCGTGAGACGCTTAACATCTCCTCTGAGTTGCATGGCATACAAAAAGATTTGGTAATCATATTCGACAAGACATATGTCAAACCTTCAATACGTTTGCGTGGAAACGATCTGATCGGGTATTCCGAAGACGATCAAGCCTGCCCGGGCAATCCTTGTTCTCATGATAAGTCAGTTGATTGGAGAAAAGTCTTCAGCAGCAAGACTGATGCCTGTTTTCTTACCTTGAAGGCTGAATTTTTATACTCAACTCATAGCTTTGATAAAAGTCATTTCAGAATGTGAGGACGAGCGAAAGCCTTGATATGTGATTACCATGCCACAATATGACAAGCATTGTTATATGAAAATCTTCCTTGTGATCCGAGTTCATCTTGGAAAATAAGGCATCCGACTGATGTTCGATTATACCTTCTTTGTCATCCGAAATATCTGATGAAGAACATTCGCAACCATCGGATCACAGAATGTCACAAAAAAATTGACTCTGATATTCTTAGGTAGTAAATGCAAAATCGCAGGTGTGTGGTAAGACATCGTCGATTTGCAAGAGGATACAAAACATGCTCCTAAAATAGCTGTTTTGACGTTTTTGGCATGTTTTCCATCGAGCATTGAAAGAAAGCAATTACCTTTGGTTCTTAACGTATTCACAGAAAATGTAGTCGTTGCACTTATTTTGAACAGCAAATACAAATGCTGCGGAATTCACTGGTTCCATATTTTTCAAATGAGGAAAATTTTGAATGAAATCTCTCCCGATCTTCACATTCGATTCAATGACAGAGAAAGAGAGCAGATAATACACAGCTTACACAAAAATTCGACAAAACTTGTAAAACATTGCAAATTCATTCAGTGTTGTGATATGTTCCTATCTCTGTAACAGGCCTTCGAAGCTCTCCCACAGAAAGCGTCATTCTGCCTCCTGTACAATTATAGATATCTAGACCTCCTTGGCATGTACATGTACATAAGAATCTATGTTGTAGTAGTAATGGATATCTTGTATGACTGCATTAGTATGATGATATCTGTGATGTAATTTATATGAATGCTAGTTGTCGATACGTGGCAGTTTGAATTTGCTGCTATTCGATATTGGTGATGCTCAACCAATTTTGTTGAACGGTAGGTTGTCTGCCTGTAGAAGAAGTCCATTCGTAGTACAAGTTTCGAATCGTATTGTTTTTGCTTGTACATTTCGGGACGTAAGGTAGCTACCGCGTTACGACAAATAGGATTATTTTTTCGAATCCAAAGGGTAGTATTACAGCGCAAGCGTATTGAAGACAATGCGCTTGAAAAGGAGAAGTATGGCACGTGAAAGTCGGTGCGTTGTCAGGTTTCCTCATCATGTCAAAGGCTTCGGCCAGCCAATCATCTGTTATTTTGAAACTACCGTTCCAACATAAAAACTTGATTTATATGGAAAAAATAGCAATTTGCCTTGAAATTTTATGGCAATCGGTTATTAGTATGTACGGTAGGCTATAGGAGTGGGGAACTACTAAAGAGCCAAAAAGCGTAATAAGGAAACATAAATCATTTAGCAGGAATACAATATAAAAAAGTGAATTTCATGTAGTTGATTATTTGCATAAAGTAAGAGTCACACAATGAGAATCAACAGCTCAAGAATCTGAATCGTCGTGACGGCGTGTATTTTGCAATTTTTTGAGCGGAAACAATAGCTTGTGGTTGCCAAATTGTTATCAATCTGTTGAAACAATATGTGACGGTGTTGTTTGTTGATAATAAATTTATAATCAGTAGATAACGTAAATACATTGAACATCGGTGTGGAGATAAAATTGTAAATAGGTCAACTTATTTGCTTACTAATTACTGGGAGCATTTGCGTCGTTCTATTGGGTGGAGGCATGTTAATGTACATAACATGTAGACATAATGTCTATATTGTAATCAAATTGGCAAGGGCTAACCTTAGGCGAAACACAGTTAATAATGAATTAAATCACAAATCAAACCATTCAGTAAGTAAAACCAATGTGAAAAATAAGAATAAAACAAAAATGTAAATGTTGAAAATATTCAAATGGTAGGTAATGAAAAAAAAAGTACTGTGTAAATATAAGTAGAGTGAGAAAAAAAATTGATGACTTACTCGAGAACTCCTGCCTGTCTGCCACACTGATATATATCTGGAGGTTTGGTTTCCAATTTCATAGGTTTCTGGGTGGGTTCTGGGTAAAAGTATATACAAACATAAGATGAAACAATAAATAATATTCTTGTTAGAATATAAAATTTTATTATAAATGCAATAAGTAAGCTCACGATGGCTAGAGTGCGCGGGTCGCCAAATCTTCGATCTACGAAAATATACGGCCAAATGGTAAGTCGCGGCTCCGGATTTTATAGGAACTAAGATAGCGATAGGATTATAGGCAAATGACACTGGCTGAGACATTCGCTAATTATATTTCCTTTCCAGCTTAAACTGAAAAATCTCTGTGACACAATTATACAACTTAGCTGGCGCACCTGCAGGCTGTAACTTCTAGGAATAGTGGAACTCACCACGGATTAGGAAGTTGGGTTTCCTATTTCAGTCCAATACTGCTACCACCCACAACTGTTATAACGTATCTGGGTAATACCCAGACTTTCAAGTTAGGGATTACCCAAAATACCTACTAACTAGCAGGGTAGGGCTAACAACCGATCCAGGCATCTTCGGACGACGTCTGCGTGGCTGTTTCGGTGTTCGACCACATCTCGTGAGAAGACGGTGATGTGCTGACTACCAATTATGCCGATTAAGTCGAGGCAAAAGCAACTGTGACAAATATGCGCTTGTCAGAGTTTCACTGGTCATCACTAAAAAAATAGCTCGTTGAATTATGAACGAACTACTGTGACAGTGATAAACGGCCAAAAAACATAAACACGTTTAGAACTTCAAGACTGTGGACATTTCAACTACGAAAGGATCATCTCAGCTGATACTTGTTACACGATATATCATAATATTTAAAAAGTTCATTGAATTTGCAAGTAGGTAATTAAACAATAACACCAAACTCAATTAATTATTATTCCAACTACGGCTATTTTTTGACTTAAATTTCCTAGACTATGATTCTTTTTGAGGAGTCATTCTTTTCTGACATCACACGAAAAATTGTTGAAAGACAGCGCGAGTTTATAATAAAAGTAACTGCTGTTCTAATTTTTAGTGCTTTTGCGTTTATTATGTCGCGACTCTGAATTATACATTGTAGGTGATTGATGTAGTGATAGACATCGGATTACATCAATTAATCCATTTATCAACTACATTTATTAATCAGATGTCTATGGATGTAATCACAACAGCCATTGAACATCAACAACTAGGTACTTAGTGCGAATGTCCCTAGTATATGGCTGTCATTTTGTTTGACAGGAGCACGTGTTCACGTTATTACAGACGTGTATAGAAAATAGTCGATTTATGGCCCATTTTACTTAAATGAGGGATGTTGGTAGTTGTTGATGAGGGATGAAACAAGGAAAGGCGATGCTGCTCTGGCAACTACATTGTTACTTGTTGAGGCTGCGGGACGAACGTGAGTGCTCCCTCTCGTCCCTATAGACAATGATTAAAAATCTCCAACCCATAGACCCTCCAAAGGAGATCAATTACTCGTTTCATTACCAAATAATCACAGAGTAGCTTGCTCTATGTTAAAAAATATTGCAAGGTAGAGCCAGTGGATCCAATTAATTCACAGAAATAATGCAACTTTAACGAAATTTGATTCAAATTGAATACAAAACTGTAGTATTTGTTTGACTCCTGTACTACATTATTCAATAAACTCTGATCACATATGATTTTTCGAGTAGAATAAAAATCCTAAACATGTTCTTTCAGACAAAACCAGTCCGCTGATTACTGCCAAAGTAATTCATGAAAGAATATAGATGAAGTCATTCATGAATAATTCTATGTGCAATGTTTCCTATTGCATAGTTTGTTGGCAGTGCCTTTTATCACGGCTTGCCATCATAATTTTCTTTCCATTGTCTACTACTTTGGCCGAGCTGGTGCAGTTTTTGTTATAGTAATGTTGCCAGGGCTGAAATTGAGAAAGGGCCGTTTTAAATCAATAAATAATTCTCATTGTATGTGTGACGCTATATTTATTGGTAGGCTACGTAGTCGTTATGTTGTCACTAAAGAGATGTCAACTTGAATAATTTCACATCGATTTTGATTATTGAGCTGTTGATTTTCTATGCATTTTTGACACAATGCATATCCAAATAACTGGATTCGCAACATTTACTTATTGGAGGAATGTTAACTGAGTAACAAGTCACTAAATTTATCAAATCTTCAAGATTCCGCGTTCGTTATTGGGGCGGGCGAAGCGGTAATGGAATTTCATTTTTGCTGTTAGCATGACTGCTACTCAGTCAATGGAGATCTATTTTCCTTTTGAAGTGTGTCATGTGTGACACCTCGGTGGGCTCTTTAATGACATATAAAAGAATTTTTGAGAATTACATTTCAATGTGTGACCATGAAACTGCTCGGTCACGTAATTTCAAAACGTTAGCATCATTTTTACAGGTATGCCGTTCCCTTATGAAAATGGATGCATGGTAAATGTTATATCGTTTTAGGGCAAGCAGACAATGCTGTCACCAAAACATTTTCCTAGTTGTGAAGATAATGGGTGCTACATGGTGCGGAATTTCAGTGTAATGGAATTTCGAATGTTCATTAAGTCCTATAATGACACAACTTCCCTTTTGCTAATTTCTATCCTTTTTCCTTATTAACACATCCATTCGACTTCCAAACCACATCACAGCGCATAATTTCATCATATCAGAATATCAGAATCGTATATTTCCAATGCATGAAAACACGTTGATCAGGTTATAACAAAAGTATAGGTTGTGCA
This sequence comes from Prostheceraeus crozeri, assembly GCA_907163375.1. NCBI lineage: Eukaryota > Metazoa > Platyhelminthes > Polycladida > Euryleptidae > Prostheceraeus > Prostheceraeus crozeri. Next base: position 22,641 of record CAJQUW010001045.1, on the reverse strand, counting down.
TTGACAAGTATCGAGTACATAAAATGACATATTTGCAAGAATGACAATGAAATCAGAAGTGAGATATTTACAAATTATGATTTGAAGTGAGAATGATAGAATGATAGACGTTGAATAACTATGTCTGGAAGGAGAGGACAATTCATTTAATACGGAATATAAGTTGCTAGGTATTTTCGATTTTTGCATCAATTGGAATGACATGCATAACTAGGTTTGCAATCATTCAAGACAAAATGCACAATGTTGATGAGCGGCATTAATAAATGTTTACTTATTAATAATCTTTGACACCCTTCTCGTCTAATTAGTAAGTCCTAATATGTGAGAGGTCCGGAACAAAAAACACATGAAAAAGCAAAACGTAATAATTATCAATACGTATCTGTAAATGATCCTTCAAATTGTCTTACCTGCAATAGGATCGGTTAATGAGAATGCTGCACAAGTTTGATATGCGTTCCGGACTTCTCGATTCTTGCTCGTTTTTCTAGTTCGCAGTGAATGTGATGTAGCATTTTGTGAATCTTTAATGCGTCTGAACATAGATCACGATGCCATTGGTCATTGCTACAATCTGTCAGTTCTGATGTTTGTCGCGTTCTTAATGTATTTGCTCAGTTGCATGACTTTCTCCATTTCTAAAGTTTGTAACATAGCATAGAAATCTTGTTTCGAGATGCGTGAAAAGAAGGGTATGAAATGCAGCCTGATATTGTTGTATACTGAACATTCACAAATGAAATGAAATACAGTTTCTATTGTTCTATCATCGCATAAATTACATAGTCTTTCTTCATAACTTAATCGATTTCTATAGCTACCGGTTCTTACTGCCAAATCATGGTTTCCGCATCTTAATTTCAATAATGGTATTATTATTTTTAGCCTTACATTGAGGTTCAAATATGTTTTTGGGCTGCAATCGAATTGGCATAGTTCCAGATAGTCAATCCCAGTTCTACTTTTCTTCGTATCATTTATCCATACGACTCTAAAATGTTCAATTAATCTTGTTTTGACTATGTTTTTACATTTTTGTTTGCTTATTTCCAAATTGTTTTGATTCAGCCATAAATATGATAAATTAAGTTGTTTTAGACGTTTTCCATTCTCCAGCACCAGGTGAATGAATATTTTCTATTGTCTAGGTTATATAAAGTATGATCATAACAACCTTTCATTATGCTTGTATTTTCGCTGAAGACAATTCTAATCCATAGATTGATTGCAGCTTTATCGAAGTAATATTCAAAAGGAAATAGTCCGAACTCACCTATTAAACAATAATTTGCAGTCGTAGTCAGCAGATGATAGAAACGTTTGTAGAATTGAAACTGTATTTTATTTAGCTCAAATAATTTATTATAATAGCAAAATTCTCCACCATATTGCATTTTTGATAATGTTAACATTTCAAAGGTATTTTTCACAATAATTCCATTAGAGCATCCGATTTCTTTAAGTTTTTTAGTAGTTAGGTATGCCGATTTGTTGCCGTTCTTAGTTAGAGAAAGTAAATGTTTCTTTGTGTTGTTGGCTATCCAGAATCCTAAATATTTATATTCACGAACTATTTCAGTTCGCTTTACTTCATTTATTAGATTAAGTTCTACATGATTATTCTCGTGTTTGGTATTTTGAATGATGATTTTTATTTTCTCGAAATTTATTTTCAAGCCACGTTGTTTACAAAAATCATGGACCTTTTGTATCTGATTAACTAAACTATTTCTATCATTGCTCATCAGAAGAATGTCATCGGCATAAATTAAGCAAGGGATTTTAATTTCTCCAAGTTTGACTGCATTGCGATCACCAATGTTTAAGTCAAGTTCTTTTGCAAGGTCATTTATAAATATTGAAAACAGAGTTGGTGACAAACTGTCTCCTTGGGGTATTCCATTTTTCAAAGTAAAAGCATCAGATTCATTACCGTCACGTAGAATTTTAAAATTTTTCTCACTTATCAGTCTTCTCAGCAGGCGGAGAAAGTTGCCATTGGGAAGCATATTACTTAATTTGTAAAAAAGAAGTTTCTTTGGAATAGTATCAAAGGCCTTTGATAAATCAATAAAACACATGTATAGTGATGCTTATTATTTTTGTAGATTTGCATTAATTCTTTTACTATGTATATATTATCCATTGTAGAACTTCCTTTCATAAAACCAGTTTGGCATTGATGAATGATGCAATTTCTTTTTAACCATTTGCTCAGTCTGTTGTTGAGTATTTTGGTTAACAATTTTTCAATGTTTGAGCTTAAATTTATAGGGCGATAGCTATTTACCATATTTTTGTCACCTTTTTTGTAAACTGGTACTATCCAACTTTCAGAAAATGGTATTGGTTCCTGATTATCAAGCAGAAGTTTAATACACAAAATTTGCAATATGGGTAATGCATTTTCATTAATCTTAAATATATCAGACACAAATTGATCAGGGCCACTTGATTTTGAGTTTTTAGTATTTTTCAAATTCGATTGTAATTCACGCAGTGTTATTTCAGCGTCAAGAATATCAGCAAAATCTGTAGACATGTTCAAATCTCTACTTTTCTCCGAAATGATACAATCTTGAACATTTTCACATAACTCAGAATTCATCATTTCAGTTTTAAAATCCATCATTTTCAATTTTGAAGTAATAGTGGTCCTTTTCTTTCCATTTAGTATTCTCCAATATTCTTTATGATCATTATTATTTTTCGCAATTATCAATCTATCAAAATTCTTGGATTTAATTTTTCGCTCTTCCTTATTTGCTTTTGCAGTAGTTTTCTTGATGACATCAATTTTTTCAAATTGTTATCTGATATATTTTCTTTGAATGATGCGACCTCTTTTCTATAGATTCTTCTTAATTTTGAAGTGTTTTCTGAATATTTTGATTTCTTACGTACGTGAAAATGAGTTGAGTTGTTCTTTATTTGAAGAAGTTCAGTGTATATGTCATTTGCATTCATATTACAAGTAGTCAATTTTCTTGACAACGCAGAGCATTTTAGGCTAAACTTATCGCTATCAAATGTTGAGGCATTTTCTTCTGTCCATTTATATGACATGATTTTCTTATTTTTAGGCCTGTCATTTTCTAAAATGATTCTTTTATTTGATGTGATGTTCAATATTATTTTAAGATGTGAATGGTCAGTATACAAAACTGGATTACCAATATCAAATTCGTTTAATGTTTTTAACACTGATTCTGATACGATAAAGTAATCTATCATAGATTTTTTGACTTCATTATTTAGAATGCAATGGTATGTGCATTTTCCTACTGAATTTTCATTTTCGAATCTCCCATTAGCTATTACTAATTTGGTTTCATTACAGAATGTTATTATTTCTTGTCCATAACTATTTACAGTTGAATCTTCGGATTTCCTCATTGGAAGACCAAGATTTTTGTTATCATTTTCTACTCCAATTCTTCCATTTAGATCTCCAATCATTATAATATTTTCCATATTATGTTGGATTATGTAGTCTTTTATAATTTGATAGAATTCTTTATCTTTGTATTTAGATTCTCTGTTACTTCTATAACATATGATAGCATAGATGCATGATGTATGTACTATTATTTTAGCGATAAGAATTCTCCTATTTTCATTGACGATATTTTATATCTTTATATTCTGGATATCATCTTTTACATAGAGTGATATACCTCTGATATTCCTTCCTAAATTGGTAGATTTCTTTCCAATGGAGTGATAACCTGTGTAATTTCTAATCATAGGAAACTGGTCTTCATTCTTTAAATGCGTTTCAGCAAAACATAGGATGTCAGCATCATCCGTATCTTTGATCATGTCAGTATTATTAATTTTACTCTGATTCAAGCCATTTATATTTATGTAGTAGATTTTCAGCTGTTTGATTTCATCAGAATCATTTTCATCATCCTCTTCTTCCTCTAGTCTGTTAAAGATAAGGTTGTGCTGTGGGTGAGTGATATCTGTTACTTTGTTGATTGAGGATTCGTGTTGGTGTGTATTGGATCGGACCGCATCCATTGTCGGTTCTTACCACACGGTATCTATTTTCTTCTGCATCTCTTCGTTCTCTTTCAAGTTCATGGTATCTGCTGTTTTCTCTGAATCCTTGACTTTCGTGTCTGTTTTCATCTCGGTAAGTGTTTCTATTTTCAAATCTGGTGGGGTTTTCGTATCTGTTTTCATAATAGTTTCTTCTTCGCTGGTATTCGTGTCTTGCCCTGGTGTTGTTGTTGTATCTGTTTCTATTGAAATTATTGTGATGTTGTTGTTGGTTCCAACGTGCATGGTAACAGTTCCGTATATGATGACCACGTCTCCCACAGTAAAAACAAGTAATTATTCTTCTGTTACTTCTCATTGGTTGTTGCGGTTGTCGCCAATGTTGCTGCTCTTGTTCATGACGCTCTGGATAACGTTGTTCCTGCAAGTGCCGATCTCGTTGGCATTTCTGTTGCTGCTCCTGATATAGACTTTGCTGTTCTTGTAGCTGCTTCTGTTGCCGTTCTATTTGATTCACTTTTTCTGATATTTTACGCAAAGTAGTCATCATCTCTTTAGTTTCATCTTCAGGATCGGTTTCTTCCTCGTCTTCGCTATCTGAGTCCTTGTTGTTGTTGATCATTCTTTCTTCGTTTAGTTCCCTTTCTAGTCTTCGTATATTTTCATATGCCTTCATTAGCTCATATTCGCTTCTTGATAGTTTTTCTTCCAAATTTTATATTTTCTTTTTGTTTTCTTCTATTTCGGTTTCGAAAGTCTGTGTGATTTTCATAAGGTCTTCACTTTTTTGTTTGTATTTATTTCTTTCTTCTGTGATTTTGGTGTTCTGTGTGGTTGCATTTGAATGTATTTTGTTATGTGTTTGTCTTGTTATGTCTTGTAAATCTGTCGGATATAAGGATTCTATACAAAGGTAACATTGAAATTTCCTTTTACAATGTTTGAGATATTTTAATAGTTGAAAGTCTGGTAGCTTGACACAGAATATATGATACAATTCATTGCACTTATCACACTTTAAGTTCACCTGTATGTCTTCAACCTCTTCATCGCACTTCTTGCATCTTTTCACTGTTGTTCTCTTTGGAGTAGCAGGTTGTTCTGTGATCGTTTCGTCTGGTATCACTCTTCGTTCAGTCATCTCTGCAATAGGATCGGTTAATGAGAATGCTGCACAAGTTTGATATGCGTTCCGGAGCTCTCGATTCTTGCTCGTTTTTAGTACATCATATCTACTTGCTTGAATAATTCCAGGGTTTCCAGCACTCGAGAATTCTTGGAAAACAATCGAAGATGTTAACGATATCATATTCATTTCATGTTGCCATGTTCATGTTATTCATGTTTTATTGTTTCATGAATGGTGGAACAAAGAAAGTGAATTCATTCCTTTTAGAGCAACCTATGAAATTGTGCTAATTGAATTATTGTCAGTCATAAACTTTCTAGGATTGTGCAGCCAGTAGTACACTAGGCTTGCAGATCAAAGTATGGATGTACTGAATAGCCTAGACATTCAACTTGAGAAAATAATCCATTACATTGAGCACACTCGTGATGTATGCCTAGGCCTACACATTAGACATTTACACTGTAAATTGACTTAGTGGGTGATGAAAATGCATCTCTATTACGTTCCGCTTCCCCACTCACACCTCATTTCTGTTCTCCTCCCACATTTTTTTCATGATTGAAGAGCACCGGTAATTGTGTTCAGATGCTTAAAAGTCACTTAAACTACTATACTGGATGAGTTGTAAGGTAAAGATCTCACCCGAAACCTGACCCGAACACGAAGATACAGGTGGGGTTGGGTTCCGGTAGGACAATTTTGAAGTCGGTTAGGGTCGGGTTGGATTGCCGCTTTTATCATAAACCCGAAAAAACCAAACTCGGGTTTGAGCACAGAGATTTTGAAAACCTTTCAGAAATTGCACTTATGTTTTTTTCTCAGGAGGGTTGATTCAATATCATTCTTACAATTGAATTGCATTGGTGTGGACAATTGATTTCATCAATACTTTTGGTTTTTACATCGTTTCGATAAAATGATAACGGGAATTTCTATTTTTTGCTTGTATATTCACTTTTAGATTTGTTATTATGTCGTTTTTATCGAAGCTTCTTCATAAATATGTTTCATAAAATGACTTTCATGCGACTTCGTAGGGTGTGCTATAATTTTCAAAAATATCAAAATACTATCATATTAATTTGAGTTATCGGCGAAAATAAGTAACATGACAGTAGCATCAAGAGATGTCAGGAACGAATGTGAAAGCTGGGGAGCGGTCTAAAATACTTGGGTTCTTTGTTTCAACAATCCAAGTCTTCTCACGTTCCGGTGCTCATTTATTGGATACATGAAAAACTCACAGACCAGTGTTAAAAAAGGCATAAGTGTTCTGTCTTGTGTTCTCGATGCTCTTTTATTTAATGCAACAGAAAATAGATAAATTATCTAATAACTACAATCTTGAATATGGCAGGCGCATTAATTACTTCATAGAAATTTATAATTACTTGATTGAGCATATCTTTGAAAATTTTCTCATATTTTGCGGTTTTCTCATCATTTCTATTCTATCGAATTAGTCGGTGCAGCGTTCTCTCCTAAAGGAGAGTACAATTAAATCTGGATGATTGCCCTTCCTTAAAACTACATGCCTTGTTTTAATAGATCGATTTGAACCTGGGATGAAGCTTTGATACAGCTCTAAATTTAACCGGATTCCTGTAATACGATGACTTTCAGATCATAGGAGTATAATATCGTGAATGGTTTTCGGATCTAATCTGGTCGAGTCGAATGGGTTGGCTTTTAATTTGAGTCGGGTTTCAAAATTCATGACGCTCATCTTTGTTGTAAAGTAAGTTTTGATGCCATGCAGCCTTAGTGTGCGTTTACACGAGCAACTTGAGTGCTGACACTTTTCCATTCATGATAAGTCAGAAAATAATAGGCATACAATCGAAGCAAAAAAATGTCATCAATAATCGTGCTTCGTGCGTCACCAGACAATAGCAATTTAGTTAATGGTGATAAAGAGAAATACATTGATGTCATCAGCTTATTATCCTCTTTGTCGGTCATAACAGTGTAGCCAAGGTTGAATGAGGCGCTACTTTAGCTTCCACTTTAAACTCACTCAGAGGATAATGAACTGATGAATCAATGCATTTCTCTTCATCACCATTCAGGAAATTTCTATCGGCTGGTAATTGTCTGATGACGCAAGAAGCACGATTATTGAAGGCATGTGTCAGCAATCACGTTGCATGTGTAAAAGCACCGTTAGTCAATGAATATGCAATCATGAAAGCATAAAGATAAAACAACTAATTAATCACTTTATCTATTTATTTATGTTTCAGAAAAGAAGCAAAAAATGCTGCGCACAAATCTCCTGCAGCGTCAAGCATTGACAGGTAGTGATCGAAAGATATAATTGCGGAACTATTTTTCGCTTTCATCACGAAATAAAAATACGGCCCAGTGTACATGTCTTAGCATTCGGAGTTGATTCTAGAGGTTTTCATAGTTCTATGTGCAAAATTATGACTACATTTTCTCAATAAGCAAATTGTTCAATAACAAGCAGGTGTTTTGAGGACTTTAAGCGCATAGATATTTACAAGCACATCACTGACAACCATTCAGCAGGGATCGGTCTCACGTCGATTTTCGCTTATCATGTAGGCGTGCATGGTATTTGAGTACATAACTGAGACAGAATTTGTCAACTTATTCAATTCAATTAACTGCGCAAGTCAACTCGATGGCCTTTTTCGAGTTGCCAAATCGATGTGACTTTGGCAACTCGAACAGGTGATTATCTGAAAAAAACCACAGAAGTATCTATGGTCCTCATATCACTGGGCAATTCCACGCGTATGTCATCCGGAAGGTGATTTTCTAAAAGTTCTAAAATATTGATTTTGATAACACCTTTATCATCCAGAACACTCAAATTTTTCATATTTCAGGTCGGATTTCGTCTAAGGTTCAGTATTTTCCAAAAAATGCCCTTTTGTCAATGCCACCACACAATGATGAAGTGGAAAACCAATTAAGAAGACTATACTTCGGACTAAAGAAAATTGGACAACTGTCAAGTATAAACCAAAATTTCAAACATGACGCAGAAAAATTAGAGACACTACAAAAATTGAAAAGCAGATTTGATATTTCTTCCCTCAGACAAAGGCGCTGAATTTTGTGTCATTTCAAATGACGTCTACAATCAATTTGCGAAATGAGCACCTAGTGCATATTTCAACTTACAGATGTATACCATATAACAACAGCTACGATCGAGAATAGAATCAAGATAGTGTGTGGAAAAACATTGTCGTGATTGAAATTGATAGTATCATAAAATAAATAAGATAACATCAAATTATTCTGCACTCTTCCCTATCAACAAAACAGTTGATATTTTTATGTCGATATTTGCATTTCTTTTCCTATTTTTCAACTCCAATCTCTAGCGTCCTCTGTCTTAATTACTGGCAGATCCATGAAAGCTTAATTCATAGCACGGTGATGATTCACGGAAATATATATACTTTGCAAATTACAACGAAATCTTTCTCTCAGAGTCGGCCATGCAATGTCCTAATGAAATGAGATGAGACTTCATTGATTCTCGAAAGGTAATGTTTGACATAGGATCCCTTTCTTCCGCAGTAAGATAAAGCAAAAAAATGCAAATATGTAGTGTCAAAATATAAGGATGAAATTGAATCACAACTGACACGCGATGCCAATTTCCAAAATTTGCTTTGAAACTTTGAATTGCAGATTTTGCAAAATAAATGACCTCCGACCGACTAAAAAATCGACGAGACCTTGAATAGATGTTCATACAAAAAAGAAAAATTGTTCGAGTTGCCCAGGTAACATCGATTTGGCAAGTAGAAAAAGGCCATAGAGTTGACCTAACGTAGTTAATTGAATACGGCTTTATACAGGCAAAATTACAATGAATCAGTTGACAAATTCTCTCTCAGCAAAAATCGACTTGAGACCGTTCTATTATTAAGGATCTGTTTGTTGTTAAACAATTTGCTTATTGAGAAATTGTAGCTATAATTTTACACATAAAATGATGAAAACTTCTAGAATCAACTGCGAATGTACAATGGACCATATCTTCGTTTGTCTTGCTGAAAGCGAAAGTTGGGTCCTTAATTACCTCGTTCGATCACTGCCTGACGACGCTTGACGCTGCCGGGGATTTGTGGGCAGCATTTTTTTGCTTCTCTAAAACATAAATAAACAGATCATTCATTAATCAATCATTTGTTATCTGGGTTTTAAATGATTGTATATTCATCGACTAAGGCAGCATGACAACAAAATTTATTTTACAACTCGTCTATTACTGTTTGAGTGATTTGTTAATTATCTGAATATAACTATAGGGTGTTCAGCTAAGGACGCCGGATTTAATTTAATTGTCATAAACACAATACTAAAGATATCTTATAAATTTAACGTCTAGAATATCAACAACAATATGCCATTTCATTATCCACTGTGACTTTTTCATGAATTCGATGCTGAAAGTGGCATTGAGCGAGTTTTACTCATGATGGTAATAAAGCACTTGGCGCAGTCATGATACTTGCCATTTGTGTCATTGTGATTACATTGGAAGCAAGCATGTATTCAACTGATCAAAGAATCCGGATTGTCAAAATGCACTACAAGCATGGGGAATGTTTTGCAGTTACAACTCGCAAGCTGAGGAGTCTGTTCGGGAGAAGAAATACCCCAGATGAGTCGACGATTCGTCGATTAATCCAGAAGTTTGAGAAGACCGGCTCCGTGTTGGACATCAAGCATCCTGTGCGATGTCGACCTGTGCGTTCTCAAGAAAACATCAATGCTGCAAGGGAGAGCGTAGAGGGAAACCCCAGGACGTCTGTACGCCATCGGTCGCAGCAACTGGAGATTTCCAACGGATCCCTGCACAAGATCCTTCATGAGGATTTGAGTTTGCATCCTTACAAGGTTCAATTGACCCAGAAGCTTGAGGCTTGTGACCACACAGCTCGGGAACATTATGCCAATTTTGTTCTGCAAAATCAAGAACTGGATCCCATGTTCGCCAAAAGAATAATCTTCAGCGACGAGGCCCACTTTCATCTCGACGGCTATGTCAACAAGCAAAATTGTCGGCTCTGGGCCACGGAAAATCCTCAAGAGATTCACGAAAAGTCACTACAACACCCGAACAAGTGCACAGCATGGTGTGGTTTTTGGAGTGGTGGAGTCATTGGGCCATATTTTTTTGAAAACGAGAATGGAGTGGCCGTGACGGTGAATGGTGAACGCTATCGAAGGATGATAACTGAGTTTTTTTGGCCCCAATTGGAGGATTTGGAAGAAGAGGACCTGTGGTTTCAACAGGATGGTGCAACTTGCCACACTGCGAGACAAACCACTCAGTTGCTGAGAGATAAGTTCCCCGATCGATTGATCTCCAGCAGTGGCGATTACAGGTGGCCACCAAGATCTTGCGATTTGTCTCCACTTGACTTTTTCCTATGGGCTTTTGTGAAATCATGGGCATATGAGAGCAAACCCAACACTATTGCTCAATTGAAAAATGAAATCCGAAGTGTGGTAAGTGGAATCACACAAAACTTGTGTCAAAGAGTAATCGAACATTTCCTTCAAAGAATACGTGTTTGTAGTGACTGCCGAGGTGTTCATTTGAAAGATATTGTTTTTCATAACTAAATTTGTTTTTTTACGACAATAAATTGCTTTCCTTTCAAAGCGATTGTGCATACTGAAATGGCATAGTGTTGTAGATACTTTAGTCATTGAATTAATGAGATATCATCAATACTGTGGAAATAGCAACTAAATTAAATCCGGCGTTCTTAGCTGAACATCATATGCAATTTTTCAAATCGTGTGAACAACGTAAGACCAAAGAAATCTTTGCTCGCAGGCAAAAAATCTTGTCAATAACGGATTAGCAAATATAACCATTCGTACCAATATCTCCGTCGGAATATCCGCGTCTCAGTGGCCCTGTTATTCCCACGCATCGTAGCTCGCGAATAGCCATTTAGCAATGGAATCGCTATTCCGACTCAACGGTTCGTGCGAATCGCCTCATCAGAAGTAATTGGCTGATCGCACGTCATTTTGCGTCGGAATATACCTGGTATAAAATATAACCATTTCCGAGAAGAAGCTCCACCAAAAGATGAATTTATGTAGTTAGTTACTTATATAGCGAAATTATTAATATTAAATTCTTCGCCCGACATCGTAAGTTGATATCAAGTTGTTATCAACCTCTTGTGGAAGTGTTCTATGTAAATCTCTTTTCTGACAATTTTTCAATATCAATACGGAAATTATATCATTAAAATTATTATATATATTTATCTAAACATATTTATTATACATGTTAGTATTTATTTAACATGTCAATACGGAAATTGGTCAAAAAGTATTGATTGATTCCATAGATAACCTTCAAAACTATGGCATTCACTGTAACTTGGTGCTTCTATGTATGGTATTATCTACTTTCTCCATTGATCATCAAAATTGATGTCACTAACTCTATCGGTTGATGTTGCCTGATATCAACTGATCCAGATAGTGATATCAAATTATGCAATATCTGCTACTTTGTTGTCTAGTGTCGGTTGATAACATCGTTATAGCTGGTTTTAGAAGTATATACTGCTTTTATTGCCTCGCCTACGGCTCGGTTCATATCAGGCCATAGCTAGTCAATAAAAAGCAGTATAAAGCTCAACAGCTACCTATAACTATACATACAATATCTAAATATCAGTTCAAGTCTGATGATCGTTGCATCACACCTAGATATCTACAAAGATGACAGGTTTTAATTGAATGTCATCGAGAGATTGTTATCTCCTATCTTAGATGATGGAAAATATGTATCCTTAATGTTATACACTTCACAACAACTTGGAATGTTATATTGTAGTGAATGCTCTGCGACACTATTTCATTGGTGCCGTCTCAGGCAACAATCGACGTTGTTGCCGGCTTCTGAATTAAAAACCAATATCTACGCATGTAGTTAGAAACTTCCACTTCTACATATCCATGAACCATAAGTCGCTAGCGTATAGAGTAGGTACCCTCTACGCTATTCTAGTATTCTAGTACGCACTCTCTACGAACCTTGATTTGAGCCAGCTTAAGGACTCCTCAAGAGAGATATGTGACCATATATTGGACAGTTCCAAGAGCTTCATCTCCATTGGATATTATAGAACATTCTTCTCGAGCAAAAGTACAGATGCTATCACTGCTAGTCAAAACCCAATTCCTCACTGCTATTGATTTCATCCTAGATAGCACTTTCGTCACATTCGGAGAACTTGAATTCAAACAAATTTGGGGCATTCTTATGTGTGGAAATGCCAGTTCAATCTTGGCTGATCTCTTCTTAGCATACAGGGAGTTCAAGTTCGTGACAGATCTTCTAGCGAGTAAGTGATTTGGCTTGACCAAACTTCTCTCTAGTACCACCAGGCATCTCGACAACATTTGTACATTTAATTACAAGCACTTCGATAAGATCCTTTCAAAAATCTAACCAATGGACCTCTTGGCTAGTAGGAGAGGTAACAATGACAAATTCGTGAATTACTTGGACGTTAGGATAAAGATCCAAGGTAGTGAATGGCCTTTACACCACGGAGGTCTACAATAAGGTTGATGAGTTCAGATTCCCAGTGGTGCTATATACTTCCCCGAAAGTAATATTCTTTTGAACACTGGCTTAAATATCTTTGCTGCCCAACTCATCAGGTTCGCTAGGATTTCATCTGATGCTTCCGCCTTCATATCAAGAGCTGAGAGTATTTTCAATATCTTCAAAGGAAGGGGTTATAAGGCTAATCCACTGATAAATTCTTGCATAAAATCCTTCTCGAGAAATAGGTTCCGCGTTTGTACTCGTAAGTTTGGTTGTTTTTCGCCTCGTCAAATACCTTCCATCACAGGAATGTTTGACTAACTACTATTATCCTTTTGTTCTATCGTATCCAAAATTTATTTTCGGTTAAGTTTCAGCAATGCTTCCTCAGGTTTGGAGAAACCTTCTTCATCTTTCATTCGATATGGTTGGACTGGCCCCGCTATATGGTACAGGTCGGAGATCGGGGACTGAAACCCTGCTTTATGCAGCCACATGGTTCCTCCCTGAGGACTCTGTACACGGCGATCTTATTTTAGTTTTTTATGTTTCTTGATTTTCACCGTTTATTATTTTGGTTAGCTTCTCGTCATGTTTCATGCCGAGCTGTCATTTTAGGTTGTAGTTGTTAGTGAAACTGACCATAAGATTTGATTTATATCCCGTCCTTTATAGGTTGGTTCGACCAGCCGTTATGCGTATTACGTTTCCTACTCTGTACAAAGGGAAGAAGCTCTGCGTTTCCGATATTAATGTGTGTTTCTACACTCTTCGCTTTAAGTAACCCAATTATTTGCACGATTTTCCACTAGGACAGTTGTTTAACTTTTTGTATTCCGTTTCCTGGATTCTTCGATTTTTTTAATCGTGTCGTTTGAATTTAATGGTGATAGTGTAGGCTTATATTCTAAAGTTTTTAAGTGGTAACACTTTAAAGTGATGACTACTTCCACATTCATTTGCAGTTTGAGGTTGAAAGGTATTGCCTATTGCTTATGTTCAATAGCAACAATAGTAGCATCTGGACTACCGGTATAGCTGCTATGAAGAACGTTGTTATTGACTGCACCTACTAGGTTACTTTCCATTCTTGTGGCCTTTATTCCACCAGATGTGAGGGTTGGACGTACCTGCAAGTCGTCGATTTTGTGGACGAATTGCACTTCTCCATGCTCGATGATCCTGTGCAGTTCAACTGTCGAGTCGCAGATGGCGCAGGTCATTGTTCGCATTCTGTATCCACTTGAGGTTTGCTGAGATATTGAATTTAGAACATATAGCCGATGCTGTTAACGTAAAATATGCTGTATTCAATTGTGTATTCAAAAATATCAATTATGTGAATACAAATTGTCTGTATTGTTCTCTCTCTTCTCTGATGTGAATTATGGGTTGACGTTTTCTTATCATCAAGGCTTCTCTTCGTCTAATGTTGTTTTGATCTTGTTTGTGTTACTTATATCTTTATATGCTTTCATTCTGAAGTAGTTTGAATCATGTGCTCTTTTACCCGATCATGTATGAACCGTATTGTGCTCCCTATGACGTTGCAGATTGTACAAGTAAGAATGTCAATTTTAGCTCGAAGAATAGAAAGAAGTTTTCTCAAGTGTTGATTATTATCTGTTATTATTTGTATTATCATATTATATGTTGCATAATAGTAGATCGTTGTATTATGCCTAAAAGACGGAGGCAAGCGTTTCTATCTCCATTTGAATATGAAAACCATTTTTTTCAGATTTTTGTATCAAAGGACGACTTCTGACCGATGATATAGAATGGTTTGCATCTAACATATTCGAGGAGTAATCATCATTTGTCACGTAAATTACTATATAATTGACGATATTTTAATGGCAGTATTGTAACTGTGAATACAGTGTTTCATAAATTTGTATACATGTCATCATTCATAGACTTCTTCTTTTCAACATAGATTTTTTGGTCTTCTGCAATAGACAGGATGGTTCTCTTTTTACAGATAACCTATTGATAATCTTGAGCCTACTAATCTGCAAAAAATAAATAGCATTTTTATTTATACAGTGTGCAGTCGCTTCTACTGTTTGAAGTTTCATTTTATCATGCCAGTTATTGAAATTCTTGATAATCAACACTTGAGAAAACTTCTTTGAATTCTTCTTCTTAATTGTCAACAATTAAAACGCATTTAAGTCAGTAAAAGAATTAACAACGCATGCAATAATACCAAATGAAACTTGAAAAGTCAAAGTAAATGATGAAAATTGCGCCCTCTTGTTTTACTACACTCATCGTAGAAATGTGCCAACATTCCAAGTTACCGTTTCTGATATTGAGAAAACCGTAACATAACCGTAAGAAGCTGCTTGGCGGATTGATGTTGAGGGTTGTTTTACGAATATTCTCGGAAATTTGCTTTGCTTTCCTATCATCGAATGATGGTCGACCATCTCTTTCTGCATCTTCAACGCCTCCAGTACCACAAAATCTCTTGAAAAGATTTTAATGGAATTCTCATGAGGAACATTATTCCATTTCCGATTTCGTAATTCTCTTCTAACACGGTTTGCGGATTCAAATTTTGCAATCAAAAGAACAACATGTGCCGCTGAACATCCATTTTGGAACTGATTTCAGTCACCTTAAAAATTCTGTCGAATCAAAGATTCTTTAGGGGGAAAGAACAACAGAAGAATCCTGATTGGTCGCAGTGTCATATGCCAGAATTTCCTCACAAAGAAGACATAGCTGCGTTACTTGTGTGTACAATGTGAGCGCATGAAATTCATGCATTTGATGCTTGTTTATGATGATCGTATAATAGCTTTATAATGCCTTTTTCATCCTGACAGCTCGAAAACCACAAATTGAATTCAGCCGGCCTCTTCATTTAATAAAGCAAAACTTTCAGTCATGCTCTTTTCATTTTCATGAGTAGTTATCGTATAAACTCATTCACTTTTCATGTATAGTGAATTGTAATCCCACAGTGACTTTATGATTACACTGTATGTATGCAATTATAATTGTGAGTATACAAATTACATAGCACAATTATGTTCATTGCAAAACAAACAAACGATTGAGAAAAAGGTAATCAAGTAACAACTCATCAAATCCTAATCTCCGTGTTATGGAGTTTACTCGGTGATACAAAAATGACGAAGCGACCAACTTCAACACAGTTTGGAAGTGGAATTTTTGAGATCGCTTCATAACCGGAAAAAACATTTTCATAGAGACAGTGATTCTCATCATAAGCTATTTTCAAAAATCGCATTAGGTCGCAAAAGAAGTAGAGGTTCATTTATTTGATGCTGTTCGAATAACATAACATCTCTCGTAACATGAGCTTTAAATGGGAGGTAACTTTTGGTATGGTATAGTGACGAGGCCTGCTGAAATCGAGATTATCATAAATTATCAAGTCTCGACATTTTGTGTGACTTTCTTGTATACAACCTCCTGCGATTTTTAGCTTTGAATTTCAATAACTAATCATCGCCTTTACGTCTGCATCCATAAGTTCTAGACTCTTAAAACCTCTACATAGTGAATATAGTTTTCATCATACGCATTGTGAATGCTGTAGCTGAGGCTGATTTTCGTACATTGAAATTAAGTTGACATGAAGTGTAAAATATTATCTCCGTAATGTTATGTGAAGTTCAACGTTACTGCGCCTCAGTTTGGAATGTGGAACTTGTGATCTCAACACAAGATTGAAATACGTGTGCTTGTTGATACACAATTTAAAAAATCACTTAAATTGCGCTCAAACATTTCATCTTTTCTTCATTTCAGATCTTCATGAAGATGAGCAATAAATCATTGACAGCGGCCGTCAAAGTCAAAAGTGAATGCAGATTGCACAGCTGTGAATATTGCGGAAAGTCTTTTAAAGAAAAGAAAGATTTGACAGTCCATCGACGAGTGCACACAGGAGACAGGCCGCTCATTTGTGAGACATGCGGGAAATCGTTTGCATATTACAGCAATTTTATAGTGCATCGTCGTATGCACACAGGGGAGACACCATTCTCATGTGAGTGGTGTGAGAAGTCGTTTTCATCTTCAAGTACTTTGGCAAGACATAAAAGAATACACACCGGCGAGAGGCCATTCACTTGTAAGTTGTGTGGAAAATCCTTCATACAATCCAGCACTTTGATTAGTCATCAAAGAATACATACTGGCGATGCACCATTCACTTGCGAGACTTGCGGGAAGTCGTTTACATCTTCAAGTAATTTGATTACACATCGGCGGTTGCATACAGGGGAGACGCCATTCATCTGTGAGTATTGCGGGAAACCGTTCAGCCAGAAGAAATTTTTGATGGAACATCGGCACCGACATACAGGGGAGACACCATTCACTTGTGAGTGGTGCGGGAAGTCTTTTTCATCTTCAGGTAATTTTATAGTGCATCGACGTATACACACAGGGATGACACCACACATTTGTGATTTGTGCGGGAAGTCTTTTACAGCTTCAAGTAATTTGACAGTGCATCGGCGTAGACACACCGGGGAGACACCATTCACTTGTGAGTGTTGCGGGAAATCGTTTGCATCTTCAGGCTGTTTGGTACGGCATCAGAGAACTCACACTGGCGAGAAACCATTCACCTGTGACTCTTGTGGTAAGTCATTCAGCCAATCGAATCATTTGACAAATCATCAACGAATTCATGCAGATGAAAAGCCATTCACATGTGAGTTGTGCGGGAAAGCGTTCTGCCAGTCGAGTCAATTGATCAGTCACCGACGGATTCACACAGATGAGGCACCATTCAATTGTGACCCTTTGCGGAAAATCGTTTAACCAACTTCATTTTTGATAAGACATCTACGAATGCACACATATTAAACATCTCTCATGAATGGTTCGGGAATGCGTTCAGCCAATCAATTAGTATGGAAAGCCATCGCCGACAGACTCAAATTTTGAGATCTCGTTTCCATGAAGTTTCGCAGCTGTATTTATAATTTTCTCCTTCCTCTTCAATATTTCCTGTTTTAGATTATTAGAAAATTAAAGTTTCAGTGAGTCATGATGAAGAAAAAGCAGCCATGCATTAAGTAAAAGATTTTTTTTCTGATGAGAGGTATTTTCGTAAAAGCTGTTCCTAGTGATGACTTCATTACTGACATCCGAATTTCTGCCTCCATAAACCGCCATGTTAAGGTTTTATATCGTGTCTGAATTATAAAGTTTGTCTATCATTTCTAAAATGCAAGTTGATGTTAACGATATCGATAATGCCAGTACGCTTTTATAGAATCATCACTATCAGCATAAGTATAGCCTGGTAGGGACATTGCAATGTGCTGAAAACAAATTATCTTTCCAAACTAACCGGAGGCTTCCACAGGCCACCTGAACTGACCTTAAATACAGGGTCCATCACATAGTTAAGTTTGAATAGTCCTACAGTGTAATGCACGTCTCATAATTAGGAGTTCATCAATAGTTCAATCAACTTTGTATGCTCATGTCAAAATTACATTTTTAATGATATATTAGTTGATTAACGATTATCGGATAACTTCGCTCCTTAAATATCGATTTGATTGGCTCTTCTTACTATAGTTGAATCTGTATGCACGTCAATATTGTCTGTTACTTAACATTGCTTTGTTGCAACTGTTGTGAAAGGTTATCATTGGTTTTCGTCAATTAACTTCGTTGATGTGTGATATTAACGGCTTATATACATCACAAGCTGAAATACTAGAACCAGTTTGAATACTTTCACAAGTAGGAGTTACTGCAGCTCTGTTTTCATTTTGATAGAACTGTAGGTATTGTTAATATTATTATTCCGAACTTTAGAGCTTATCAATTGTCTAATCTGATTCCAAATAAAAGTCATCAAAATAGAATTCGTCTTTAATCATACAGTATGTATGTATATAGCGCGAGGTTTGCATAACGACTGACAACTTTAGAGAACACGTTGTTTTCTGAGCCGTTCAATTGTATTATGCACGCATTGGCCACGGAAGTTCTCGAACATTATCAGATGACAGTAAGACTAAAACAAGAACATATGGCATACGCACACTTACATGAAGAGATAACTATGAAATAGGGCAACACAATGCATGGGAAAGATAATTCAGCAACTATTACAATTATACATATACAGGATGTTACCGTACTTTTCCGTAATAGCTGTCGATGGCAGCTTAATTGGTTTTTACAATTTTGGAGCATAAAATTTGAATCCAAATAAGCTACCACTGCCAAATATGCTGCCACCCAGTTTATCTTATTAATTATTCTTAATTACAGCTATCCTGACTGCTAGTAACACCTTATAACTGAAAATAGACCCAATTGAAATAATTTGGGTCTACTTAAGTTTGTAGTATACAGCATTATTGATATTCTAAGTCGAATAATGAAACTGCAATAACCAAAATGTTTCTTACACTTTTTAACAAAATTACGGCATATATGCTAGTAGGCCTACCCTATAAGTATACTTGCATATACACCTATTGTGCATACATGTAGGCTAACGCTAAGTAAGCTACAGTTATTGGCTAAGTAAAATACAGTAGGCAAAAGTACCTTCCCCATTTTTTGAAGCATGATGTTAATTTCATTAAGTCACTGTAAAGTGTAAAGCATAAAAAAATATCTGAATCATTCTTAGGTTTTTCTTTTTTTGCATAAACCAATGCAGAAACAATTTACGAGTAAATACAAAATTGACGAAAATTACATGTGCGTGCGCTCGTGCGATCTAAAATTAATTCACCGGTAAGCACCACACTGCTAAACAAGCAATTGAATTACCGTAGTCAAAAGTTAAAACAAGTTCATTTTCGTCATGGTCATCTTCTTCTATACAGCTTTCATCATCTGACGCGGCATACACACTCACTGTCTCCTCATCCTCTTCCTGCTCTTTCTCAAAATCCGTAGCATCGTTGCCTTCGTGATGAACCAGAAGCGGAGTGAGACGATGATTCAATAGATTTTCTTCTAGCCGTTGTGCCTGTTAACCCACTCCGCAGCATTCGAACGCCCGCTTGAACGAACTCTTATCCAACTTCTCAAGCGCTGCAGAAACGAAATTCACTGTCTGTTGCCAAGATGGTCTCTTCCGGTTGCCTTTAGGTGTGAATAGTTGCTCGCCTTCTGCTAGCCAGGTTTCCCATTGCTTACGTAGAGCACTCTTGAAGGAAGGGTTGACAGCGACATCTAAAGGCTGGAAATAGTTTGTGGTTCCAGGATGGATAAACAGAACCTCTGTCTTCATGGCTTTCAGTTTCTGTAACACACTATCATGCTTATGCGATCCGAATTGGTTCATCAAAAGAAGGTCCTTTGCGCAAAGACTGAATGGCCCGCGTCCTATGAAGACTCGGTCCATCCACTGGTGCATCAAAGTCTCGTTCATGGATCCTGACAGGGAATGAGTCAGGTGAATGTTCTTCGGAACTTTCACTTTTGGAAGATTCTTCAATCCTTCAAGGATAATCATAGCCTTCAGCATCTGACCTCCCATTCCAACGCAGAGAACAGTTGTGAAACGGGTCTTGCCGTGGGCGGTATCGATCGAATCCACGGTGCGCTCACCTTTGAATGTGATAGTGCGCGTGCTCGACATATCAATGTAGGAAGGCACCTCGTCCATATTGTAGATCTGATCAACTGGAATACCCTCCGAAGCCGGTATTGCGTTAGACCAATGGAGACGAGCAATCTGGGCACGCTCCTAGGGAGTTTGGCTGTTCTGTTGAGCCACACGAGTGACGACGCGTAGGACCAATTTACTTCGTTTCATGAATCCATGGATCCACTTGTCTGATTCGGTGAAAGCAATGCCAAGTTCTGCGGCGATGACTTTACCTTGTCGTCGAAGTCGTGTCCAGCTAACGTTTCGTTTTGCTTGCCGCTCGACTTGCACCCACTCATATAACAGATTCAAGTTCTGGAAAGTAGGCGCTTCTTCCACCACTCGGAAGACGACGAGAAGTCTGCTTCTTTGACGCAGTTTTGAGTTTGTTCTCGTTTTCTCGAAACCCGCGTAGAACACTTCGAGCGATGCCTGTCTCCCGTGACATTGCACTTAAGTTGTTCGTGTACTTGGTTTTCAAATCGCTAAGGAGTCTGATTTTCTCAATAATTGTGTAACTTCTCTGGCGACGACCTGTCGACGACGAAGTTCCTGAAGAGCTCGCGTCACCCATTTCAAAGAAACTTTGAATTAGAGTCGGTGTTAGAAATCGGTGTTAAGAATGCTGTCTTTATTTGGATTTTGAGAAGGTAGTAGGTTTGTGATGCCAGGTTGTGATTCGGAGATTTCAGGTAGTTGAGAATCAATAGGTTTGGTTGGAGTGCTAACGGTGCGATTAGAAGGGTCACAGTTGAGTTCTGCTTTAGATCGGATTGTAGCACGTTTGAGTCGGTCAATAGATACGGTTTGTTCATTTCCATTCATTACAATATGAGCTGTTTTCCGGTTATCTTCTTGAGTTGGTAAGGCGCTTCTAGGGGTTTCCTAATTCTATCCACACGAAGCCAAACATGAGTGGCGTCGACTAATTGAGCAGGAGTTTCCACAGAAGACGGTAATATCGGGTGGGATGTATCCGAACTACTCGTATTTTGTAATTCTTTTTCAATTTGCTTTTTGATTTTCTGTAGGAATTGATCATCTACGGGCAAAGATTCTTGAGGAATTGGTGTCATGGATTGAGTGCCAATTACTGCATAGAAAGGAGATATTCCGTTGTTTGATGACAGTAATCGCAAAACCATGAGAATCGAGGGCAGATAACTTGTCCAATTAGTTGAAGTTCCACGTAGAGCTTGTTTTATCATTCTGTGTCTTCTTTCAATGTATTCGTTAGCTTGAGCGTGATACGCCGTTGTTCTCAATCGTACAAATCCAATCTTGCTATTGAGTCGTTGGAATAATTCAGATTCAAATTGTGATCCTCTATCAGTAATAACATGCAAAGGTACACCAAAACGACTAATCCATGTTTCTAAGAACGCTGTTGCTATCGTCTCGGTAGTAATATCAACTAGAGGAGCTACTTCCAACCACTTTGTTTCGCGATCAATCATTGTAAGTAAATATCGGTAACTGTGTGGACCAGTAGAGGATAGTGGGCCAACTATGTCGATATGAACTGATTTGAATCGAGCGGAGGGAAGACAGAATTTTATGGGAGGAGATCGGATGTGAGTAGACCTTTGTTTTGTTGGCATTTTTCGGAATGCTTTTTTGCAAAATTCTTCAGGCCATTGAAATGGATTTGATAAGCGAGGCGGTACGTTTCCAACTGGGATGACACAGTTCATGAATTTCTCGGATTATTTCATTTCGTTGGCTTACTTTGCTAATATATGGTCTCGGGTACGGACTACTAATATCGCAATAGATCCGTTGGCTACCGGTAGGGTAGGTTTTGAATCGATGTGGATACTTGTCACGTAGAATTGAGAGATGGGAATCATTCTGTTGAGCTTCGGCGATCGCAGGTAAGTCAGTAAGGGCGACTGAAATTGCGGAGATTGGGCGGGATAAAGTATCGGCGACTACATTATCTGATCCGGCAACATGAATTATGTCATCACACAATTCGAGAATAAGCAAAATGTCTATCACGCCGAGGGCAAGAATTCTTCAGAGACTGTTTTGACTTGAAGGCGGTAACTATCGGGTTGTGATCAGCTAGGGTGTGCCCCGCACCGGGGCGGGCAACAAGGTGGGGGCAGCGGACTTCAAGCTGCGGGCGCGGGGCGGGCCTGCGGGCTTTCTAACACATATAGTTAATAAAATTGTTGCTTAGTGAACTACTTTAACTCAAATTGTATGTTTATAGATTTACTATGTACCAAGATTCAAACGTGTAAGGCCATGTAGACGAAACATTTGTTTCGAGTTCGAATACATGTATTTCTC
>CAJQUW010001044.1:0-77219 GCA_907163375.1 Prostheceraeus crozeri | reverse complement strand
GCCTTTAGAGGTAGCATTCTTGTCCGAATTGCGCTCGTAGCACCACCGCTAAGGATTTCACGGCTCAATAAAATGTCAATGCTACGCTGGGTTAGGTGGCTGTGGAATATATAGGATGGATTTCAGTGTGACAAAGATCGAGAAGGAGGAGTGAGAGGCTGATGGTGAGGAGTTGCTATTTTGTTTATCCTTGGTGCTAGTACCAATCAATGATAGCCCATAGGTCCACTTTGAAAAAAAATGGATATTCCCAAAGTAACCAGTTTCTTCTCAAAGCGAGCTCATCATCTCATTCTGATGGGTATTGATTGATCTCACCATCCTTTTTGATAATAACTTACACCAAATGTACGATAATGGTAGGGTATAATCTGATTATTGCCCCATCCCAAAATCTTCATATAGGGAGTATCCTTTTTCAATCCTCTCGCCCCTTCCACTCTTGGCAAGAAGGAAGAAGGAATGTCCATATTTAATGTCACGTACTCTTCAATAATGTCAAGCTGGTGGCGCGAATGTGTACCAGACTCACGGGGTAGTATATAATGAGTATGGTTAGTCCCCAATACTAGATTGCTCATATCTTCACATCAGCAAGGAAGGGAACATTCCCTGTCGTTTGCATGTACTACGCCTGTGATTCCTCATGACGCAAGGACTTGTTAAATATTTACGCTGAAGCGGTGTGTTAGGATATGTATACCTTTGTTGTTTACTTCCACTAGTCTCAGCTGTAGATGATCTGATTGTAGCGAAAACCTATTTGTAACGTCTGGCCACCCATTTTGGTCTATGTCTGTTGTGTAGTAGATTGTAGAGAAGATGCCTGCGGGAAAATAAAAAGTAAGATTCCTATCAAGTTTACGTCAAGGGTAGTGGAGAGGAGAGGGAGGAAAGTAGCGACTTACCATTTTAGTTGGATAATATAACAGGGATGTAGGAGAGAGATGAGAATGTGCGTTCCGTCACTTGTACGATTCAACGATGGAATGATTCTCACTGTGGAAGGCTCTCTATTTATATAGGAATGCTTGATTCTCATTAGACAACAATCCTCATTGGAGAATTGCATCAAGTTGATTCCCACTCTCACCGATGCTTCCATTCGCCCGCTAGCGCTCATCGTCTCTTTTCACCGTCTCGACTAAAGCTCTATTGTATTCTTCCGTTGATAGGTGTGGTAAAACACGGGTGGGCAAATGTTGTGTGTCGTCGCGCCATTGATAATAATACTCCAACAGTAGGCGACCATGCTTGAATACGCGCCTTGGATATTTCAGCAAAGTCTCATCAATCAATTTCCTACTTTGAGCCACACTCATGAATACAATGTAGCAGACAAGTCGTTGTGGGGAAGGGTGTGGGCATACACCAACGGTTTGAATGTAGGTCGTAAGCATATCATCATTCATCATGAGTTGGAAGCCTATCACTGAGGCAGCTCGACATACGTCCTTAGAGTCACCTAAACAATGTCCTCCATGCTCTGGGAAAACAACCTGCGCCATCGGCTGAATCGCTCCTCTCGTCGTCAAAAGAATGTACATAGCTCATGCACTCCAACTCTCTCAGTGCTGTAGGCGTATTTTATACCACCCACCCCTACGCTCCTCTGGTGTTAACTTTCGTTTAGCAAAAAATTCGTCATGAAATTTCAACGACAGAGTAAAAG
Organism: Prostheceraeus crozeri; assembly: GCA_907163375.1. Lineage (NCBI taxonomy): Eukaryota > Metazoa > Platyhelminthes > Polycladida > Euryleptidae > Prostheceraeus > Prostheceraeus crozeri. Next base: position 75,547 of record CAJQUW010001044.1, on the reverse strand, counting down.
TTTGAGAAGATACACTCCTGGCAAACTAACTCATGAAGTAGCTTTGCTGTGATACATTTCTATCTGTAAACATATGGTAATGTTAAAGTGAATCTAAAGCTTCTCAGCTTATTAATTGTTCATCGTTGCATCAACGCTTTAACTCGTGAACAGTTATAATTTTATTTTAATTTACACTTAGTCTAACTTGTAAACTAGTAAATCTTGCGATGTTATTTTTACAAACAGTTATACCTTTATTTCTAACATACACACTATTGAAACTTTATTTCTAACGCATACACTATTGAAACTTTATTTCTAACTTGTAAACTCTTGAAACTTTATTTTGATATACAAACAGCTAAAACTTTATTTCTAACGTACACACTATTGAAACTTTATTTTTAACTTGTAAGCTGGAGTAACTTTATTTTTTATCTTGCAAACAGCTAAAACTTTATTCCTAACGTACACACTATTGAAACTTTATTTTTAACTTGTAAACTGGTGAAACTTTATTTTTTATCTTGCAAACAGCTAAAACTTTATTTCTAACGTACACACTATTGAAACTTTATTTTTAACTTGTAAACTGGTGAAACTTTACTTTGTTTCTAACATGCAAACAGATAAAGCTTTATTTCTAACGTACACACTATTGAAACTTTGTTTCTAACTTGTACACTGGTGAAACTTTATTTTTAACTTGTTAACTGATGAAACTTTCTTTTAACATACAAACAGACAAAACTTTATTTCTAACGTACACACTTTTGAAACTTTATTTTTAATCTGTAAACTGTTGAAACTATATCTTTCATTTACAAATAGTAGAACGCTTAGTCTTACTTGTAAATCTTATAGCACTTCATATGGGTGATGATGGTAGTGAAATAGTGTTAAATAAAATTAAGATAGCTTACATGATTCTGGGATAGCAATCGACTGCGATCCATGTGTAAAGAGCTTGTTAGACTACGGAAGAGAGAAGTGTGTTATGTTGCGTGTGGCGCGTGAGTGTCCTCCCATTTCATTCCATTCATCAATTCTTCTCATTGATAGAGACAGGTAGAACTCATGGTTCTCATAACGTATGCAATGGAAAGTTTATAAGGCAACCTTCGACAGTTGGCTAAATGTCGCCCTGGCGCGAATGCATACTACGTTGAGACAGAGGCAATCACTTGCAAACATGACGCAGAGAGGTTTAACCAGATTGACCATTGCCGAATGTCCCTTGCGGTATACATAGCTACGGGTTTCACCGCCGCCCTTTACAGGAACGCCCGTCGAAAGGAAGTATTACACCGAACTTCATTTGCAACGTTCAAGTTGACTGATAGCAGATTCAACTTAATGATAGTATTCGCCAGTCTAAAGACTGCCCAGGGCAAACCGCGTGGAGGTTCTATCATGTCTTGCCCCATGGTGGCCCTTATCAGAGCCGTTGGTTCGTTCTCGTCATATCTGAAAAAAATAGAAAGAAAATAGATGAAATTATATTCAAGTGATGGAGATGATATTAACTTACCATAAATCAATTCAACCGGTTCGTTGAACCTTCGATGCTGGTGGCTGAGCCAAGTATTTGGCCGGTAGTTTCCGCTTACGATGGCGAATTTCCTTTATCTCGCCATTGTGTTTGATGCTGATGTGGAGACAGCGAATATCTGGCGTTGCTCCTTCGTAGCACTCGCTCGCTTTGTCCAAATCCTCCGACTCCATTATTACATCGTCGATAATTTTGCTACCGACTACGGGAGGTGGAGCGTTGTTCTTCTCTCCTTGACAGCGCTATTCTTCGCCTCAAGAAGAGCCATCCTCTCCTGCTCATGTTGGAGTTTGAGCGTCGCCTCCTTCGCCTTCATGTTCTTAATGCATGTGGCCTGATCCTCTACACGACTCTCACTCGCTAGAGCTCTCTTTTGGAAACCTTCCAACTTCAGCACTTGAGCCTTAAGACTCTTAATTTCCGCCAGCTGCTTTTTGAGTTGAAAATTCTCATCCCTTAATGCTGAGCATTCGTTTTTATAACGGCTCATTTCATCCTTCAGCTTCTTAATGGCGTACTTTTGGCTAACTCTCGCCACACCATCATCCTTAGCCCACTGCTTGGCTTGGGCTTTGATGCCTCTCCTTTTTTTAGGTGAGGAGTGCATTTTTGGCGCTGGCACTGCCCGACTCTTCACAATCGCCTCATGGGGTTTAGGAGCAATGACCGCCTCCTCGGGTTTGTCAGTGACGACCACCTCTTCAGTTTCCGATTCAGATTCGGAGATTTCCGAATCAGAGCTAGAAGAGCTGAGGTTAGATAACGGTGGGTGATCAATCTTGCAGTCTTCTATTGCACGAACTGCCATCTGCAACTCTGTCTCCGCATCCAGATCAACTTGAGGTCTTTCAACAGGTGGGATGATGACCTTCCCAACCTCTGAGGCATGCGTCTCTGTCTCCTCATCTTGATCAGGTTTTTTGAAAAGTGGGGTGATGGCTTTCTCAACCTCTGAGGTGGTATAATTCGTCACCTTCTTCATAGGACATTTTGAATACGTCTTATAGAAAGACTCGTTCAGGTTTCCCCTGACGAATTTCATGCACGATGTGCATCCGGTCACCACACCGACCTCCTTATGCTCTTCGGGAGTGTCGGTGAATTTATTTAAATGGCGCTTGAACTCGCCACCTCGCTTGACTTCGCCACATAGGCACTTTTTAAAATGAAACTTCGAGTTTCCTCCCATTATGTATATCTGTAAAAGGAAGGATGAAATAGAATTACTGACAGGCGACATTGGCAGTCATTTTTATAATCATACAGTTAAACTGTGAGATTGGTGGAAAGTGTCGAACCTTTGAATCCGTTACAGGCATTACTCAGAGGGGATATTATCCCAACTCCAAGGCCTCGGCCCACAAATCCAACCTCCCGCGGACAGAGCGTGCGTCATATCACTGTGTTGGTATCCGGACCCTGATTTTGACATGAAAACCAGTGGATTGTTTACAAAGGTTGCAAATTCCAAGCCGAAGATCGCCTTCCACAACTTTATAAATGTCTTAGTTGAATTCAGCAGGGTCGAAAACCCCAGAAAACCTCCAAAACTAGTAAATTTAAATTTTTCAACTTTTTAGCACTACTTATGAAATTTTATAAGTAGTCTATCACTTAGGGCAGGTCAATAGCGACCGAACCTTTTTTGAATCAAGTCAAACGGACTTGTAGAAGCAAAGTTACAAGCCTTTAAAGTTTTGGAGTCTTTTATGGCCTGGAGACGAAGGCCATCTCCTGGCTCACCTCTAAGTCTGACGGCTTAGCTGATATCAGCAATGAAATTTTCTAAGTCGATTTCTTACAGAAACCCGGAATTTGGAATGTCCGATGCTATCATCGGAGCTCAGACAGACGACCTACCGTTGACAATCTCTCGTCTTAATGTCAAGTCTCTGTCGGTTCCCAGCTTACATAGTTTGTGGCGATCAGCTGATGACGTAAGATCCATCATCCAAACACTTAAAACGCTTCTATCACCGATTCTGGAGGTCCGATTGAGCTGGAAATACATCAAAGCAATGTAGAATTTGACGCTGAATCCAAATCTGTTTTCCGTTTTCCCATCCGATGCTTCGTTTTGGCTCTACAGCCCACAGCCATCGCGAAAATTCTAACTCGTTTTTTCGAAAAAAAATTTGTGAAGAAAAATTTTTTCTCTCCGATTGACTTGAAACTCACCATGTTGATAGAGAATTTGACGCTGATTCCAAATCTGAAATCCGTTTTCCCATCCGATGCTTCGTTTTGGCGCTACAGCCCAAAACCAACCCACATTCTAACTCTGTCGTTTTTCGCCAATCTCCCAAAATCTTAAATGGCGTCTCACATCTAAACGAAGACAGATATGAACAAGCCGTTTCTTTCACTGAATTTGTCTCACTCTTAGCTTTCAAACGAGTTATTGTACGACTTTCTACGATCACTAAAAGCAAAATTGGAAAATCGTTGCCGGGGGGGACGTCAGCGAAATTTTTTTCTCTCCGATTGCTTTCAAACTCACCATACAGATGCAGAATTGTACGCTAAATCCGAATCTGGTCTCCGTTTTCCCATCCGATGCCTCGTTTTGACGCTACAGCCCAAAACCAACCCACATTCTAACTCTGTCGTTTTTCCGAAGTTGAACATTTTTTCTCGCCGATTGAGCTGGAAATCACACCACAGATGCAGAATTTCACGCTGAGTCCAAAAATCACAGTTGCAAAGTCCTCCGAGCACTGCTTCTACTCGAAACATCCCATTTTCACCCCAAAATTTATCAGATTTCACGAAAATCCTAACACACTATAGCACCAAGTCAAAACCTGGCGGTCGCCCAAGTCCACCACGACACTGTCGTTTTATCGAGGGGAAGGGGGTGGACGTCAGCGAACATTCTTTCTCTCCGATTGCTTTCAACGATGGGAGCGGCCACTCCAACCTGGCCGGCACACCACGCCAACCTGGCCGGCACACCACGACACCATGGACAGCGCAACCTCTGGCTCACGTTCCAGAGGGGGGCGCCGGTCGGGTGTTCGCCGTTTTATTACTACTGTCATTGACTCCGTTTCTATCTGCAAGAAGCTCCACTGGGTAAATTTTTGGAATTAAGGTATTGAAATGCTTGTAGTTTATTACGCATATATCGTCTATATATCTCGAAGTGTTTGACAATAATTTAGCTAGTCCAAACTTTTTATTTTTAACCTATTGTTTCATAAAAGCAAATTCGCAATTTAACAGAAACAAGTCGGCAAGTAAAGGACTGCAATTCCCTCCCATTGGTACTCCTCGAATTTGTCTGAACACATAACCGGAAAAAGAAATGTAGACTTCAGACACTATAAAATCAATAGCCTTTTTAAAAGAGTCCACGTCATAACAAGAATACCCCTTATATTTGATTTTGGAGAAAAACGACTTCTCATATCCTACACACAAGTATCTACGATTAGTGGAATTGAATGTGAGATCAAGGATGGAAAAAATATTATTCTTGATAGCACCTTGATCTAAGTTTGTATAAAGAGTAGAGAAGTCAAAAACTTGCATAGAGTGGACGTTCACGTTAGAAATATTCCTCAAAAAATCTTGAGTCGAGGCTACACTAAAAAAATAAGAATAACCAGTATTACTCCTGATTGACTCACAGTATCTATGGAAATTTTCTCTTATCACTTTCAGACCTTTGTTGACATTCACCGATAACTTTTTAGTTGTACAATTTCTGGCTCCGGCAATGAATCTAAACTTATAAGGATTTTTATGCAATTTTGGAATCCAGAAAAGTTTTGGTAGTTTAAGGTCCTTGTCACTAACATTAATATTAAAGTTTGATTTCATATCTTTAACGTGTCTAGTAAGGACTTCCTTTTCAGAAATAAGCTCAGGTTGATAAGTTGCATTGCCTACTGCAGTGGAAGAATCTATGTCAAAACCAAGCTCGTCCATCAGGATTTTGAGATAGAACTTTTTACATATGAAACTAAAGTTGTTGGATGCTTTATCGACAGGAACGACTATCAAGTTTTTATGAAGATCTTGCAACTCCTTATCAACACAAACGCTGCTGCCATTATCTTTCCTACCCAACTTCTTACAACGAAAGATGCGGTGCTTTACTAACATCATGACCCTGTTTTTCCAAATAGAGAAGTCATCAACTTTTAAGTGAAGGCGACTGGACACACGAGATATATGATTATCTATGGAATCGCTGATCTCTTTTTGAATGGATTTCCATGATGTTGACCTAGACAATCTGTGTTTAGTGCCATACGCAAATATAGCTCTGAGACCTGGATCATTTATTATATCTAAATTACCGGTAAAAACATGCCCATAAGGCTCATAAACAAAACTGGTCATCGAGTCACAGCTGCAATCGCTCTGTAAAATGCCAACAACTTCCTGAATTGTCAGGCTATTAAGAAACTTATTATAATTGAAGAATTTCAAACAAATAGGGTTATTAAGCTTATGGTACACTTTGGGAGGATATAGATGTTTCGCTTTTTCTGGAACTAAAGCACAGACGCAATTGTCATTAAATACAGAAGGTAAATGAAGTTTGTCAACTAAATGAGACTTGAAAGGAATCACTATATGCGTTTTGTCTTCGGTAGAGCTATCCTTCTTGTTTCTATATAATTTACTATGAACATATGTTGACAAAACGAAAGATAGGTCATTCGACTGATCAAGAAGCCTAGAATACATAATTTTAAGCATGCTATCACTAATCGATTTCAAGCAATTATAAAAATTTCTTATTTTGTTGCTCTTCATCAACTCTTGAAGCTCCTTGAGAACATCCTCACGTCGACAAGGGTCACGTCGTCAAGCGTCGACATAAGTCTATAGACTTGATCAACCTCCACTAGCGGTGCATAATCATCATTGGTGCCTGGTGTTCAGGAGGTCACTGGTTCTGGTCTTGAGATTTGTAAAGTAACAAAAATCTCGTTGATTATATCGACGGCTTCTTCCAAACAGGAGAACTTGTCAAGAACTGAATCTAATGCGGTGTATCTTGAAGATCACGTGCTTTTATTTCATTTACCACGTTCCATAAATCTTTCGAGCTGTTTTTCATATTTGCTGTACGACGCTTTACAGATTATGTTGGAATATAGACACATACGAAAAGTAGGCACAAATTGTGAAAAATCAACCAAACACTATTTGCACCACAGTAATTACCAATAGGTTGGTATGCAGGTGCATTCAAAAATGATTTCATCCATGCAGCCACTCCCACATCAATTCTGTCACAACGAAACGAAAAACAATTATTAACAATAAATATTAACAATTATTAAAAAAAATTGTTATCATTGGGTGATTTGCATGATTCAGTTGCAGAAAATATGTCCCTGACTTGGGTGTCATCAAAGCCCGAGGGTGGTCTAATTTAGGAACAATAATAATAAAGTATAGCCTATTTGTTTCAGACTTCTATACAAAGAATACAAGAAATGCACTTCATTCTATGAAAAGTCAAGGTCGTACTTGGTCAATGTAACATGCTGTATTTTTGTATGTTTTTATGTTTGCACGTGCTGTAGTTTCACACAATCAAGTCATGTGTTTGCCGCTATAAAACAATTTGAAAGGCATTGTGAGTGACAGCGAATGATTTCGATTTGACGAGATTTTTTTGATAAAGCCTGAAAACTTGTACAAGTGCGCCGGTAAGACAGAAGAAAATCCGCACAAGAACAATTGGTCTCATTACAGATGATCTGATGACAACGATTTCGAACTTTTTCTATCAAATTGCTATGACTTCTCTGTAGATTTATAAAATAGATGGTGAACAATATACAATGATCGAACGGATGCAAGAGTAATAAATTAATCAAAGTTGGGATTTACGAAGAAAAGTCTTCAATTGTCGCAAGATGAATGTTTTTGAAGAAGTCATCTCCTTGGCATTCAAGGCAAGTTTAGAGTAAATGGTCACTCCGAGTATGCGAAAAATATTCTTCACTCTGACTGCTTCAATTGCATACTGACTTCGGTGAAAAATTGGCATTATACGTTGTAAACGTAGGCCCTTTTTGTATGTACTTTATTGTCACATTGTACATCATACACCATTGTTTTAATTAACAAAAAGAATCCTTTAATGGGATATCAGATGAAGACAACGAAATTGGAGCACATGAATATGCTTTACTTGCGCGTGTCATAAGCAGGGGTGGTCGGTAATAAAACACAGCCCATTTGGTAAATAGCCGTCATATTTTCCTAAGCATCGTTTGCACTCTGACTGATGTTAACTAAGTTTATGAGACACACATGGTGTCATCTGTTGTCTCGATTAACCCCGATAACTGCCTGATAATTTAGCAATCTGACCATTAACAAATTCATGCCCGGTTTCTTTTTTTGTAACAAATCATTGAAATTGCAATTGCATTTCATGAAGAACAATAGATACACCAACTTATCAGCACTCATTAAAAAAACAAATAGTACTTTAGCCGTGAAAGTCTGCGAAACAGAATTTGCACAATCCGACATTACATTTCTTGCACTCAGATCGCACAACCGACTTGCTGAAATCCCCAGCACATCTCCGACGCTTGTTGTTTGGTGGGACACCGAGCAGATGACTGATTCCGTCATAGCGAATTGAGCCTGAAATGGAAACAAGTATGTATTTGAATATTTACAGATTGCAAAACGATTACAATTAAGATAGATCCTTACCATCGGTTGTGAAATTTTCTGTGTTTGAGAATCTCCCTGATCCTTGTAATTCTGTTCCATGTGCTTCCACATATGAAACAGCAATAATATAATGCGGCGAAATTGGAACAAAGTCAGAGAACCACCTCTCGCTTTGTGAAGCAGCCAGCCATTCTGTAATGCAACGTCCAAAAGCCAAGTAACAATAGAGAAATGCCAATTATTTCCTCTTACATTTGTGCGACAATTTACGACGTTGTTGTGTAGTCGATCTGTCCCACCCTTGTTGCTATTGTACGTATTAACGACATAAGGTACCGGAACTGACACATATTGTTGTGATTCTCGAGAAAACCGTTGACATGTTTGAAGGGGATTACAAGGGTGACAGTTCAATCCAATAACGATAGGCTTGTTGTCTCTCCAAATTGTTATGCCGATATTATGATCTGATGAAGAGCACCAGTCAACGTCTCTACGATTAGCTTTCAGAAATTTTTTTCTGTCTGGCAGAGACACAGCCTTTGAGATTCTATGTGGCCGCATTGTACCTGTACCTCCGAGACCACGTCGATCGAGTTCTAGCACGAGTTGGACATTTTTTCTACTGCAGCATGTCGGTTGGTTTCAATAAGTATATGTTCAACAAGAAAATCGTCAAAAAATAGTTCAAACAGTTCCACTGGTGTGAAGTCAGCGTACGATGAATAATTGCGTGCAGGGAAAACAGGGTTTCTTTGTTCAATATCCTTTCTATTTGTCCACTTAATAGATTTACTTGAATCTGTAGTAACTCTCGAGCATCAAAATCAGCTGTCAAGTCTTCATCTTCATTTCTAGTTACTATTACAGCTGGTGAACGCGATTGATTTCCGCTAAGGTGATTACCGTTCATATCGTCATCAGCAGAATCCTCATCTGTTGGTACATTTGCCTCAGGAGCTCAATATAGGCTTAAACTATTTCATCATCAAATCTACGGAGAAATAATATAATTTTTTAACAATTTCAACATTCTGGAAATGTAAAATTGCACGTAATGCTTTTGTTAGTTTTTATGGATAAAACAACATAAATATATATTTTTTCATTTGACACGGGTAATGCCCAGCGTGATCGTGTGGTCACACTAATTTGAAATGTATGTAGATTTCTAAATATGAATCGGAGGTATAAGGAAATGAGCATTCCATAATCAATAAAACATTGAAATAAATATTACAGAATGAAAATGAAAATGACTATTGGAACTTGTATGTGTAACAAATAAGAAACAATACTTACTTTTCATGAAACAATTTTGAAGACGCCATTTTCAAGCGTTGATTGAGGATGGAAGAAACAAATTTTCAATTCTTTCAACAAAGGCAAATGTAATTTTGAATAATCAATTTTAACAGAAGGCCAAATTCATTAAGAAAACAAATCAATTTTCAAGTAGCAAACACCAATCGCATCCAACTTTCCTCATGTGACCATGTGGTCACGCTGGGCTTGAATGGGTTAAGTCAACAGAAGTTGAAATTTTCTGATGATTCCCTTTCTCTCTCTCAACCGCCTATCAAATTCGAACTATTGTTATACAGCAGCTGACGGTTTGATAGCTTCCTCGAGGGGAATTCAGCGATAAAATAGTAGAATACGCGACGCTATGAGGAGCGTCTCATTGTCAGAACCGAAAGCAAACGAATTGATGCTGACAGAACTGTCGAAACGGTGGCTTGTGTTGGAGTATAATTTTACTTTCACTATTTTATTAAATGCGTTCGGCCTACTAGTGGGAGCTGCCTTTTTGTTTTTTTGCCTCACTTTGGAGATGTAGGCTAACGCAAGTCTGCCTGCATACTAGAAAATGTGCCATTCTAGTATAGGCATGTGTTATTGCTCACAGGCATGACGACATGGTAATTTTACTTATTTTCTATTATTGTCTAATTTTATCAAACAATATTGAAGTTTGCATTCAAGTTATCGAACAAGTAGCTTTGTGCATTAATCAACAACATAGCAAGTGATCAGTGTCTACAAAAAATGACGAAAGTTTCTAAAAGCCAAATAAAGTGATTTCATAAGCTATATTTCTTCGATAATTTGCAGATAAGTTGCAAAAACAAAATCACATCAAGTCAAATTCTTTGAATGTTCATATTAGATAGCAACCAAACTACTTTTGGTATGAATGACCCAGCTCCCAAATATTGCGAAGGTGCAAAGTTTTGGAATCTGGACATTAGCCTACCGTTGACAGATAGAAAAACCTGAAATTAATACTAGTACTTTAAAATATAACGGTAATTCTAACGGTAATTGAAGTATAACAACATGAATTGATAGTATTTCCAACATAAATTGAAGTCTTTCTTCGAGTGCGTTTGGTTTACTCTTCCTCACCGACAAAATTGTTTTTGCAGTCCTCTACATTCCTCCAATTGATTCGATGCATGAGTATGTCATAACAAATGCCGATGTCGCTTTGAATGGTCATTTAGCAGATGGACATTTAATCGTAGCATGAGATCTGGATCAATTTTCAACTAAAACGCTTGAGAAAACTCTTGGCTTGATTTAAATTGTCGAGCGGCCAACAAGAAATTCTGCCATCCTTGATAAAGTCCCAATTGATCATAAAATAAAAGATGAGTACAATACCCCAATTGTCGGCGCAAACTTTGGCAATGCTGATAATCAGTCGGTTATGCTGCAACCACTATAAAGCCTCAAAAAATATGCCACCCAGCTATGTCAAAGTTTTAACTACAAAAGAAGTCACATGCACAACTTTAGAGAAAGTCTGGAATCTGTTCAGCGGCATCATTTATATCGTTCGACTTTGTCCGTGCAATTAAAGTGCAACATGTCCTATTTTCATATTGAAGAGGAGTGCCAACAAAAATCATTTACATACGTAGAAATGACAACCAACGACAAATCGTAGGTTGCCCCAAAATTGAAAATTTGATAAACTGTCGTTATCAGGCATTTAGACAGAAGAATTACCCGCTTTTCTTCCATTACAGTAAAAAGATAACAACTGATATATTCAAAGCAAGGAAGTCATGGATAAATAAAATGAAAGAGCCAACAACCAGAACATGGAAGGTTATTGGTAAAGAATGTAGGCAACCCAACGACAAAGTAGGCGGACTCCTGAATTTATCAACTTCGGAGGCTGCAATTAAAATTAATGAAGACCTCTCACAAGCATTCTCCGAAAAACTCCCTGAAATGAACTCGAGCAAGTGATAGAAGCATAAGATGATGCATGGAATCCTGATACCAGTGTAGGCCTATCCACTGTTCGAGAGATGCTGATATTGGCTCCAGGTTTGCTGATAGAGTCTTCGTCGGGTCGGTATTGGCTGGTCCTGTTGTCCATCTATTTTCAGAATCTATTATACAGAAATATGTTCCAAGCCGAAAGAATGTGGCTAACATACTCTAAATCCCTAAGAAGAAAGCTCCGACAGTCCACGACCTACGACCAATACCTCTTCTCACCATCCTCTCACAAATCCTGCTACGCTGCGTTGAATTCAGTAAAAGATCAACTGCTGCAGATGTCTGGCAACAACTAATTCGCTTATAAAACGAATTCCTCAACACTAGCCTACATGCTCAAGTATGCGCTCATGATTTCATTACACGTAATCTTGAGTTGCCTCATATCAAGGGTGTTGCTATGTTGTTATTCAACCTGAGCTGAGCCTTCGATCGCATACAATATGATAAGTTATTTTCTACACTCTGTGGGCACTTTCCAAGTAATTTCCTCGAATGCCTGATCGACTATTTTGACAATCGAAGACAAAGAGTGAAAATACATGGAGAATCTTAGTGACTCGAAAAACATCACCTCCGGAGTACCCCCAGGGTGCAGTACTTTCAGCTTATCACTTCGCAGCACACATGGGATCTCCTCTAGCGCCTTCAAATGATGAAGATAACATGATCATCAAATATGCAGACGAAATCGTCCTCTTTATCCCGTACCTCAATGAATCCCTTTTGAAAACTGCGATTGAAAATGAAATTGAAAACATTTCGAAGTGGAGCGAGGAAAAACGTCTTGTTGAATCACAAAAAGACAAAAATTTTGATATTTCGGAAAATACAATCAACAATTTGGATAGAGTAAACTACTTTGACATTCCGCACGTAGAATCCATGAAATTCCTTGTAGTGATCTTACAAAGAAATCTGAAATGGGACCAGCACGTTATTCAGATATGCAAGTCCGCCAGTCAAAAGTCTGTTTACCTCTCGAAGAAATTGCGACGCATGCCAACTGTAACTAAAAAAAGAAGTAATGCAGGCATGTAAGGCACACATACATGTAATTTCGATTCTCGAATATAACTCACCTCTACTTCTAGGAATGAACAAAGTGAATACTTTCAAGCTCGAGAAAATCTGCAGATGTTGCCACACAATGATCTGTCCTGTAACTTGCACTTGCAATTTGTTTCCGATGCTTGAAGACAGACAACAGAAAAGATGTCTGAAGTTCTTCAACGAGCTTCGAAATCCGGAAAATTGTATTTATTCTATTTTAGCACCTGTATTGTCAAGAAGTGGTCATGTTCAACTACAGACCTGTGGGACATCACGTTGCTCATCATCTTTCATCCCTCGATGCTCCGTACTTTATAATGGACAGCAAGAAAGTCACTTATTTGATGCATTCTTCTTAACTTTGTATTTAACTTTCATATTGAAACGCATGATTTCCAGTATTGACAAAAAAGCGTTTATTTATCTAGTATTGATAAAACAGCCCATAATTTGTTATACTGCATGCAAACAAGATTTCTAGGAATTTTATTATATATATATATATATAACATGATATGCAATAAGGGTTTCTTGTTTACAAGTTTGGTTGAGTTCACCTCTCCAAATGCCTTCCATCATAAGAATGTTTGGCTAACCTCTGCTATCCTTATGTTGTCGTGTGTCCAAACTTAACTTGCAATTTGCAATTTAGTTTTTGGCTATGTTTCCTCAGGCTTGGAGAGACCTTCCTCGTTGTTCCCACATGGTCGGCGTGGCCCCGCCATGTGGCACAGGTTGGAGGTTAGGGGCCGAAACCTTGCTTAATGCAGCCACATGGCTCCTACGTAATGACTCCGTACATAGCGATCTTCTTCTGCTTCGCGGTTCTCTTCACTTATAATTTTTGGTCAGGTTCTCGTCATGCTTCATCAACCTCTTATCTATAGTTTATAAATATAAAAAATTGCTTGTTAGTTTTGATTTATTTCCCGTTTCCTTAAAGGTTGTACCGACTAGCCATTATGCATCCTACTCTATGCTAGGGTATGGATCTCTATATGTTTTGGGCATTGATTTATATTTATTCACACTGGACTTTAACTAATTAATTGTTACACGACTTTCCACTAGGGTAGTTGTTTCAGTTCGTATTCTTCCGCTTCCTGGATTCCTCGAATTTTTTAACCTTGTCGTGATTTAATTTAATAATGATCATCTCATTTTTGCGCAAGTTGTGCTTCAACTCTCTTATTCTGCATTGATACAACTACATATAGAATAAGAAATTCATCGTTTTTCAAGATGTCGAAACTAGAACTTTGACGATAGTTTTTGCTTGATAGCTTTTGGCTTGTAGAACAACATATTACATAACAAAGAAAACAAATGTAATTTTATAAGAGTGAGGTATGATTTTGTGTAACATTGCTAAATGAAGATCAAATTATCTACTACTTTTTTATCTATAATATGAAAACAACTCAATATTCATGCTTGAAATTTCCAACAATTATATTAGTAAGCACAACTGACATATCTTCCAAATTTCAGAGAAATTCGTTCAAGTTTGGCGGAGTTAGACAAAGTTGAAGTTAAGGCGATGTTTAAGGGTGATCCATTTTTTATGAAACAATCTGTAGTAAACCGTGACCGTGAGTGTTCAACTACTTGTGTTAGCACAAGTTGTTTTGCGACTTGCATTGCTCTGGCTGGAAATATTTTCTCAAAAAAGTCACACATCAAAAACTGATAATAAGGTCTCTCGATCACTTGTATTGGATGAAAATTACACATAATTTGCTTTGATAATAGTCATTGACCAATACTAATATTCATCATTTATCGTATAGATATGAAAGAACTGCGCAATCGTAACAATTCAATACATATCGAAGAACATTTCTTCTTAATTTGCAAGAAACTAAGATATCGAGATATGTATGCTCTTTTAAAAAAGGAGCGACAAGATTCATTTAGTGCACCATTAGCCTATATTTAAAATTCACATTTAGAACGTGCTTTCTACTTAGGAGCAATAATAAAGTGTATTCATGTAATAACACAATTAAAAACGATCACTAATTGATATTTGATTTATGCAGACTTTTGCCACTTTGCATAACATGTTTTACTTATGAATTAATATTCCGCTTATGAAACAGCTGCCGTCAATACGTCAATAATTCGCCAACTTAGCGTTTTAGTCGTTCAAGAAAGTCATCAAAGCTTTTATATTTTGAAAATATTGAAGGTTTTAATTGCACAGTGCTGTTTTAGAAGGAAAATTCAATTCGAGCAATCTTTGCTATTGATTCATTTTACCAACTTTTCCAGTGTTCTACAAAATTCGTTTAAGAATCAAGTAGTCTTTGTGAATCAAGTCGATTTGATATTGATATATTAAAAAAGTTACACAAGAGGTACAACAAACAGGAAAACAGAACTATTGTAAGTCAGACGTTTATTGATAGACACTTTCTATCATGATCCGAATCTAATTCCATAGGGATCAAAGTTGATAATCACTTCTCTTAAAGTGTTTCAGTGACAATGTGTTGCTCTTGTACTTCATATAGAATATAGAAGCGTGACACAATTATGTAGTTTGCTCAGAAATACTAATTATCTACTTTAACATTCATTTGAATACATTAGAAAAGTTAGGTTGACTTTGATGTAAGTCTTGATATAATTCATCCTGCCAAATCAGTTGAAACTCAAAGTATTTCGCATGGCATCGAAGTACTGATTGAGTAAATTCACAATTTCAGTGATTGAAATGTTCGTGACTAAAGAAGAAAGTGTGTGAATGATAAACACATCAAACATAAAGAAAATTTCGTTTTGAAACCTTTTACGTTTGGATGAATGGAACCGAAATGCAAATAGAAGTAAATCATGAAATCAAGAATAACTATTCCTTGAGAAGTCTGATGCAATTGCTCAGTATCTAATAAACGTTACCTATAATGCTTTAATCATCATGTTTTCGCTCGGTTGATCTTTGTGCGATAGCATTTTCCACATGGGTAAGATTTTAATGTTCCTATAGTTATAGACAATTGTATGCCACACTTATATGAAGAGCACACACATCAAGAACAATTTCTTAGATTGATCCCATAGGTATTGAGGGTAAAGAAAAGTAAACAAATAATATAAGAAAATTAATGCACACGAATAATTTCAATACTAATCAAAGGAGTCACTACCAATGATTCTTGGTCAGAACCATTACTCAGGAGAAATTCCCGTTTCCTTTTTGGAATCTTTTGTAGAAAAGAAGTCGAACAGATAAACGACTCGATTATCTCGGTTGATGAATTTAGAGATGATGTTATAATTATCTAAAGTACACGAGCATGTAGCACTGGCTGCAAAAAGAAGAGGACTGACCGTAGTACACGTTCGTGCTGTCACATTGTACCTCTCTACCATATTCAGTATGCCTTGATCTTGCTCATCTGACCAACCCCCAATTATGTAAATGTCATCACCTATGACGGTTGAGGATAAATTGCTTTTCCGGCGCTGCATACTCCCAACATTTTCCCAGTGAGCGGATTCTGGACTATATCGTTCTATGGTGCGAAGTCGAGAATGACCATCATTACCACCAATGGCGTAAATGTATGTCCCATGGCAAACAAGGGAAACACCACCTCGAGGTGAGTGCATTCGAGCAACAAGGGTCCACTGATTTTCATCTGGATCATAAGCTTCTGCGGAGTCATGGTATCGCGTGCCTTCAAACCCTCCACAGACATAAACTTTGTTTCCTAAACTGGCGGCTGATGCATCACTTCTGACACGATTCAAGCGCGCGATTGGTTCCCATAGGTTTTCAGAAAGGTGATATCTTTCGGCAGAATCGAGGCGTCCTTCAAGTCTTTCTCCGTTGTGACCTCCAATGGCGTAAATATAATTGTTGCAGTGAGCAACACTGACGTAATATCGGCATTCATACATACAGCTGATTTCGTACCAACCAGAGTCAATTTCAAAATCGTAACACAGCGTGGATTTCAAGGCTATTTGGCCATCAAAACCACCAACGAGAAATACTTTATGACCAACCAGTACACAACCAGCATATACTCGTCGCGGAATTTCTCCAATTAGACTCGTTGGAGGTGATTCCAAAGTCCACATTGCCCATCGGTCAGCTCTCGGGTCATAGACTTGTGTCGCTGCTCGTGGTCCTTGTCCATCACACCAGCCCCCAAATACGAAGATTGCCTGTAAATATACATAAAACATGTGTGTGAATCAGCAAGATGATCACAAAAAATTAAGCATTGTAATCATATACAGATATTTTAAGAATAGGATTTTTAAAAATACCACTGCTTTGCGCGTCCTATGAGTATGGCTTCAAAATAATGCAAAAACTTTAAAATGTACACTAATTGCAAAGATTCTCTAATCACCAATTTTCTATGTCTAGTTTGTCAAACAGTTTGCAACTTTGATCTTATGTGTTTTATAGCTACTTGAATTAGCTGCTTTGGAAAGGAGCACGATGATACTTCACATAGTAATGGCAATTAATGTAATAAAGAGCAATGCAATGAAGTACCGCAATTTCAAAACATTGTACCTGTGCACCTGATAATTTATGTCTCAAAAAAAGCTAACTGATATCCAAAGCAATTCATCTTGAAAACCTACGATTTTTGGATTTTCTTGTTTTAGTCAATTCCTTAATTGATCTTCGGTCTGAATCGATTTGCAATTTTAATCGATCTATATTTAATTGTTATAATTCACTATGCATAGAGAGCATATGGTGGAATTCCTGAAACAAGCTCGCACGTAACTCTGCAACTCTGTCGAGTGAACTTTGTGTCTCAATTTAATGCACGAAATATATGCCTTCACGTGGTTACAAATATGGCAGCTGTACACCTGTAGATGTATGTAAATTCCATGCTTGTCCTCTTAAACTACAGAATATGCATTTGCTTTTACTGCCCATTGTAGGCGAACCTTCCAATGCTTCATCCTACATCAATTCTTCCATCTTTGATACAAAGTATCCATGCATCGTTAGCATAGAGCTAATTGGCTTGTAAATTTCGACCCTTCCTGATTCCCATCATTTTGTCATTTTAAACATCGGTCTTGAGCATATAGATCTCTACATAGCCTACATGTAGGAGGTGGCACATTCAGACAGCTTAACACTGGGTGTCCGGTTTTTTTACACAATTTCTTTTAATTGATAATTAAACTTCATTGGGTCTCGCATACGCTGAAAATCAAAAAATTGAAAGTGGGGCATCAGAATTTCCGAGTTTTTTCCGAAGTCAGGATGTATGTGAAATTTACCCTTCTATTTATTGGACGGATGAATCAAAGTTATTAAAAATCAAAAAATTCTAAATTTTCAAAGCGGCTTGCAACTGACTTGAGATATTCGTTATAATGAGAATGATGAATTATCTCATATAGAGAACATTTAATTAGCAAGTGCTAACCTTAAGCGAAACACGGTTAATAATTAAATGACAAAGCGGACAATACAGTAGCAAAATCACTGTGAAAGATAAGAACAAAACATAATAAAATAATAAAATTCAAATGGTAGGCATCCTGTGTAAATAAATAAGAGTAGAATAAGAAAAAATTAATAACTTTCGAGAAATCCTGCCGTACTGCCACACTATGTGTTGAGCTTTGCAGTAATTTCGACATTTGCTTGTGTTAAGACTAAATCTGAATCTACAGGTCTGGTCGTTCAGATACTTACAGATGTCATGATTGCGTCAGAATGAAATTTAATGCTTTGATTGAGAGAAAGGTGAAATAAGTGAAGGTGATAATATATAAGTGAAAAGAATTTTATCCCTCCAAAGGACCCATGTGATGACCCAAGCGGGGCCCTGCTGTATGAAAGCAGCCTCAAAATTAAGTAAATTAACAAACGCACGCGCATTTATAAAGAAGCTGCTTAGCAAAATAATATCCGTATTTCAATAAAGTGTCACTAGTGCTAACCTAGCTAGATCGTACTTCTGATTCTTCATTAAATTAGTCATAAAAAATTCGCGATATAAAAGAAATAAATCCTCATGAAGAGGACTGCAATTGATACCCATAGGAATGCCTCTTACTTGTTGAAAGACTAAACCACCGAGTGTAGCAAAACTTCGTTTATAATGAACTTAATTGCTTCTTTGAATTTATCCCTAGTGAACACACTATAACCTTGATATCTGACATCAGACAAAAACTTTTTTTTCAAAACCTATATACACATCATATTTCCTATTACAATCGTTGAAAATCAAGTCGAGCAGAAAAATCGAAAATTTGAACGTCATGTGTTGTAATGTTTTGAATTTTATTGAGGAGTTCAACAGACGAAATTATGCTCCAATAACAGTTAATGTCACTATACCTTTTTATGCAAAAAGGCATATTACTATGAATTGCGTTACAGTGCCTCCTAAATGGTCTCTAACAGACAAACCTTTGTTTATCTTAATGGAAAGTTGATTTGTAGTATAGTTTCTAGCATCGGCTGTAAAACGAAATTTGAAGGAATTTTTATGTAATTTTGGTATCCAATATAATTTTGGAAGTTTTTCATTATCTTTTCTACAAAGGATGCTGTGCTAAATGATTGATATCAATGAGTGTGTATTGTAATATCAGAGAGATACAATAATTATGTGGGATGATGGCTGATCAGTGATCACTAATCAGTCTTAAGAAGGATTATCTCAAATTTGCAAGGAATTGGGATACAATGTGGATGCAATATTTTGAAACGAAAATGGTAGTGAGATAATGGAAGAAAACATTGATGAAACATTGAGTGGAGTTGGTGAAGCTTTATGCATGAACAAATTCATGTTGACCTTGTACTTATGACCCTATTTGCTTCTGGTCCAGTAATTCAACAAACAAGCATATTTATGTATGCAGTAATATGTGAGTAATTATGAATGGAGTGCTACATGAAACACAATTTCGGAATGCGTTGACCGTTATTTTACTCTCCGCAATTTCAAATGAAGCGAATCGGACAGTCTGTCGTATACATATTGTGATTTATAACTGATCTATCAAATAACTTGAAATTACGGACTCCGATCATTTTGTCAATGGTGAAGGAAACCCGCAAAAAAAATTAACATTCGATTGATTATTGCTTTGTGAGTATTAGTTTATCACAAATTACAACTGTATAATAAACAGCATATGTCGAGCGCAGCCATTTTTTCAGCATCGAAGAATTGTAAAAATAGTCTGAAAGATCATGTATTGAGCCAACGGAAGCTCTACGTAACTCTACATATCTAACTAACAAAGTTATCTTGAGCCGCAAAGCGACCGACAAAAATGACCCCATATTGCTTCTATAGCAACATTCTGCACGAATGTTTCCACTGTCGAGATTTAGATTTCAATTTGGACAACAAGTGCTTTAAATTGTATATTTACATTTTTATAAGTGAAATTAAGTGTGAGAAAATCGGTTTTAGCACCAAGTAACTGTCACGAAAACGTAGCCAATCCACCGTTAGCTACATATTTAACGTCTGTGATCTCAATATTCAAATATAAACTTACAAGCATCCTAAAATAATGGCTCTTTCCTAGTTTGTAAAAGCGATCGCATGTTGTCAGCTTTAATCGAAAGCATTTCCTGGGAAGCTTTTTAAGGGTATATGGTCAATCCATCGACTTTCTAATGCATGAATTTTTACATTCTGTCATAACAGTTCGGCTAGTCTAGAAGCAACAGTATCAGTGGTTTCATTTGCATTTACTTTAAATTTTTTGATTTGTGTCATGAAACAGCAAATGCGTGTTCACATAGTCTAGTGATATTTACTTCCATTTCCCATTTTCTAAATATACATTCTTGCTTTCAAAACATGCGTCAAAATGGGAAAACACAAGTGTTGAGCAATGGATGTAGCTTTCAAGACTCTCTTGCTCTAATAAAGGAGTAAGTCTCTTACTTCAATAATTCATTTTACTTCGAAATTCTAGTCCATGAATTTGTCTAAAAAATACTCAAATTAAGAGTTCAGTGTCGTCATTTGTCATCATTCATGGTTATGAAGCATGGTTCTTTGACGCACCAAAAAGATGCATCTTTTAATGTTTGAAAATATTTTGCCAAAACAGACCGCCTCAGTCAATGCATGCAATTTATGTTCTATTCATAGTATTCATCTTTTCTACATTATAAAAGTACAGTATATTTAGTATATATATGAAAGTATCACTCTATCCATACTTTCACCACAGTATTCAGTTGCATATCATTTTGAAAACTTTCTGTGGAATACTGTCAAAAATATTTTCCTTCTTTTCTCAATGGTTTGTTATAGGTTGTTCCTGTTGTATTGAAATGACAAAGACGTAGTCGAAAGCTATTCAATATATACAGTCCATTTCATAAAAAGTGGATCATCCTAAAATTTGACTAAATAAAACATAAGTATGATACAGAAAGCATTTTTCATGTTATTTCATGTCCCTAATATATTTAAATGTCCTTATATAATCTGATAAGCTATGATACAGTAACGGTTCTTAAGAAGCTAATATTTTGTGGCCCTACCCTTATTGTCAATGACATTACCAATTCGTCTAGGCATTGATTCGATGATATCGTTGATTTTTGACTGATCGAACTTTCTCCACTCTCTTTTTAACAGTGACGTAAGTTGTGATACGCCATCTGTATTTAGCAGTGATAATGACTCATTGCCCATCTGAGACGTCTTTTTGTATGCTGATATGATAATTCGATCTGAGAGGGCCTCTTACAGCTCTTGAAATTCGACTCAATAAGTCTTTTACGAATAGTGGACTTAGAAATAGACGAGTCTAGTGCAGCCATCTCAGTTAACGAGAGACTTGGATCAACTTTAACAAATCTCAAAATTAGGCGGTCTCTACGTTTGGATGTTTCGCGTGGACGGCCAGAGCCCTCTTTACGACAGAGTCGAAAATCATCATCATTATGCCATCGATGCACATTTGTGTAAGGGACATTTAGTCGCTTGCTTGTAGCTCGCAAAGAAAACCCTAGTTCTAGCAAGGCTGACGCTTTGCCTTTTGTGAATGCGATCTCGTTATTGTTCATTTGTGCTTTGTATTGTTTTCAACCGGTAAGAGATAGATTTCTAGCTGAAAGCAATCAGGAGTGCTGCCAACACCACCGCAACGAAGTCAGGAAGCTATGGAACATGAAGTCCAGTTAATCACATGTAGCAGTTACAGTATTGTTGATGAATAATGGTGCTATACTGGCTCTGATTGACCGATTTTCTTTATTTTTGTTTTGCTTGATAGCTTTTGGCTTGTAGAACAACATATTACATAACAAAGGAAACAAATGTAATTTTATAAGAGTGAGGTATGATTTTGTGTAACATTGCTAAATGAAGATCAAATTATCTACTACTTTTTTATCTATAACAGGAAAACAACTCAATATTCATGCTTGAAATTTCCAACAATGATATTACTAAGCACAACTGACGTATCTTTCAAATTTCAGAGAAATTCGTTCAAGTTTGGCGGAGTTAGACAGAGTTGAAGTTAAGGCGATGTTTAAGGGTGATCCATTTTTTATGAAACAATCTGTATTTTTTATTGACCTTGTCATTGTTTTATAAATTTAGCAATTAGGTCAATAGAGAACCGAATTCATTTCGTATAATGTACATGACGACCGTCTTTAGCAATGAATTGTCTTCATTGACATTCAAGCCCGCAAGTTCATCTATTATCTGTGGTAAATTGACAGCATGGCGACATACACAGTATGAAAGAAGGGTTGGATGGATTGACTATTTTACGTGTCGCTTTATCTCTATCTGCACATTAGGTTTCGAAGACAAATTGAAAATCGATTTAATTCTTTTACAAGAGCAAGAAAGTGTTGAAAACTACATCAATTACTCTACAGAAAAGCATATACAGGGTGGCGCACGAGTGTATTAACAGTAGAGTACCCAGCACTTAACCTCATGCATTGATTCTTCTTACTAAGTTAGCAGCCTATGCTATGCAGAGGCAGCTGCATGTCTTAATCGATCTGTTGCAGGAATCACTTCTACAAGCCAGGCTTCGCATGTGAGTTAAACTCACAGACCAGTTTAGCTAGCAGAGATCGCTGCAACCTACCCGTCTACCTTTCACTGTTTGACGAATTACGCATTCAGTTCATTTTTTTCAATCATGCCGCAGCGCACACTGACGTTTGATGAAAGAAAGTTTATCTTAAAATGTTACTGGAAACATGAAAACGCACAACGTGTTATTGATTCATGGGGTGCAACATTCGAATCTGATCCACCATCACGTCAAGCTATTTATAACTTAAGAGATAAATTTGAGGAGAGTGGTCAAATTTCTGACCTACCGCGGAAGCACCAAGCAACGGTAAACACGGATATTAATCAAAATCTAGTTGCACAATCTGTTGTGGAAAATCCTAAATTATCAACAAGACGTCGCAGTAATGAACTGGGAATAAGCCGAAGATCACTACAAAGAATTTTACATGACCTAGAGATGAACCCCTACAGACCACATTTGGTGCATGGTTTATTAGAAGACGATACCGATAGGCGCTTGCAATTTTGCGAATTGTTTGTTAATGAATGTCATAACAATCCAGAATTCATGGATTTGATATTTTGGAGTGACGAAGCACAGTTTAAATTATCTGGTGGAGTAAACAGACATAACTGCGTTTATTGGGACACAGAGAATCCTTGTAACAAACTTGAATCGCAGCTGAACCAACCTGGCATTACAGTATGGGCTGGGATGTCGTCAACTGGAATTGTTGAACCAGAATTTTTCGAAGGTACAGTGAATGGACAAAATTATCTAAATCGTCTGCAAACAACCATTGTTCCAAAATTGAGGAACCGACACGATTTTGATAGGTTATTTTTTATGCAAGATGGTGCACCACCCCATTTCGCCAAAGCGGTCATTGAATACCTTGATCAGTGCTTCCCCAACAGATGGATGGAGGCGTGGAGCCATTGAATACCCACCACGTTCACCAGATCTGACGCCTATGGATTTTAGTGTGTGGGGAATTATTAAAGATGATGTATTTTCAAGAGGACCCAAAAATATCGCCGACCTTAGACAATTTATAACTGAATCTTTTGCCAACTTCAACAGAGACTTGTGTTCCAAAATTTGCAGAAGTGTTGCATCCCGTTGTCAAGAGTGCATTGATATGAATGGTGAGCAATTTGAGCACACGCACTAGATGTAAGTTTGCCCATTTGTAGATATAATCAAAATGAATTTCTATGGCCTTCCAATTTAGAATAGCGTCTTTTGCTTAACTGTTAATACACTAGTGCGCCACCCTGTATAGTACGCTAGTCGAACTGTTCTGACAAAATGCATAGATATCATGCATTAGAAATTCGATGGATTAGTCCGGCAGCCAGAACGAGTTTCTGCAGGGAACGAGGCCGAAAATGAGACTTTCATAGAATGATGTACACCCTATTCCCACTACGAATTCACGCGTCTGCCAAGTTCTAGTGAGTTCCTCTTCTTGTCAGACAGGATCAAAGAAAAACACATGTAAATCCAATGGGACGCAGATAGCAGTTTTTGATTAAAGTGAAATTTTCTATGTTTTGTCGGATTAAACGAAAAGTACTAAGCCCATAGTCATAATTTTTGACATGGAATGTCTTCAGGTCATTTCCTATTATGTGCATGCGCTATTATTATGCTTCTGATCGGCAATGCATGTGAGAATGTGGTTCAATGTGGATAAAGTTGCTCAAAATGTTTGTTTGACGACATCAAGAGGCTCGCCAAATCGAAATGTGTTTAGGTTTATATACAGGGGTGCATGAACATGAAAGGAAATGATCTGAAGAAATTCCATATCAAAAATTATGGCTCTAGACTCAGCACTTTTCATTTGATAAGAGAAAACATAGAACATTTCATTTTAACCAAAAACTGCTATCTGCGTCCCATTGGATTTACATGTGTTTTTCTTTGATCCTGTCTGACAAGAAGAGGAACTCACTAGAACTTGGCAGACGCGTGAATTCGTAGTGGGAATAGGGTGTACATCATTCTATGAAAGTCTCATTTTCGGCCTCGTTCCCTGCAGAAACTCGTTCTGGCTGCCGGACTAGATTGACTAATAACCCTCAAGCTGCCATGATGATATTACTCATTAAAACTACCAACATACGATCAATTTGATCAACTCAATAATAGCCACTAGACACATTTGTGAGTTCATAACTCATTTGAATATTGAAATCATTGATGCAGAGCACATTACTAAAGGGTGATAAAGCACATTACATTATTGATTGCGCTTTCAAGACAGCTGCTGCCTGGCACTACCATTGATCATATTTTTTACTACGTTTTTTATGCTAATTCAAATTGTATTTCACTTATAGAAAAAGTGTCTACTTGAGGTCTTTGTTGGCCGAAATTAAATTTCAAATACTGTAATAGAAAAATCGAAGCATCTTTATTATCTTTCTGTGTTCTAAATTCGATTTAGACATTTTGATTTGAATTGATTTTTATTTTCGATTCATCTAATTCGTTGCGTTAACAAAAACAGCAGCATTTGGTAGAAAATGCATTCAAAAATAAAACAGTTCAGAAAATGAAATGGTCAGAATTTAATCATTTATGCAATAAACAGCTGTTGAAGCTGTTGAAGCCATCGCATATTGATATTGATGAAATTTTATTTGAGTATCCAAATGGCAACCCAAATGCTCAATCACAAATCAAGCTACTTAGCAATGGGATGCTCAATTTTCCTTGCGAGCTTCAAATTCGTTGTTTGTACCATCTACAAATTAAGGACAATATAGGCGTCGACAAAAACGTTGCACATTCTAAAATGATTGTGTTACTGTGATTTTATTTACTATTTTCATCAAGTAAGCTATCATCATAGTGATCAAATCAAGACCGAAATATTATTGATCAATTTTTAAACTGCCTTTGAAGTCAGTTCTATTATTGATTGCATGACTTGTGGAAAATTGGACAATATTTTTATTTCAATTCAAGACTCCTTGTGAAAACGTGGGATTTAAGTGCACTGTTTTCAGAGTATTGTCTCAAAATGACTGCTCTGCGACAAAGATAAACTACGCTTCTTGTGAAGTTTGAGGGGTACACATCAAAAAGTTTAGAAAATTCACGGTGTCATCGAATGGCAAAAAACGGTGATAGAAAGGAATGTGCCAGTATATATTCGTTCAAGCTGTTGGGACAATGATATCCTCTCTTTGCTGGTGCCCATTGATACAATATTCTGACAATTGATGGATTAATCATTACTTTTTCCGATAATTTGATGATATGAAAACACCATTTAATTGCTCGGCGCTTCGCCCGTTCTTGATAGAGCAATACACGGAACTGCATGTATTGGCTGCATGCTACATGAAATCGCTGTTTGACAAATACTCACTATTGATTGACAGTGACAAATTGCATGGACGGAGAATTAGGCATAAAGACACAGTAATAGACAACGATTGACAACCTATAATGTGAAAACACGTGTACAAGTCATAAATGAACAATCGAATAAGTTAAAAGACAATTGAGTTGAAGTACTAAGTAAAGTAACATAAGTGAGTATAAATTTATTAAAATATATATACTATAATTATTAATTATACTAATTTATTAATATTAATTAATTATTAATTATAATATTTTATTATAATTTATTAAATTTAAAGTCACTGTCAATCAATAGTGAGTATTTGTCAAACAGCGATTTCATGTAGCATGTAGCCAAGATGCAGTTCCGTGTATTGCTCTATCAAGAACGGACGAAGCGCCGAGCAATTAAATGGTGTTTTCATATCATCAAATTATCGGAAAAAGTAATGATTAATCCATCAATTGTCAGAATACAATGATATCCGAGAAAGAGAAAAAGGAAAAAATGACATTCAAGCATTAAGGAGAATAAAATGAGATAACTTGAGTTGACAATTGATCTTGTGCTGACAACATTTACCTTAACAAATTGATGACGATTGGTGTCTCAAGGAAAATTCATTACAGAGGGTAAGGATATGAAATGGAAAATTTTCTGGAAATTTTTCCGGTAATTTTTCTGGAAAAATTACCGGAAAAATATAACATTTTTCAGGAAAAATATAATATTTTTCCACTTGTAATTTTTCCGTCCAATTTCTGTATTTTGATGAATCACTTCATTAGTAATTTGAAAAAGATAGAATAACAACATTGCGGTTTGTATCATACGACTGCATATGACAGCCATAGCTTCAAAGGAAGAGAAATATTTGCTATCATAATACCTTTCAAATCTCGAGATGGGCCAGTTTATAGTAATGAACTTTATTGGTCTATGATTGAAGATGAAACGGATCCACTACAATGGTGGAATACTTTTTGCGGCCACAGAGTGTTAGCGCCAGTCGCTAAACAACTTCTCAGTCTTCCAGCATCTGTGGCTTGTGTAGAGAGATCCAACAAAGAATATGGCATGCAAAAGACGAAAATAAGAAATCGCCTCACAAATGATCGCTCTGCAAAACTTACAAAAGTGAGTTACAATATCAAGGTGAGGCATTTTGCTAATAAACGTAAAGCTGATCAGAACCAACACCAGGCCCTGACAGTTCCCGATCTTATTGAAGTCGGCACTGAACCAGCAATTGTGGATGCTGACGATACAACAAATAAGGAAGATGATGAAGAGCAAGTTGTTGAATTTGACCAAGATGTCGGAAGCTGCAGTGAAGAGGATGACAATGACAATGTGGAAATGGTGGAAGAAACAATTGAAGTTGGTAATTGGGTCTGTGTAGAGTACATGATACAAAATCAACGCAGTCGCCGAGGAGTAGTACGGTTATATTACGGCTGCGTTCAATTTATTGAAGGTGACCAAATCACTGTTAAATTTCTAAAAAAGGTAAGAGACATGTAAATATATATAAGTATGATAGCCTAGATTTAACACACAGTACCTTGGCTTTATCTAGTACAATCTGGACAAACTGGCATTATGAATATCCTACTGGCCATATAAAATTGAATAATTATTATCGTAATTGATTTGCCTTTAAATGATTATAATAATTTGAAAGTAAATCAATTAATTTACTATAATTTAATTTAAATTGGCTTACTTTGAATAGCTGTCTTTCATGAATGAGCGTAGTAAACTCAGCTCATATTGTATCCGCATGTAGAATTAAGTACGTACAGACTTAGGAAAAATAACAGTGAATAAAATAGAAGATATTTTCAACAAACAATTTTTTAGGTCTACGAGATTGTTTATTCACTAAATAATATGATCTAATAATATAATAGATAGATAATGATAGATAATATAATAGATAGAGATAATATAGAAGATCATTAAAGATTGAATCCATTATCAAAGTTTGAATTATTAATTGAATCCATTATTATGATTATGGATATGGATTATGATTATGGATGATATTGAATCCATTATTAATTGAATTATTGATTGAATCCATTATTAAAGTTTGAAGACATTATCATTAAAGATACTATGGATAAAGATAAATATATAGATAAATAATAATAGATAATATGATAAATAATATAGTATAATATGATTTTAATGAAATGCTCACAAAAAGTATGTAGGCCTAATTATTATTCGTATAAATCCCAGAACATTCGTTAAATGTTCATATTATATCGTGTTCTTTGATATTTGTTTCACTTTCAGATTCTCGTGAGTAGCTATCAATTTCCGGAAGTGGAGAAAATCGACATAGTAAACCGTGCATTCTGCACACGCGTCAAAGAGCCGGAGCTGGCCTCTGGCTCTACCAGGAGGAGAACTATCTATGTATTCTGCGAGTTAGAGCGTGAATCCTTATTGAGAAAGGTAGCAAAAAAGACACAACCTCAAGCACAGTGAAAGACTTCGTATGGTATTGTTTTTCTTTATTGAAGATTTGTAAGAGTATATAATTTTGTTATCCAACTTTGTTAGCCTCCAATTGTTAGACTACTGATTTTTTTGTTTTAATCAAGAAATAGAGATTTTTGTAATTAGGTGATGTTTTCAAGTATCGGTAGATTATTTAGGCTTATTCATGTCCAAATCAAAGTCAAAATCATAGAATGCCTTGATATCCTTCTCCCTCAAATAGGCCTAATATATTCTTCTCTATTTCTTGTCGAGTAAATTTCACGATATATCCGTGTTTGTTTAATACTCCTAGTTGTGTCTTCCCGCATTTGTTTAATTTAGCTAAATTAAGCTTAATTTACCAATCTCTTAAATAAAAATTGCGCATATGTTGCTGTACCATAATAATTGTTTCATTCAAAATGAGATACCGTATCATTTACCTAATCAACACTATATTGCAAATTTGCTTAGATGGAATATTTTTCGTTGACAGGAATTTTTTTTTATTTTTCCATATTTTTCCAATTTTTCCGGTAATTTTTCCGGAAAAATTACCGGAAAAATATAATTTATATTTTTCCGGTAATTTTTATATCTATAACAGAGGGTAGAACTAGAAAGTAGAAGTGATACAAACACAACAAGCCCCGGTAAACTATAGTGTCATGACCTCAACTATTGCACGATTTTCTACGTGAGATTTTTCCTAATTGAATAACAACAATATACTCGTAATTACAGGCATATGACTATTACGGAAAAGAACTAAGAACTAAGTTAAATAGTATTCTTCTTGCTGCATTGCCGATAAGGCGTGATGGCTTCAACACCGATGCTGATTGAGCACAGTGTGTGGAACTTGCATGTACGTCAAGGAATGAACGGTATACTTGTATTTTCTGCTTTTTCCCATGGACACTTGAGGGCGGGGCTCACGCAAAATTTGAACGTGGTGAGTCAGGATGTGGAAGCACAGGGAGCTCTGTAAGGTGCCGAATCTGATTCTTATTCAGAATCTGATATTAATGACGATGCATAATTGGATGCATTGATTGGAGTGTATGAGGTTTAGTGTGACGATTTTGTTATGTGACTTCTTTATGGACTACAGACAGTGCAATATCATTAAACATTCCAGGGTCGTTCTTTTTTTCATGCACTGCACTTAGACATTCTTTTCTCCTTTTCTTGACGCAGAAATGCGGCGTTTATTAAAACGTTGACGTCTTAGCTGCAGCGTCTATCAGAGGGTGTCGCCAATCAAAGGAATGCGGTAATAAAGTCGGAATCAAACATTTTGTTTTCACAGAATATTTTAGAATATTAAAAAGTATGAACCATTAGAAGCATGGAAGCATGTTGAAACGACAAGCAACATATTTCATCCAACCGGCATTTTTTAGGAAAGTTTGAAGAAAAATTGACCTGTAATGATTATCTAATTCTTATTTTTTTTCTAAGTCTTGACCTCGTGTGAATTTGCAAGATAACTAGTTTTCAATAAATAAGGCTTCTCCGCATCGACGTTGCTCTGAAACATGTATACTACTTAGGTTAAGAATCATTTGATGCGAGCGAGTTGTGCACATTATATTAATATTGGCCTATACTTAATTACTACTTAGTTTAGCAGCTATTGCTAAGTATGTCTATCAAAAAGATTGAGATTGCTAACTATTGTCAACATAAATAAGAACAACAAAACATGTGTAGAAAACAATGGAATTGTAAACACTGCAATGTCGCATTTTGGTGATTTGCATGGCCTTGTACTTGCATGTGACGACTTCATTGTGTTCATTGTGTTTCAGTGTTTCTTTATGAAATCATAGAACAGACAGTTTGCATATTATGTACAGCTGTCTGGATTTACAAATTTATCAAAATGCACAGAAACATTATTGAGTTTTCAACGTGTAGACCTACAAAATCAGATAATTCGGCTTAAGAACTAAAAACACCTCATCATGTGAGCAGGAAAGTCCTATGATCTGTAGTTTAGGGGAAATATTGCATGAATCTTCCAGCCAGAAACAGGATATATGTAATTTTTGTTCACCGGTAAATTTATTTTGATAATATTATGATAAATGACAAGAAAGAATTAGCAAACTTCCCTAATCAGAAATCATACTTCAAATCGGATAAATTTTGTACAAACCGAAATTGAATAAATATGATCTTGACAATTTAGCATACTTTGACGTCCAAATACATATAATTTTCGCAAGATTGCACTGTTTTATAAGTAGAGTCTAAAAGAGATTTCCAGTAATGTGCATATAAATTTTAATATGAATTTCATTGCAGCGTATGCATCACGAACATATTTATTTTAGAAAAAACGCTTGCAATATCAATAAATGCTTCTCAAAACGTCTGGTGACAGCAATAGAAAATGTGATTGTGTGCATGGATTACATGTTAATTATTAATAATGTATATTAAACTCAGCAGTTGTCGAAACTCTTGAAATATTATGCCTTAGTGGAATTATGACTTACAGAAAATATAAAAAAGGTCACTATTGGAGAGTAGCATGGCTTCAAATTATGGGCTTAGAATTCGATTTATTTCCATTTTAGAGGGAACTCTACCTGCTGATCTCCCATTAGCCAAAAATCCCTCACGAAAAATGGAAAATTTGGAGCAGCATAGTTTAAAACATTGTGGGTAGAGAGTATTGGATCGAGAATTGAGAGATCATTCATGAATCAAGCTTAAGTCGCTTATTTCAAAGCAACATCTCATGAGCGTCGAAATATCGTCTGAAATTATGTCTGCTCTTGACGCAAAATACTGTCTACACTGACCAGTTCATAAGATGCTTCTAGGTTTTTTGTGCAATAGAAGTGAATTACAATTTTCACATGTACAAAATAAGTACTAAATGTAAGTGACGTGAAAAATGATTAACGCGAAGACTATTCATATAGCAAAAGGTAGTTATAATGCCTAGTTTCTGCTCACTGGTCATAGCTTAAATTCTTCATGATTGCAAGTTTAGCCAGTTTAAATAATGGATCTCGATTAATGCAAATTATGTACTAAAGAAACCTGCGACTCGCAAATGCACCATTAACATCGATTATGATCTCTTACAAAACATTAAAATATTGTCTTACTTCATGTGGAAATCGCGGAGTAACCATCCTCAGGACGTTTGTATGGCTTAGTAAATTAGTTTTCTCGTTCATAAACTCAGGCCATGAATTCAATAAATCTGAGTACTGTGGCACTAATTTCACAACATCACTGTCTCTTAAACTCTCGACTTCCTCTGGTCTTAGAAGTCCAAGCCGAAGGCATTTCAAAAGGTCACAAGCTTGAAATTTTCTGGTTTCTTGATTTACAGATAGCCAGTTATTGATAGCTTCTAGAACAGTTGCCTCACTTTTACAATTCAAACGATCATTGTTCAGTATCTCTTTTATATCTTTGGAATCTAAGTTCTTAAATTCATCGATTTTCCATAATTCTTCAAAGTTTTCTAATATTTTTTCATATGCCATTTTCCCAAGTTCTGGCCAGTGCAGATTTCTGCAGGTGACCCAAAGTAATACTGCAGTCTTCGCATTGCTTGCCATGCTTTGGATAAACGAACAACATAATTCCTTCAACCTTGTAACAAGCAAGTAGTCTGATGCGATAAATATATCATATGCGTTATCCTCCGTAACATTTACTGAACCTTTTCTGATAAACTCTATTACTGAATCAAAGCCTGGTCGTAGAAACTCTGGAAGCTGAATCACTCCTCGTCCTTTGTGATAACGTACTAACCTCTCGAAATACATACTTTGTTCAGCTAGCTCTACAGCAACTATATTTCTAGTATCACCTGATTCCATAAACTCAACAGTCCTATCACAAAGAAAATCGCTTGACAACCGATATTTTTCATTTTTATTGAATTTGAGACTAGAATATTTGGAATGACTAGATGTTGCTGTCAGACGAACTTTCTTATTCATCTTTGAAGACAGTATTTTCTCTTGAATCACACACCATGCGATTAGTGTCGAGTTTGAAAGAGGCAGTTAAGCTGTTCAGTGTATATCTGATATCTAACATATCTTTGAATTTGAAATATCATTATCCTTAATACTATATAAGATTACACAATACATAGAATTAGAACATCAATGCTATGTGTTTTGCTTTATAGACTGATAGATTTGCGTTGCTACAGCAAGTGTTCTATAATGTAGGATGCCTGAATCTTTGGAGAGCAATTTACTATGAGATATCAATCAATAATTCAATTTGGTTGAGTTCACAATTTGCAACTATCATTTCATTGACTTTGTTTGCCAATTCGGATACTTTTTGATATACACTTTTACATTCCTACATTCCAGCTAAGATGTCTATTTATTCTAGAGGCTTGAGAGAAAGCCTTTTTTACCCGGAAATTTCTATTGATCAAGTAAAATTTCAGTCAAAACATAGATGTTTATCAGTTCTCTATTCACGCAGGCTTTAATGACAACTCCATGTGACAACACGGCGGGAGCTCGATGGAACAGATTCCCAAATCTATTACCCAAGAACAAATCTTGCATTCGGTTTATGATGACAATTGAATCGGGCTTCAATGACAAAATATTCATTAAAAACCAACTTCAGATGTGCATTTTTTCTTTAGAAATCCTCATTGACAATATTTGTCTATTTTTAGCAAAAGATTTCATTTCCTGGTAAACCATGCGAAGGACTTCTTAATAAAAGATGCAGGAAAATGGGCGTCATATACTAAACACTCACAACTCTGAAAGCGATGAAATGTTGCATTTATGCATTGCGGGGAATGCGTGATTATCTTTTAAATCTTTGAAGGCAAAATGCCATGATGTGAAAACGGGTTACCATGATAAGAAAAATGAGTTTTAAACACATTTTGTAGGGCACTGAAATTCAGTGAGAACCACTGAGACAATGGAGCACCTTGAAAGAGGACATGGAATGAATCGGAGTCCTGTGGGTATTCAGTAATGCGTCTATTAATGATGAAAGGTCTTAAATAAGACACAAGTCGGAAAACAAAGTAGAAGTGTGTTTTATACGTTCTTGGGCTCTTCAACTATAAATGGTACAATAAATTATCGAGACAGAACGACAAAGAAGCATAATTCTACTAATCTATCTATCCAACTTATCACCAATGAAGAGCACAAACAATCTATAGTTGCGATTATTTGAAAGAGGCCCTGACTTGTCATTTTCAGTTTTGTGGTTGGAGAGAGCCAGGAGTATTTTAAGCTGTTATTACTATTGATCTTATTCTTATATATATATATATATATATATATATATATCTACAAAATTTTTCTACTGCTATCCGGTAATCATCTTCAGGTACAAAAGTTTTTGTACCTGAAGATGATTGCCGGATAGCAGTCGAAAAATTTTGACATATATATATATATATATATATATATATATATATATATATATATATATATATATATATATATATGAATAAGATCAATTAAAATAACATCTTAAAATACTCCTGGCTCTTTCCAATCACAAAACTGAGTTGCGATTATGTTTACCAACAACTAAGTAGTGTAACTTTCCGACTATAACTGTTATAAAATCACTTCTTTAGCCTATAATTCATTCTTGAAAATAAACGGAAAGAGAGAAGAGAGGTACCAACACCTGACATCTCTCACCGTTTGTTTGGAACCAGTGGAACTGTTAAGAAGACTTGAGAGGAGACAGTACAAAGCTGTCTATCGGACGAATGCAGGGAACCACATTTTTCTTCGCAGATGCTTTTCCCCAGCGCAGATGACTAGGGCTCCTTGGACCAATGTCTTGTTACACTTTGAATGAATATTTCATGAGTATTGAAGTAGTCCAGAAGTGGAACCTCTGTATATTTGGAAAAGCTGTGTGTGATCACAGAAATCTAAATACATTTTTTGCATTTTTTAGATTTCATGGTTTGATAAGGAATGTTCTAGGGATGAATGTTCAGTGAATATCACATGGCACCAGATCTAATTTGAGTAGTAATGACATCTATGATTATTTGTCACGAAATATTTGTGTTGTTTATTGAACTGGCATAGATGTTCATTGCGCTAGCATAGATCATCAGCTACAAGATATAAAAGTCCATGTAAAGAAGCCTTTTCGAAATTTGAACATTATCAATGCATTGCAAAGAATTCAATGCATGGGTGATAGAATGCCTAAAAACCCTTACAGTGGAATATTCCATTGGACCAAATTGAACATTTTAGTCATTCAAAAAGATAAACTCAAATATGAACAAAAAGGTACGTCTCTCGAATGGTGAGCACCCTGCAAGTACTACTCCTTGTGTTTCAAAATCTTCAAGCGATACTAGGAAGCATGTTGAGAAATATCGACTATCAAATGAATTTCTTTGTGATAGAACCGTTGAATTTATGGAATCAGGTGATACTAGAAATATAGTTGCTGTAGAGCTAGCTGAACAAAGTATGTATTTCGAGAGGTTAGTACGTTATCACAAAGGACGAGGAGTGATTCAGCTTCCAGAGTTTCTACGACCAGGCTTTGATTCAGTAATAGAGTTTATCAGAAAGGGTTCGGTAAACATAACGGAAGAAAATGCGTATGATATATTTATCGCATCAGACTACTTGCTTGTTACAAGTTTGAAGGAATTATGTTGTTCGTTTATCCAAAGCATGGCAAGCAATGCGAAGACTGCAATTTTACTTTGGGTCACCTGCAGAAATCTGCACTGGCCAGAACTTGGGAAAATGGCATATGAAAAAATATTAGAAAACTTTGAAAATGTGGGTAAAATTGAAGAATTTCAAAATCTGGATGTCAGAGATGTGAGAGAAATAATAGTGAATGATCGTTTGAATTGTAAAACTGAAATGGCCGTACTGGATTGTATTCAATTCTGGGTGTCAGTTAATCTTGGAGTTAGAAAGTTTCATTGCTATGACCTTTTGAAATGTGTTCGACTGGGACTTTTGAAGCCGGATGATTTTCAAAAACTGAAATCAAATGAATTAATTAAATCAGTGCCCCAATTCTCGCAGATAATAGATTCATGGCCTGATTCAGTTAATGAAAAAACAATGTTAAGCTCTACTTGCGCATTAAGGATGATAACCCCACGATTTCCACACGACGTAAGTTATGACATTATCCATTTATAACCTCTGATTCTACAATGCTTTAGAATTATAACTTTTGCTTTAATTATTTTGTAATTGATATTTTCATTTCTGGGCTTGAAGTTGTCGATAGAAAATGGTAGACTAATCAGCGTAACTAAGCGAAGCGCTTGGTGAGCGTGCATGTGTGTTTCATCACATTTAATTGCAAATTATTCGTAGTATCACATGTCTGCTTGTTTAACATCCGACTAGCGCTAAAAAGTGCATATTTATATCGATAGCTACTATAAGTGCAACATTTCTCCATTTAATGGAGCTAGTTTTTTTATGTCCATGTAAAGAATCATCGACGCTCAGATTGTCGTGGATGAATCGTGCGAAATCGACTTCTCCAAAGCGGTGTGGTTTTTGATGACCAGTTAATTGATGAAAAGTTTTAATTACAAGGTCACCGCCTTTTTTAATTAGTGATAAAGACCTTTTTGAAATTTGCAAGATTCTTCTTGAGAGGAGTACCAATTCTAGTTTCATTGAAATTTCAGATGAATTATCGACAGTACTATCTACGCTATCGAATTGTAATTGCAAAACTGTTCACTAATTTAATAGACTTGTCGGTGCAACGGGAAATATGTCTGGAATTTTGTAATATTTTTAGTCAATTTAGTTGGTGACCCCAGGTCAGCGCAAGCGGTGACTTAATCAATAAGATAATCAATCGACGGAAACATGCAGATTTTCAGAAAACATACAAAATGACGTATTATTTTAATTTCGGTATTTTGACTTTTTACAATCATAACATTGAATAGATCTCATGACCTCAAATTTACTGAGATCTTTCGCTGATGATAAAGTCATAATAGCTTTTGTCATCTTTTCACGAGCAACCACCACTCACAGTAGGCCTAATCAGTAGAACGTTATATCTCGTCGAAAGGTGATATGACGTCAAGACGACCAACATCAAATTATTGAAACTCATTCTTGTGCTCGTATACTCACAATTTTGCTCATCAACCGTGACATAGAATGAGGATGATTGATAGTGTTCTTCAAACCTTGATATTACATTCATAAATTAGTGATTCATTTTCGTTTATGTATCCTGTTTTTGCAGGCGATCTTCGTATTTGGGGGAT
Organism: Prostheceraeus crozeri; assembly: GCA_907163375.1. Lineage (NCBI taxonomy): Eukaryota > Metazoa > Platyhelminthes > Polycladida > Euryleptidae > Prostheceraeus > Prostheceraeus crozeri. Next base: position 38,833 of record CAJQUW010001044.1, on the reverse strand, counting down.
GGTGCGACGGCCAAGGACCACGAGCAGCAACACAAGTTTACGATCCAAGAGCTGATCGATGGGCATTATGGACTCAAGAATCTCCAACTACAAACCTGATCGGGGGTATTCCATGTCGTGTATATGCTGGATGTGTTTTGGTTGGTTTTAAAGTATTTCTAGTCGGTGGATTCGACGGTCACAGTGCATTAAAATCCACATTGTGCTACGATTTTGAGATTGAATCTGGTTGGTACGAGATAAGCTGTATGTATGAATGCCGATATTACGTCAGTGTCGCTCACTGTGGTAGCAATATATACGCCATTGGAGGCCATAACGGGGAAAGGGAACCAAGACGACTGGATTCTGCCGAAAGATATCATCTTTCTGAAAACCTATGGGAGCCAATTGCACGAATGAATCGTGTCAGAAGTGATGCATCAGCTGCAAGTCTAGGAAACAAAGTTTATGTCTGTGGAGGTTTTGAGGGAAGGCGCTATCATGATTCTGCAGAAGCTTATGATCCAGATGAAAACCAGTGGACCCTTGTTGCCCGAATGCACTCACCTCGAGGTGGTGTTTCCCTTGTGCGTCAAGGAACGTACATTTATGCCATCGGTGGCAATGATGGTCATTCTCGACTTCGCACCATAGAACGCTTCAACCCTGAATCTGCTCATTGGGAAGTTGTTGGAAGCATGCAGCGCCGGAAAAGCAATTTGTCGTCGACTGTCATTGATGATGATATTTATATCATCGGGGGTTGGTCAGATGAACAAGACCAAGGTATATTGAACTCAGTAGAAAAATTTAATGTGAATACCCGAACGTGCAGCTTAGTTAATCCCCTTCTTTTTGCGGCTAGTGCTACTTGTTCTTGTACTGTAAATAGTCAAAAGATTATCACTAAATTCATAAACAGAGATCAAAGAGTAGTTTATTTGCTCGATTATGGTGCTATAAATAATTGTGGAGGATCTCCATCTTCCGTGGATTAGCAACATGATAACTTGCTGACGCAAGTAATCATCGCATCATTCCTGTATATTTTTTTCTGGATTTTATGATTGTGTTAAATTTATTTTGGTCACAAAATTCAAGGGAAATTATTTGAAATTATTATTCTCAACATTTGCTCTTTAATTTGGTTTGACTTATACACTTACAATCTGATCAAGTTCAGTTTATTGCATTCACTGTAATCAGTGCCACGTATCAAATTTTAGAAATCAAGTAAACAATTAGTGAAAATCATTTTATATGCACTTCAATGTTTAATAATTCATCAATTAGCAAGCAATGTTTCGTTGACACTGGCACAGTCACATTCTGTCATGCACTTCAAATGCATTAAAACTCGGTCCAGTTGTACATTATATCTGAAAATCACAGCGACCAAAAAAGGAGCGGCACTTAATGAAAAGCCGGTCATTGGAATATTTTCCATTTTACTACGAGCATAATCACAAATCGATCCTAATGTGAAATTTAAATCAAGCTAGTTTGAAATGTCGCTCAAAACACATAAAACGTAGTCCCACCAGCAGTGAAATTAATCTAAAGCGCGTTGAATGTGTCAGCAATGTATGTCAAATTAGTCAAATGAGCATGAAATTAATACAACAGGTAATTAAACCAATTCAAAGCGCATTGAATGTACTAGAAATAGTTCTCAATTCAGCATGATGTAGCCAGTAATTTAACCTGAAGTACCATGAAATCAGTTATAATAATAAATAATAAGTGCCATGAATCTGAATCGCAGCCAAATCAGTAGATTTGGATTAGTAAATCTAATTAATAAATGGAATTTGGCTACATTCTTGCGGACTAAATTGTGTAGTTGCTACCTAGTTTGACTAAATACCTAGTTGGGACTGAATTGCACCTAGTAGATCACTCGATTTATAAGAGTCACTTTCCACTAATAGACAATTCAGAAAAGTAGTCATCGAGATTATGTGAAGGTTGAAGAAAACATTTGTGATTCCTCAAAACACTCGCATTAGACCTATTACTGCAATGGAGCACAAATTTTTGATCGAAGCCTTCGTCAAGTGCAATGACACTGATACTACAATGCAGAGTTGGAAACCGAATGCCGGCCGCGGACCGGATTTTATTATTTCAAACAATGAGCAAATTTATCACCAAGCAAGAGATCTCTACGATTGAAAAACGTCTTTTGATCACTCAGTTAAGGCAATATAACTTAACTATCATTTACAGGGTGTGGCACAAAAAAATGTGACTAGACTTTGATGTAGTATAACTTTAACAGTTATCCTACAGAAATCAACAATCAAGGTATCATTTTGAAACCAATGCGCATTTTTATTACCACAATCAACATTGTAATGATTGCATTTGAGGATGAGAGTACAATATGCACACAAAGCAGAAGCTCTCGAAATCCAAAAAACTAGATGAAAAGAACAACGAGTGAATGGAAAACAACCTACTTCCAATTCTTCACTTAAACGATGATCATCATGGCGAAGACTTTTTGTTACAGATAATCACATAACATCATTGGGTGTTGACTGGATCAAAACCTTCAGCAATCACGCCTTGTAAAAGAACGCCAAAAATTATGTGTTTTCCTGTATTATTTTTTCCAAAGTCTCCACATCTCTTTCAAGTTAAACCCCAAAACATATTCATTTTGAAATATGTCATCACACTTACTTTTGGCCATTAGACGATATTCAATGTGTTCATGATCGATCATTGAGCCCTTCATTGCGGGATCTCTTTATCTCTTTAGCAATTTTACAAGGGGTCCAGTGCGGATGCAAGTGATGTTGGAGTTCTACGCATCGTTCAATAAACTCCTTTTCTCTCTCTTCCTATAGCTGTGACATAATTCAGTGACAAAATTGAACAAAAATTTCGATCTATAGGCCCAACTGCAATTGCTTCTCATTTTAAGTTTGAAGTTCGGCTTTGCAGATAGTTTATGTAGATATGCAAGTTATTTTGTTTTCTAATGAAAGCCACATGATGCTCTAAGTGTTGATTTTCATATTAAACACATCTTCCCCAAAGATACTTGATTTAACACATCGATCCATTTATGTATCTACAAATGCTCAGTAGGCTATTGCTTGATTGAAATGAAAGCTGTTTGGTCATTTGTAACAATGGTAAAAGATTTCTCCATGATGATTATCATTTGAGTGAAGAATTGGAAGTAGCAAAGGAAAACGTTTAGGGTTTAACTTGAAAGAGATGTGGAGACTTTGGAAAAAATAATACAGGAAAACACATAATTTTTGGCGTTCTTTTACAAGGCGTGATTGCTGAAGGTTTTGATCCAGTCAACACCCAATGATGTTATGTGATTATCTGTAACAAAAAGTCTTCGCCATGATGATCATCGTTTAAGTGAAGAATTGGAAGTAGGTTGTTTTCCATTCACTCGTTGTTCTTTTCATCTAGTTTTTTGGATTTCGAGAGCTTCTGCTTTGTGTGCATATTGTACTCTCATCCTCAAATGCAATCATTGCAATGTTGATTGTGGCAATAAAAATGCGCATTGGTTTCAAAATGATACCTTGATTGTTGATCTCTGTTTGATAACTATTAAAGTTATACTACATCAAAGTCTAGTCACATTTTTTATGCCGCACCCTGTAACTCATTAGTTGCCGCATTACATCTTCCACAACTTATTAGCTAGCTTGTAAGTTAATCTATGCATATTCACTTAATGAAGCTGATATTCCGTGAGCATCGGAAAAGTGTGATGCGTCATCAACCATCGGTAGGGCTAAAACCAAGCACAGCAGCGATTTCGTGTACCCTACAATTTCAAATGACAAAGAAAGGCTTGGCAGAAAGTCATCCAGGAATGGAATATAATAACGTCACATGCATGCAAGAAAATAAGAAAATACACAGCCCAGCATGGTGTGCAAAGTATGCGGGCTGTATGCGGCGGTAGAGCAAATGGATCAAAAAGACAATATAAATGCACATTTATTAAAATACAAAATGACATTGTCTTCCTTAGCACAGTGGTCTTTGCATTTTAAAATGGATGGTTGAGAAATATATAATATAAGAGGCAACGAGAAGATTAACAAAGCAAATTTATGAATTCTGTAATATTTAATGTTCAATACTGATACTAACTAGACTTATGATTACAGAATTGTCTATTCTTTCGAGTCATTTCCCAGCATCATATTGTGAAGACGGTTTTTTATCAGCGATAGACCTTATGTAACAACTATAGTAGAAGAATCCACAAATGGGAATGCATGTTGCTAGCCTGTAACCTCTATCCACAAATTTATAACATACAGTTAATAACATGTTACTTCATTACATATTGCTAATGTAATGGGAAGAGCCTATGCCGCTGTCGTAATAAGGCAATTGTTTCCACATTCTGCCTAATCAAATCATTTAATCATTTCTAATCGTCTTTCTTCAATTTCAATCTACAGAAAGAGCCGAAGATAGGTACAAATTAAGGAGTAATTGTGTAGTTGCAGCAGAATTCTTCCCTCTACATATGCAGGGTCATTTTAATGTAACCGAAATTTAATATTCTGAATGTGAAATTGTTAAATAATGGATTTTTCAATGTGATGCTACAGTATATACATTCGGATTTGCTAAAGAATAAATACGATGTACCTATAGTGATAATGATATAAAATGAAGATAATTATTGATAATAGCAGTGTTAAGAGAAACAGTATCGAGTTCGCTCGAAGTCTTAGTCAAAAAATGCTCAGAACATTATAATGAGGATGCCGCTCGTGGTCACCGCTTCCGTTGTCTAGTTGTTAAAGTTCATCCGAAGTACCCTGAAGGAGTGAACACATTGGTTTCTAAATAGCTCCACAACCAGAAGACCGCTCTCGGAGGCAATCTCGACTGTTTTAATACATATTTTCCTAGTGTTCAATGCTATAAATAAACCTGCGAATTCTGATCTATTGATGTTAAGCATACCGGATTATCTGTCGGTCATCTTCGTCAATCCCCGTTAGCTTTTGTGCCATTGGTGACCAGTGTTGGCTGAAGCAAACAAGTAGCACCTTGGATTACGGTGCAGTCATCTCGTAATTCTACGCATTTAGGATGTTGGTGTACCTGTTACTCGAGGCTGTATTGCTGTTTTCTATTTCTCCAGAGAGTGAGTCAATTGATTGGTGATGTAAACTATTTGATTACTTGTTCTTGAGCTAATTCGGTGATTAAATAAGATATTAAAATCGAAGAATGAGAGGAAATAGTCTGACCTATTTCTGATACAATTGTAAATTGCACAGTATGTAGAAATTCATTACTACCAATGATTGAGACATCTACATCCGCATGAAGACAGGAAAAGGAAAATATATCGATGAAATGCAGTTTGTGTACTAGTAACCAAGCTGTGAAGAGAAACCTTGGGTAATTCTGTATATACAGCTTGCATAGCTCTTGTTTTACATTTGTTATATCATTTTATATTGTATCCTTCCGATATCCTTCTCTTTTGTTATGTAGAATTTCATTGTGCTCCAGGAAAAGGCTTGCCAATATTGAAGGAGCAGCAAAGGTATTTTTGATATAGATAAATAATAAGGCATCAAGTATTTGTTATAAAGCAAGAGTGCAATTTGAAATAAGATTGGGATGTTAGAAGGCCTTAAGTTGAAGCTTCACTTGCAATTTCATTGAATTAATATTCCAGCTAATTGTCACTTTTAAATTTAACAAGCGGACCATATTCTCAAAGGACAATCATATACAATCGATGAAGTAATTAATGGACTAAAAGTGATCTTTACATGAGATATACGTTGCAATAAGCATTTAGGATTTGATGCCGTCTTGAATTTTGAATTTTGCTCAATTCAATGCATAATATAAGAAGATAAACGAACGAACAACATTACATATTACAGTTTCGGTGATACTTCAGAAAAATCAACGTTTAGATTAGACCTAAGGTACCTTAGGTGGCCCCACGGAATTTTGATAATTTGATGCAGTTGACTTCACTCAGCAGCAACTGTTTCAAAAAAAAGTTGACGTCGACAAATGGTAACTCACTAAAAAGAAAAATGATTTTGCTATTTTTTTAAACATGGTCTAATCTAAACGTTGATTCTAATCTAAACGTCGGCCTTCCGTCGGAAGTCCGCGGATCTTACGGACTAGAAACGGAATTCCGACGGAAATCCGCGGATTGTCTTTGTTTGTCGGGGTGATCCAATCTTATGAAAAGGGATTCACTGTTAAGCTAGCGACGCTTCATTGACTGTAAAAATCCGAACGCCTTAAGCTATCAAAGTCATCAAAATATCCCAAATTGTTGATGTGATCTATTAACTCTAAAGTTTCTGACGGAGAAGACGATGGCCTGACTTGATTAAATATCAAACTCAGAATAGTTTTCCAATAATTGCTTACTGTCCGTGACGCGTGAAGCTTCCCTCATTGGCGCGACAAAGGGATTTCTTGCAACATCAGCTTCTAGTGTCAATTATTTTTTGATAGGTAGTAAAGTATCAGGGTTTTTTGAAAAGTCACATTTAGGCTTGAGTTTTGGGCATTCCCATCACGGAATTATGAAGATCTCCCTAAATCCCATGTATCTGTTAGGGTTTTGGTGTCATGAAGCCAAATAGCGGCAAACGAACGCCCTGTTCGAGTAAACTTGGCTGGTAAATGATATGCAAACAAATTCAGGTACTTAGGTATTTAAGGAATTCAATGACAATAGAATTTATGATAATAAGTGTCCTTGGACACCAATTGCAATTTTTCATTCTTCCAAAGCGTTTTAATGGAATACCAAAAAAGGTGCAAGATACTTTCACCTTGGTGCTTGCACACAGTCTTTGCATCAGTTATCTTGAACTGCTAACACTATATGATGGGATTTTCAGGAAAACTGATTTGCTTGCAGTGATATATTTTGAAAAGTTGACCTAAAGACATTATAAAATGTAAACCAGAGCTTGCCGACAAAATTCATTTGTGTCAATTGACTTTATTTTGCAGGTGAAGCAGCTCTCAAATGTTATCAATGCAACAACACATTGGACAATGATACGTGTGTTTCACATCCACTTTCATTTACGGCCGTAGATTGCTTTCCACCGTTGACGTACTGCATCACGCGTCGAATTGAAGACACAAATGTCTTTTATGCCGGGAGTAAGTCTTTGAATCAACATCCGAGCTAAACTGATGTCAGATTTGACTAGAACATAATCCTAAATGAAAAAATGAGCCCTTGTTCACAGAACAGAAATCATTTTCTTTTGAAAAGCATAAATGAAAATACAGTTCAGCAATTTTTGCTAACTTAATGCATGTATTCAAAGGAATGTAGGAAAGGAAGTGTAACTGTGTTTTAAAACAGGTGAAAAATTGTCAATATGTTTCAACTATTGGACCCATTGTTATTATTTTTTAAACCAATTAGGAAATAATAAAAATTAATTGTTTGTCTTATTTTACATTGATGTTGCATGTAGTGCGTACTTATATTGCAGCACAATTACTCCACTTTCCTAAAACATCATAAATATTCTTACCAATTATGCATCTCATATAATAAAAGCTTGATGTACGTGTTTAGTGCTTCTCGCAAAAAACTATCAGTTGCAAAAGATTATTTATCTATTTGATAAAATTGACTAGTACCGCGAAAAGGATATTCATAAAACGTGACTGTAGATGCATCTTAACATGTCTCTTCAAGGGTTGTCGAAAGCAACGACAATGAATGACAATCCATCTTTTTCGATGCAGAGATAATCTCGAACGCGAATGCAAATTAACATTTGGACGCTCTATCTTGACTCCAATCTCAATCTATTTCAAAACACCCGGTTTGGATCGGGATCAAATAAATGCAAGCATGGTTCGAGCATAGACTTGTTTTTCTTGAGTTTGCATCTTCATCTGGGTTATCATTCGGGTTAATTATTCTACATAATTTTTAAAATTGAATGTAGCACCAAACTGTAAAACCTATAAAAAGCAACCTATAGTTTGAGCTTTGTCAAAGTCTATAAGCTTCAATTAAATTAATTTTATCGACACTAAATAAACAGAGGATGTAGTTTGATGACTACAATAATTTGTGGTTTCAGCAAAGAATTTCTATATGTGCTTTACATTATTTGTATTTGTGATCAAAATGTCTCTGATCTTTTTAAATGCATACTGCCTGATAAGTCACCGTAAATGCATCTGTAAACCAGACTTTAGGCTATGGTTTATTAGATTTGCCTGTGTGAGTTCTTTTAGATTTTGCTGATTCAGCTCTCAATAATCAAAATTTCGATGGTGATAACGTCGCATAAATCAACTGGACCAAAAACGTAAAGTGGTGGTCGTAAGGGCACTTAGAAGCAAGCGTTGGTAACACATGTAACATATGCATACGCAAAGTTTACTACCAATAAGAAATGCATGAGATATATATATTTACAAATTTACAGAGTTATCATATACCATATATAAAATACGTGAGATCTATAGGGTCTACATTCACATAATGCATATTCGGACCATGAGGATAATCTGTCATCAGCTGCCTTGTAAATTTCATTTACTTTATTTTACTTTTTGTTCAGTTCCATCGTTTTGTTCCAAACAGATATGTTGTTTTCTTGATGACCAAGTTCCATACAATGGAACGGCACAACTTTGCTGTCATCGTTGTGACGTTGGCCTATGTTAAAGCGGTGTCCATTGCTCCTTTCACGAAGATATTTTATCCCCAATATAAATTGATGGGCAATTTTCAAATTGTCGTGCGTATACAACGTTTGTAGTGCTGTACGCAGAATTAGTCGCTTTGATGTTATATGAATGACTTGTGACTGGTGATATTGTTGAAGTGTTATTTGAAATTACTTTACAGCTTTTACAACGTGTAGAGCCACAAGATGAGACACTACCAAATTTCATGAGTGGCGGGATATCACATAATTGGGAGGACACAAGACTATCTTTTATTTTAGATGGAGGCTTACACCCAAATTCTATTTCCACATTGCTGTTGGGAAGAAAATGCTTATGCTTATCAAAGATCGTTTTACTTCACCGCAAGATTCATCGAATGCGGTGAAGTAAGATCGATCGTACGTGAGCTTTCACACCTAAAATTGTTCCTCTCCTTTACTCTATTTTGGCACTTTCTTAGAGTAACATTATCTATATATCAATCTTACCTGGAAATCACAATAGCATCAGTTTTCTGCTTGAAAACTTGACCTACAGAATAGGAAGAGAATCTGAGTTCTTCTTTGTTAAAACGTACAACTTTACTTTCCAGAGTATAAATTGATGGCGTTTGTTCGGGATTGCAGTCGATGGGGAGAAGGTAACGGTTGCTGGAAGGACGGTGATGGTATTCGAACCTGCACTCACACCTGCACGTATGATGGTTGCAATTTCAGTTTTGGAAGGGCTGCTGAGAGCATATCAAAGCCGAGTTTTTTCTCGTTGCTTATATTTCTTATCATTTTAATGAATACGATAAGCAATTCTAACATTTAAAAAGGATTTGTGTCTGTCATTGATCAACATCGACTTATCATCTTTGATGTTGTATCTGATGAACATTTATTCATCATTTCATCTTCATTGAACATGATCAAGAACAAGAGTCATGCAAATGAACATAAATACCTCGATATTCACAAAATCTTCACGATTGCTTGACAGCAGAGTTGATAGTTTCGCATATTATTGGAACACTTTGTACCATTCTACATTTATTAATGCACGAACATTGAGAACACTGAGTGATGGCACAGTTGCTGATAACATGCAATAATGGAAATCATTCAAATATTTTGAATAAATACAATAAACTTTATTACTATGTTGTTTTTGATTAAAGCGGAATAGCCAATGAATCAGGAAGTTTATCCTGATGGTACGAAGCAGCTCACAAAATTCTAATGTTTCCTGTGTATAATGAGCTGACAGCAATTAGACGATTATTAAAGAAGTAGCGTATATCAGATCAAATTAACATTGACCTGTGTCAAGGAAATCGGAAATTAAGTCCCGATCACTACACGATTGACTGGGATATCAATGCTAATCGGTCTATTGGTCTATATGGAGGGCCGACGTGTGCCTTTAAATCACAGCATAAACTGATGTTTGCATTTTCTCTTGCTGTTAGAAGCTCTGTAGCATTTCTGTGGTTGACAGAATGATATGTTCTGACACATCAGTAAGTAAGTTCATTTCGTTTTATAAATGACTGATATGGACTGTCGAATGCATAATTGAAGCCATTGTCAGACATTCGAAGATACACATATCTAGCGAGCAGCACCACTCCAGCCAATGCGATTATGAGTGACGAAAGTCAATTGCAACCAAAATGTCGATTTTACAAGCTGGAGAACAACATTTTATGCTAATAAGTGAATTAGAAAGTACGAGTAGACAGCAAGCGAATAAGAGTTTCAGAAGCAGGTGAGATGGTTGAAACAGAAGAGCGAAGAAAAGAAATTGTGTTCAATTCTCGCTGCACTTTGACTGGTGTCGGCGACCTTGAAATTATAAAAACATTGGGAAAGATCCAAACCAGGGATGTCGTCGAGGGGGCGTTAGGAACGGAGTTCCTACTTGTCGTCGTAGGTGGGGAACTCATAAGAACGCTGAAGTGCCCTCTTTGGAACGGTGTCATTCTGAGCCAGATGGGGCATAATCAGAAATTGCTAATGATGCTATTCTTAATTGAAGTCCTAAATTCATTTGTATTTTTTGTCATTTGTATGATGGCCACTTCCCCATTCTCCAATTTCTAGAGATGGAGTCAAATACGAGAACTCTTTTACATCTTATGGGATTTTTGTGAACAAAAGATACGGCTGATGCTGATTTGATAAATCGAATTAGCAGAATCATGTATAGGCCTACTGTATTCGTAAAGACCTTTGAAATAATGCCAAAGCAGTTGCAAATTATTTGCTCAAAAAAGATATCAGTAATAATAATAAAAAACATGCATTTTAACATGTCAAAATGTTATGAAACTATTCGACATTATCTATTATAATTTTACTTTCTATCTATTTCTATTTTATAACATCTTATGATGAATTAGAATGGGAATTGTATGATGAATGTAAAAATGGGCTCTGCTGTAGGTTAGAGTTAGAGGCGATATCTGGGTAAGACTATATGAATCCTGAGTTTAATCAAGACCAGATATTAGGACCATAGGGCCTGATAGTTACGGCCTAAACGTGCTTTAAATTTTCAGCGTTCCCCCTGCCTTAAAAGTAGGACGACAACATTGATTCAAAACAAGTATTATTGGTCTCAAGTGACAATGACAATCCAGCAAATAGAGGCTTCTGTGTTGTTGAGAAGGTGCTTGACAGAAATATAGAAATAAGAAGATCTAACAGAAAATAGATTCGAATCTGCATGGAGTGGTAGTGATCCTAGTTGCAAAAGTAGCAGCGCCTATAGCCTAAGAGGCGAGATGTCTCCGAAGATAATGAAGAAACTGGTGAACGGTATGTATTTGAAACTTTTTTAATAGAATTTAACAAGTATTTGGAAAATGATTTTTATTTAACAACAATTTTTACTTAACGATAAGATATAACTGATTAATAGATGGCTGACTTTAATGGAAAAAATTTAGAAACGTATATAGAACAATATATAAATTAACAAGAGATAAAAGTATTTGTTAAGAAGTTTTTTCCATGCAGACACTCTGACATCCTTCCTAATAAGTTTACCAATGTGAAACAACAGTTTCCTAACTTAATTGCGCTAGTTTATTGACACCCACGTCATAATTATCACTTATAATTTTACTTAAAGTCAAATGAGCACACTTAATGAAAACCAAAACCTTCTGCAGCTTGACATACAACACTACCGATTGGATAATCATTAGTGTGACAGTTCAAATCCTCTTACACCTTTTCCCCATCACCGACTTCCATAGACATCAAAACAGAGTAATCTACGCTGCACTATTGTCCGTTGTTAATCGTTGCTTCATCAACAATACACTTCATCATCAGCATTTCGCGTTCTGTCTCTCATATAATAATATGTGTTGATCAATCGACAGGAGTTTAATCGTCTGTGTTTCACTAAAGCAAAAACAATAGGTATTTTACTCCGCTCTTAGATACCAGAACCAGCATACATTTCAGCATCGCTTTAGTGGAGTGGCATTGCCCTGTGCTAGCGTTTATTACGCTTGGAATAGTGAAATGGTGGATAGCTTGTCTCAACAGAGGCTTCATGGAGCTGGTTATAGTTCCACATTAACGAGAGATACTCTTCCATCTTATAAGGATTATGCTGCCCAATTTGTGCACAGAAAATTCAGACATCACCATCCACCTGGTGAGTGAGAAAAAATGTTTGAGCTTGAGGTGAATTCTTGAAATAGAATTTTGAGTGGACCAATGACCAAACAAGCGTGCTGTAAGAGCCGAAAATCTGTTTGAAGAAGCAAGATGTTGCGATGAGTGATGAAGCTGCTTAACTTTTGTTTAATGTGTTTTGTTTTTGTCGTTCTCCAATTACCTCATCACTTGCAAGTTGCAATGCAAAGTTTTTAGATCAAATCATGACGTGGCTGTAAACCATTACTATTAAATTCAGTCGCTGAGATTAATTGCATCCCGTTATTGATAACATTTCTCCTCATACTTCAGTGTCATGAGCTGTGATTTTCCCGGTGAGATTATGAAATTCTAATTATCAGTATAGTTATTGGACTCAATTAGATTGCTTTAACCAAATTTTGGCTAGTTTTATATAGTATTTGCCACAGAAAAATAGAGTTAGATAAAAGTTTTATTTCTTATTAGCAACCACAATATCCGAAATGCAACGGGCATATCTGGAAGTGCTACAAAAAGTGTTATTAAAGGAATCTAAAGGTGTAGACTGCTAGCTTGCCAGTTTAATAATATAATGGCAACACCGATTAAATATTTATAATTGGTTATCCAAGTTACAGAAAATTTCTGAAAAAACATTCTGCGCGATTTATAATGATCAGTGATCAATAACCAGTCTCAAAAAGGTACCCTTGAGACACTCTTTAAGACGAAAGGCGTCGGGCTATTTTACTTTTAAAAAGCAATAAACCTCGTACCGTAAAAAGATTTTTGATTTTGATCGAACATTGGTGAAACTAGCCTCAACATCATCTGACTTCCATCAAGATATTTCTTTATAACAAAACTTCTTTATCCATTTAGAAATATCTTCACCCAAGCCACTCGACCAACTTGCAAGTCTGGATTCGATGATAAATAGAAAAAATGAATAAAAGATAAAAGTTTATTTTATTTGTGAAACGATTGTAGGTAAATGTGGAAAAAGTAAAACCAATTATTATTGCAAAAATACCAATATCAACCATGGCCAATCAGCATATGCATGCATGCAATAATACTAGAAGAAATCTGCGTTTCTGCATCATGTTCATTTACAATCCCATAAATTAAAATGACAGTAGGTTATGTAAATTTTTACGATTAATGTTGATAGCCGAATTTTCAGATTTGTGACTTTATCAAAACCAAAAGATGCACTTTATTTTTTTTTCGTTGAATGCAGAGAAGTGCACATTTCACAGTAATTGGAAATCAAAATATAGCCGACACTTATTGTAGTCTACAATATTACTATAGGAGACACATGGAAAATCAAATAGGCTGTTCCATTGTGAGGATATTCGGGAGAAAAGCATGGAAATTCAACGTGTGCGATTGAAAGCACTCGAAATAAATCGCTCACATTGAATTTCTATCTTTTTTCCACGAGTTTCTCACAATGGAACAATATAACCAGCAGAGCCCGTTATTTCATACAATTAAATGGGTGTTGATCTGGACTGCTTGAAATTAAAAGCTTCGAGAAAATGCTGGTTGAATTTTGTCAAAAAGTGATGAATCAAGATGATCATGATATACTCGTGCTTGCAACATGAAGAGGATTTTAAATTTGATCGTTGTTACCGTTGATACACATGTATATTAGCTTTTAAATACACTGACAGTACCGGTACTGAAACTCATCATTCGACAAGCATCTAGAGTCGTGTAGCTAAAGTCATCAATAGCAATGCAGTCAGTGAATTAGGCAACAATTATGAAAAGAAAGTCTCATTCCATTTGGTGACCAAAAGACTTATTTGAGCAAAGCATCGGCATCAAAAGAAAATATGGCGCTAATCTTTTGCGAACAGATATCCAAAAAACCAAGGTAAATGTCACTGAAGCGATATATCTTGCTTGGAGATCAGAATTAGCTAAAAAGTTGGGCTATCAAACCATAAAAGGAAATATTAAAGCACCGCAGAGACGCGGTTTATAGATTCTAGACAAGGATTTCTAGATTCTGCGGGTGTAGCCCGGTGGACAGTTTGTTTTGACAGTTTAAATTCATCTGAATCGAATCATTGACTGATGAGGGTCTACTTTGATTTTTACTACTTTACTCGTGTGCTATTATAAGCTATATCATAGACCAAATCATCGAAGAAATCTTCTTAATTCATGGTCTTGGGGGAGCATTTATCTTTGCATCAGTAATGAAACTGTCTCCTAAAAATCACAAGTCTAATGAGGCTAAAGGGTGTCCCTTGAAGTACAGAACTGCAAATGCATTCACTGTACCTTTGATTTGCAGACTTCTATCAATGTGACTTTTTTTTCACTATTTTCCACAAACACATTAATGCTCAATTAAACATTATGTGACATTCAGTAGGGCTCACGGAGACAAATAGTGCTGCCCTTTCAGTCATGAAACAATGATTTAAACGACTAGTTAAATTGCATTCTGCACGCATTCTGCATAGCAAAATTACTTCATTCACGAACAAAAATGCAGTCTATCATAATAATTAAATAATGCGTTGAAAATGTAGACAGAAATAAAGGGAACCAGCTGAAAGTTAAAGGGAAAGTCAAGCACAACATGATAATTTAGTTGTTCAGTCGATAAACGATTCATTTCAGTTCAATTCAATTTCCACTTCTCATTTTTTTAAACTGTCTAAGCTAGGGCATCTTCTCTCACTCAAATCTTACCAGTCCATACGTGTTGTTTATCTGTAGTCTTCAATATTTCAATTTGCGTTTGAATTTGCTTGAATATTTTATAAGGGCGACTTGACCCAGAAAGAGGATTGAATAATCAAGAATACTTTTACATGTAATTGTATTTTTCTCGTGTATATCCAAGTTGTTGTAATCTAGCAACCTTGAATGCATAATTTAAAATACCTCTCAACTACGTTTTCAAAGTGACATATATGAAAATCAATCTTTCATCAACTTGGATGCCTTTCGATCATCCTCACAGATAGGCATATCCCTTTCTAAAACACATGTCTTTTTGCACATTGCATGTTGCTCTACATTTTACATCATTGAGTTCACTGCTTTTGAAATAGCAATCATTTTATCCTTTGTCGCACAAAATTTATTAAAATTCGTAATTATCCTGAATTCATCGAATATAAATCGACATAATTAACCGAAAAAAAGGATGTAGCTACTTTCAATAATCTCGAGGATCAGTGTCAACAAGATTACATTGGCAGCTATGACCACCACAAGTCTCCTTAGAGTAAAAATAACTCCTCTATAATCTTTAATTATCCTAAAATTTCCAAACAGACATTAATAACAAGTGGGCCGGAATTTTCCGGTCCGGTCCATTCCAGGACCGTTGTGAATTCTCTTGCGAAAGATGGTTGATTTTTCAAATCAGCTACGAATAAATGGTGAAATCTATTAATTTGATTATTTATTTTTTTAATCGATTAAGACAAAAATTATGGGGCCTATTATTTTGATTTCTGTGCTTTATTTTTTTGCGCTCCAATGAGTGAAATATAACGAAGTGCTTTGATAGATAACACTGTCTATCGTATTTTGTTAGTTTACGACAGCAGCTGCTATTGATTTATGCCAATTCAAAGTAGTTTGCTTCAAAATATTGCCTGCAACTTTTCAGGCCCGACCCGTACGGACTTTCTCTGTTTGAAATATCAGGCACAAACCCGGCCCGTCCCACTTGCAGTCCCTATACTATGAACCGTAAAGCCTGTTTTAGAACGCCACCCTGTTTAGAGCGCCACAGTACTGCTACTTCCTATATTTCGGCAGCATAATTAGTGAGAACCAACATATATTTTCTTGTGTAGGGCCTTTTCATATTGTGATGTGTTATTTGTGACTACTTATTCGCAGCTGTTCGAACTTATTAACAATTGTTCAAATCAATCATTAAGTGCCTCAATGTTAATGATAATCACGTTTTGTGTTATTGGTCATCTTATTCTCTTCATAGGCAGCAATCCTGAGTGCATAGAAAGCTCGATAGAGTATACTGTATCATCTTGTTAAGTTTTGAGCCTTTTTTATTGGCATGCGGGTGAATTAGGACGACAGGTTTTTTGTCAATAATGCTTAGAAATAAATTTATTGACTAATGTATCAATAAAAGTCCAATATGTATTTTGTATCATAATATATTTCAATCAGAAGATGGCATGTCATACCAATAAGTCGAAAGTACAACTTTCAGTTTTTTGAGAGTGAAATTTTGCAATTAAATACAAGCCTTACCGAAGTAATATTTCTTAATACTTTTGTAATCGGAGAAAAAACACAATGACACTTTCTAATAGAGCATTACCTGTTATGCATCTGCACCCAAGAGAGTGGCTTGAAAAATAGACCACATCACAGGTTTTAAAGTATTAGAAAAATGTTGGCTAAACCAAAATATCGAATCTCAAGATAATCGCCCTGGTTGTGCTTCAGGAATGAAAACATTGCACTGTCATATACCGTAAAACCTGTAATAGAGGTGTTTGAAAAATAGAGTGCCACCCTGTAATATAGCGTCACCTGTAATAAACCGCCACTTTCTATATTTCGACAGCATAAGTAATGAACACCAAGATATTTGTTTGTGCAAGACTGCAAGGCATGTCCTACATGTTGTGTCCTACTGGCACTTCTGTGTTTTCTGAATATGTCTGTAACTTCCTCATTATTAACAATCTCACTAAATTGGTCACTAAGTGCCTGTAATGTTAATCACGATTTGTGTTGCTGGTCATCTTGTTTTCTTTATAGGTTTTAGCTTATAACATAGATGTAGTAAGCAATCTTGTTGACTGTTGAGCCTTTATTTCTGGTAAACGGGTGAATTAGGCTCTAGTGTCTATATTACCTATAAATCAATTCATTAAATATTGATCAGATATGTGTTGAATATTTCTATCAAATATTCATTGAATGTCAGTCAGATATGTAGGCCCCTATTTAGCATCAAATTAACGTTCAACCATAAAATAATAATTCACACTAATAAGCCGAAATGAAAATAATCTGATAATATATCGGGTAGGTATTTATTAAAGCATTTAGTTATTTCAAAGTTCTACAGATGGAACATGCAAGTAAATACAAGCCTTGTCGAAGCGACATTTCTTGATACTTTTAGACTCGGGGATGTTAAAGACAGACCGCCACCCTTAAATAGAACGCCGCCTGTAATAGACCGCCATCCAAGAGATGGGGTTGAAAAAATAGACCGCCACAGCGGTCTATTGCAGTTTAAGGAATATTTATTCCTGAGACACTATTAGAGTCAACGATTTTGAGATCCCATCATTAGATTAAATATTTCAAAATGTAATCTTCTTATTAATCTGGACTAGTTTCCCTGTTATCTTTTAATTTTTCATTAGCTATCAATGTAAGTTAATTGATGCTTTCAATTAAAGCGTTGGCAGACAATAACGTTGGCAAAAGACGGCCAACCTGACAGAAGATGACAAATATAATTAATCACCTTTCCAGTAGATTAGCTGGAGCCTAAAAAGCGGAGCACCAATACTGCAGAATTTTCATCTTTGAAAAATTAGTCAACCTGAAGTGCGTCTGAAACTGATCCTTCAAGGCACCATCGCTGCCAATATTCATTCTGTTGCAAGTGGAACACTTACCGGTACATGGAATAGTGCGATGGGCTTTGTAAGCTTAAACATAAGTTTCTCAGTTTTGTGCACATCTTCATTCATAATTTTGGTTATCATTTCGTCATAATTTTATGCCCTATTCTTATCCATGGCTTACAAAATTTCAAAGTAAAATGTTAGTTTTAATTTTCCCTATTGAAATTTTAATTCGGCTTGCCTTTACATATGTATTATGTATCTTACTTTATCTACTCGTATATCTGGGTATCATCTCAAAGTTTTAATAAGTATATGAATTGTATTTAGGCGCTCTGGACTTTTTATAATCTAATTTCTTCTGAGATTTTCCATTAGGACGCTTCTTCACTTTGTATTCTTCCGTTCCCAGTTCTTCGCATTTTTTAAGCATGCCATTGTTTAATATGTCAGCATACCTGTCAGTGTCAAGCATCTTGATTTATCAATTTAATCGATTAGCATACATGATCTATAGTCCCTAATTGTTTGCTCATAGATTTTACAATTTAGGCAAAATATCCCCGTTTATGTATGGAAGTGTAAGACAAAATGCTTATATTGGTGATTTTATTGTAGGTTTGCAACTAAGGCAATATTCTCCATAGAAAGAAATAATGAATAATCTTATCCACAATCGGTGTATTCAAGCAATTCGATTACAAAACTGATATGACAATACTGTGAATAGAATAGTATCATTATGAAGTGCTATCAGTGAATATAGTGATCAATTCACGCAATTTTTGATAGTGATGAAATTAAATGCTTTTCTAAAAAACGGTGCAAGCAAAAACAGTTTAAAGAAAAGGAAATTTATAGTTACAGCGCTTCTGTCGTTGCTCTGTTTTTTTTTGTTTCATGCAGTCAACCAAACCTTCGATGGCTTTATTTACTTGTAATTTACTGACTGACACCAGGAATTTCACACATCAATGAAAATATGTCGACAGAAAAAGTTGATTAACTTATTGTATTTTAGCATGCTTTTTAAAGAGATGCAATAATAAGGAATTATACACCTTCTTAATGCAGATTAAATTGACCTTATATTGTAAATTTGTTTGTTTGTTGCAGGTCATAACTGTCGCAGAGTGAATTCACAATGGAGCGACGACCCTCATCATTGGCCACCATATCTTCTTAGTTTTGGAATTGACCACGCCACTAGCGATACTGAAGCACTGCATTTTGTTTCCAATAAGGGAAAATTTGACAAAAAGCAGTAAGTTCATCTTATGCAAAGATTCCCTTTTCATTGTGACGATCTGCTCAAACACTTGAAGTATTTGGTGGAAATTTTACAAAGGTTATAATTTCTTTTAAAGATAAGAATGAAAAAAAATATCTTCTTGATATTTAAATGAATATTTCCGTGGATAACTATATCCTGATATTAAAATAGTCAAAGTTAACAACGATTTTGGACATGAACAGCATTATTTGAGTATTTCTACGTAACTGAATGCCGAACTTCGAAGGTACGTTCGAAAAAATATGTACGTGCAGTTTGACGTATTTGAAGGCTAACTGCTATAATCATAGATTATCTGTATCATCTGGACAATATATTTTAAGTTGAAGACTCCTGAAGACTGCGATGCATTTCAAATTATTGCGATGAGACTATGACCTCTTCGCCCGTGACTATACATAGACTTGTATATGTGGATCTGATTCATTTATGAGAATCTCGAAATTTGTGACGATAGATCTTTTATACTAAATTGGAAAATGAGATGTCATTGTGTTTATGAGCAAATAGTATAGTCATTTTATAGTTTTGATATTTCCACTGTTAGTGACCCATGTCAATTTTAATTTCAATCAATGAAAACATTGCTTCAATATGAATGATAATTTTTCAATTGAAGCAATAATTTTACACAGACGAGTGGATGAAAAACGAAAGTTCGTGTAAGTATCCTGATGAAATTATACACATAAAATAGTGAATGTTCATATATTCTATCTGTTAATTCACTGTTAATTTTTCGGCAACATTTTAGAAACAGTCTAAAGATGATCTTCGGCTGCTAATCAATTGCACATGTTCATCGCGTGTTTCTTCATTTATCTTTTCATCCCTGAGACTCATACTTATCCCCGATCGGGTCAAGTCTAAGACTTTCAAAAGTGGAAACTGCATTCTTTCTAACCACTCAGCACAAAATAATGAGGGTGGTTTAGATAAAACTCGACTACTCAATGAACTCGATCGTTGAAAGAAAAGGATTTGCCTATGTACTTCCGAGTATAATCAAAGTTTATCTCTCAATATCATTTGCGAGATGCTGAAATTTTGTGAAATAATTTCACAAATAATCTGGTCATGAAAAATCTGTCGAATCGCCGGTGACTTTGCCCCTAGATGGCATACCCAAAAAATATTCATTCGACTGAATGGACAAAATACGCCGAGGCATTTTTCATAACGGTCAAATCTTTTGAGATTTGATGAAAAATAATTTGAACTTGATGTGAAAGCCCATCACTAATTCAAAAAAGCAATTAATTTTTTGAGATGTTTGAAAGATCATCATTTGAATGCGATAATCCACGTTATGAAGTAGAGATGTAAACAATTATTTGAAGGCCATTTATTTAACTCTGTCTGATAACTAATTGCATGAATAACATTTCAATGATGTATAACCGAAGCATATGACTACAGAGGGAAATGCTCAAACTCTGTTGTTTGATACTTTTCTGCACGGGAATGTACCATAAATTTCGTTGAATAATAGCCTACAGCACTAAACCGGACAGATGTCCGTCTCTGTAGTTGGATCCGCGCCATGTGATCCGGTCAGCGTCCACGGCATCTTGGGGATTTTTCTTTTATCTAGTCACTATGTTTTGATAATATGAGAGCAGTATGATAACCAGAAAGTACTTTATTCATTTCTATAATAGTAAATCACTTCATTTATATAACCTCCTTCACACGGCGTCATTGTTTATCGGGATTATGCTATTCTATATTTATGACTGTATTACTCAGTCACTGTTCACAGCTAAGGTATTGGAGACCAGAGAAAGCATCTTAATTAGCACTAACACAAGTT
Source organism: Prostheceraeus crozeri (assembly GCA_907163375.1). Taxonomy (NCBI): domain Eukaryota; kingdom Metazoa; phylum Platyhelminthes; order Polycladida; family Euryleptidae; genus Prostheceraeus; species Prostheceraeus crozeri. The sequence continues at coordinate 17,788 of CAJQUW010001044.1, read as the reverse complement.
TGACGAGAATGCCTGATATTTTCTGACCTATCTTTCCCTCAGTTAATTGGCAATACCAGTGACGAATGGTAAGTACTAAATCAAGCATGTCATGAATATATTCCTTTTGTACTGCATCTTTTCCTGAGTAGAAATTTAATCATGTGTCGATTTGTCAGGAAATTTAGTTGAAGAAGCTTTTGACAATAGTTACAGAAGCCTCCGCCCATAACAACAATCAATCATAAATACAAAAAAGTCTAACATTCGCTGTCGCATTTCTGAATTGTGCGATGTCTGTTTCATATTATTGCTAACACTCAATTTTTTCTATCTACATCACATTTCACATGAACAAGCTGGTTTTAGTTAACTTTTCAGAAACTCATGGTATAACTCGGAAAGCTTTAATTCTTAAATGATGAGTCGTGAAAAGACACAAAACACAAGTGTAAAGATTTCGTACATCATATTTCTGAGTTCAAATCAATGACCTTTTCACCTCAATTCAATCATTTCATTTCACATTTCTTTACACGTTTTTTCTTAATTGAACTGTATGTATTTATTATGGATGATGTATTTACTTCAGAGCAAGAAGCAAGTAAGGCAGCTTTTCAATTTAAGTTCAATCCACAATTAAAGAGGCAGTAAGATGACATCCTCCATACTGTGGTGTCATTTTTTTTAGAAATATTGGAAATTTTGGAGAAATGATGGAACTAGAGTAGGATTTGCATCTATTTTGATTATTAATATATTTTATTTGTCGATTCATGCATATTACTTCATCATTTACTGTAAGTGCCGATAGTGACTGATTTGTGTTTTAGACCTGGCAAGCTTTTATACGCGGTCGGAGTGCAAGGAAACGAGAATGGTCAATTTCAGTTTCCACGTGCAGTCGCTGCCACACATGAGGGTGACCTTGTTGTTGCTGACTGCGACAATCATAGAGTTCAAATATTCAATTCAGCAACTGTTCATAAAATTTCCATCGGCAGTGGTCAAGGCTCGAAAACTGGACAATTTGATCAACCCATGTCAGTAACAGTTCTACCAAATGGCAACATTGCTGTAGCAGACAAGGGGAACCGAAGAATCCAAATCATGCGCCCGAAGGGTCACGTGCGCTTCATATTTCCCACACGTGGGCAGCCACATTCAGTGGCAGGGGATGAACAATACAATTTATTTGTTTCAACATTTTCAAGAGAGGTTAGTTTCAAAGCTTGGTACTCAAGTTAGATTTCTTTTGGTCTTTCAGTGAAATAATATGGAAACAATTGTACACTGTATGCAAACTGTGGACTCTCAATCCACAGATAGAATGAGTGACAAAATCAATTTATCAGTTTTGCTTTTTTTCAACCTTTTGTTTAAAGAAGACCGACATATTACAAGAACTGATAATACGGTGATCACCTGTATGCAAAGATGACAGATTTCGTAGTGAGGCTAATATGTATTTACTGATAAGCTTGCAGTTCATTCTTTTTGCTTACTAGTGATGTTTTACCCGAGTATTCAGACGGTCATTTACGTTTAAATGAAAAACAAGCTTAGTTTCAATGCAAGAGAATAAAATTTCATCAATCAAAATGGTTTCAATGAGTGATTTAATTCAGTCAAAAATGTTAAAGGACTTCAGACATCAATGTACTTTTGCCAATAGTTAAAATTGAATCTTAAATATGAATGAAGAAAACCATTTTTTGGAATCTTTTAAGCAAAAACCATGCCTTCAGCACTGCATGTGCCCTGTTTCATATTTTAAAACAGCTTATGCGATTGTTGATTCATTTAATGCTGAAATAAATGAACGAAAAGCTCTATTAAAGCCAAAATCTCAACTTCATTAAAATTTTGAAAACCAAAACATTGCTTTGGTTAAAATTGATGTTTTTTTAAACCTTTGTTGCAATGAGCATTTAATCAAGCATTTTTTTAAATTATCATACTTGCTCAGGGACGCCGGCAAGGGTGTTACAAGTGTTGTAGATGCAACACCTGCCATAAAATCAGGGTTTTTTTTGCGTTGTGCCCTCTTCATCAATTGCCGAAATATTCTTTGATAAACTTGCAGTGCTCTGGTCACAGTTTGCCGTCCTGGAGCTATAGTCATTGTGGTGCAATTAATAACAATATTATTAAATCGTAGAATTATTTGATGTAGCGAGGAAATTATCTTGAATTTTAACTACTTGCTTTCTACAATCGTTGTAAGTGACACGCTGGCGTGATGTTTTCAAATTGACATTTACGGATACTTTTCGGAATATGTTTGACAAGACAAGGTAATTGTTATTTCTTGACTAATTAGGGCCTACGTCTATTGTTGCAAAATTGACATGATTTTACATATATTCTTATGGTATATTTTTGAAAACTAATTTGTATTTTTCCAAATATTTCATATTTGTTCACCATATACCAAGATCCAAAGTGTGATAACAGTACAGAGTTTTTAGCATGTCTTTGCATTGTAAATATTCTAGACATTCCTTGATCTTTTTCAAGCATAATTTATTGATTGACACGGCACCCGTAGCACACCTATCCTTAGATTTTTTCTTATTATGAGTATGAGCGATTTTAAGTGAAAATTGTCAAAATTTTCGATTTTTTATCCTAGAAATGTGATCTACTGTGTTATTGATTTTCTTCTTGTCAAATAGCACGCTCCTGCACTGATGATTAGAAATGCCTGTGTGTGTTCTATGGGAGCCGTCTCTTATCATGATGTGCTGAGATTCTTCATCAGTTAAGTATTTAATTGTTCAGCAAATTTTTCTTTGAATATCGCATAGGCAATATCTAAGAATTAAAAATTTTTAAATTCATGTTGTTTTCCCTGATCCACTACAGTTCATTCAAAACCTGCAATTGTTTAAGAGTTGCAATTGCTTTAGAACAAGTTTTATAATTGAAATTGTAAAGATGCTTGGTATATCGATATTCATTTCATACTGGAAAAGCAATACAATAGAAGTTCTCTTCCACTGGATAATTGCAATTCATTTCCAAGGAGAAAGAGAAGGTTTTGCTTGACATGAGATCTGTTTAAGTAGAATTTGGCTTTTTATTTGTATTGCAGCAAAAAGATGTCTCGAACATTTGTATGTCGTGCAATATATTTACAGAATTTAGCTTCAGATTAATATGCAAGACTTAGACTATAAAATTGACAACGAATGATTTTTCCTCATTTTATTAGCATGGTAAAATACATGCCGGTAATAATTGTTGTCCGATGACCATAGAAAAGTTATCAATCCTAGGGTTATAGGTCTTCGGGTGGATTTATCTAAAAGCCTAATAAGCTTGAAACATGAAATATTGGGTATAGGATACAAGGAGGGATATAATACCCCAAAGTGTCCCCTCCAGACGTTGCCCAAAATTCGTGCTGGTGTCCCTGTATGTGCTTAATAGACAGAATATGTAAGCACCATGCCAATTACTAGAAATTATATCTGATACAATGACATTGCTGGAAGGAACTGACGTGTCGGTTGACGCTGCATGTCGCTAAACGCACTCTAGATGGCTTTGGCCGACTTTTTTGTGTAGTTGCCGAAGCTGGAGATGATAGAACAGGAAATCCCCTGAGCTATTGCTACGGCTGACTCATGACAGGGGGTTGGAAATCTGCCGGCCAGATGTGGCCCACGAATCCATCTGGTGCGGTCCGCGGTACCTCTTCAAATTGTTTGAAAAAATATACAATCCACGAGGTCTAGTGGTTTTTATAAAACTCACCGAAAAATGAATCATTATTCGGGACTGCACACACTCTGAGAACAGCTGTTTAGCCGCATGTATCTAACTGAAAGCAAATCAAGAGCTCAACTCACAGTCGATCAGCAGACAATGCATTTTTTACTTTTTGATTGCTGCAATCATGCTTTGATCGTATATCAATATATTATATCCGATCAAATTATAATTTTCATGTATCATATTTATATTAATTACTTTCACTACTGTTTTTGTAGTTATTTCTTATTAATTTGTGTCAACTTTTTGTATATTATTGTTTACATCTCTTGCAATCTTGCATTGCTGTTATCATATTTTGACTACCTGCATGAATTTTTTTGGATTTAGTGCTTTATCAGTCAATTTTGTACTATTGATAATAAATTGAAATTATTATGATTTTATGATTTCTCCATCAACAGAAATAACAGGAAAAAAATTCACTTTAGACATTGCAATAAATATGCATGCCATGTTTCGCGATATGTTTTTAGAAGGTACAATGAATATCCATTTGTATTGATTAACTACTTTTAGGGTTACGAAACCTGGTCTGATTGTCCGCGAGCTAGTCAGGGTTAACGACCCCTGCTATATTATCACTCCTACCGAATAGCTTGAATAGTCCCTGCATTATATTGAGAAATCGGTTGGAGCCAGGGAAAAAACCAAGGTGTTCGGTTCACATTTTCTTAAAAAGTACACGATGCATTGCGTGCACCTCCGGCGCACATGTTCACGCGAATAATGAAGACATTGCACAGTTGGTGACAGACGCTCAGACGACGACATCATAGCGGGGATGATGTGCAACTACAGTGCTAAAATAAATAATGTATTTAGACGAATACTACTAAAATTAAAAAACAAAAGTAGAAAGATAAAACCAGAAAAAAGGAAAAAGAGAATTGAGAGTTGAGTATTATAGTAGTACCTCACTCAACACAGATCCAACGTTGCATTCCACCTTGTTGACACTGTTGAACTTCTTGGACCACAACGATTCTTTGATGACACGTCTTCGGTATATGGGATCGCTGTCAACTGTACCACAATTGTCCCAATCAATGTCGTGGCCACTGTCAAGCGTATGTTTGGCAACTTCCGAGGACGTGGAGAAGTTCCTGACATTTCTCTTGTGCTCTTTGAGCCGCTCCGGTAAAGTTCTCGAGCTTTGGCCTACGTATGACCACTGGCAATCGACATCCATGCACTTTAGATGATAAACGACACCGAGAGGCTGAGGTTTTGCGGGTCTCTTTTTGACTAATAGGGACTTCAGCGTATGCATGGACTTGTAGTGTGTCTGGATACCAAGCTGAGTTAGTGTCTTCGAGATCGACTCTGCCAGACGGGGAACGTAGGGGAGACGGGGGGTTTTTCCCTGGCTCCAACCGATTTCTCCTACCGAGTAATAACCGACGTATTGAGGTGCTGATTGATGAAATAAAAATGCTGGCTGTCACAACATAAAATCTACCTACAATGTGCATTTCAAATGCCATTCAAAGAAAGGAGTACCAAGTGACCAGACAAATTACATCATTAATATACCAGCTGCATTGCAGTATTACTAGATGCAGCATTCTCCAGCATGTTACATGATCATTTTACAAATTCGCTGTTACTTATAATAATAATAATAATATGTTTATTCAATACTAGACAGCAGAAGCTGATCATTTTACAAAAAAGTGAAAAGGAGAAGATATACATGTATACACACTAAAAATCAATTGCGAGAAGCTTTGTACTGCAGATGGCAAGAAGGAGTTTTTATACCTGTTGGTGTTACAAAAGATGATATTTGTTTTACGTCTCAATATTTCTGTTTTTGTGGTCGATGTGAAATTCTTTCACTCAAAGCTTTTGGCAAATTGTTGAAATAATTCCGACAGATGTTCATACGTCGTGAACTAAGTGTTTCCAGTGAATATTTTTGCAGAAGACGGTCATAATCATAATCATGATAATCATATGGGATGTGTTCCATCATTCTTATCAGTCGTCTTTGAACAGATTCAATAGCAATTGATTGAGCTTTGGTGATTCCGAAGTGCCACACTGGAGCACCATATTCGAGGATGCTTCGGACACAAGCACAGAAATACCGTATAATATCCTCATTTTGAAGTCCACATCGCATCATTTCACTTATAAAATGCATTTTCATTTGTGGTTTCTTTAACATTTTTTCAATGTGATCAGTCCAGGACAAATTTTGGTTGATTATGAAGCCGAGAATTTTTGCTTTCTGAACAGGAGTAACTATTTCATCATTGATGGTGATTGAATCCCATGATCTCTGTTTCTTTTTGAAGCTGACTCTCATTTCATATGTTTTCTTGGAATTTAGTTTCATATTGTTGTTCTTCGTCCATTGCACTATATCATCCATTCGTGATTGTAAAACGGAACGTTGAGAATTTTCCAAAGATTCATAAATTGTACAATCATCAACGTATTTTACATTTGCAGATAGATCATTGATCATTAAAATGAAAGCCAGAGGGCCCAGTTTTGTACCTTGTGGAATGCCAGCAGATACTGTCCTCCATTCAGAATATTGATCTTGGTATTTTACCCCTCTGTGTTCGTGCAGTAAGAAAACCAGATATCCATTTACATAACCACACTGGGACTTCTAAATTGATTAGTTTGCTGATCAGAATGTTGTGGTCAATTCTATCGAAAGCTTTTGAAAAGTCTATCAACAATAGTCTGCTGATTAGACCATCATCGGCATTTCTAAGCAGGTCATCCATCAAAGTGAGCATTGCATTTGTTGTGGAACCTCCTTTGACGCTGCCATACTGATTTTGATCTATTTTCTCACCGACATAATAAAGAATCGATTTGATCATAATTGATTCGGCTACAGCTTTGCTTGCAACACATGTAAGGCTGATAGGTCTGAAGTCAGATTCCAAAGATTTTGGTCTTGCAGTTTTGCTCAAGATTGTAACATCAGAGCTCTTCCACATCGCAGGCCATACTCCTTCTCTTATGGATGAACATACAACGGACGCGATGGGACCAGACAGTATCTTGCAGCAATCCTTCCGTTTCCAGTTAGGGATCCCATCAGGACCCAAAGACTTCGTTACTTTGATGCCGCTTAGCATGTTTTCAACATCTAAAACAGTTGGTAAGAAGCAATCAGGAACATAAGCATATCTGCTGTCAAAAATATTCTCGTTGAATGGTTGGATGTCTTTGGCAACAGATACAAAAAAATTGTTGATGGATTTGATAAAAGTTGGGACATCACCATCGAAATTGTTCTGAATAAAACCATTAACTTTGCTGTTAGCATATTTACTGTTCTAACATATAATTGATTTCAATCCAGTCCACCATTCTTTTGAGGCTTCAACCTTGTTCAAATGTTGTCTCACATAGCTGGCTTTTAATGTTTTTCGAATTTCTTCCGTCTTTTTCTTATAGTGGGAGTAAAGTACCATATTGCCGTCACACCAATGCTTATTTCGTAGTTCTACTGTCTGTACAAAGTATTCCGTAACCCATGGTTTTGATCCAGCCAGAATTTTTGTATTGACCCATGGAAGATAATCATTCATCAAATATGGCAAAATAGAAAAAATGATCCCATGCTTCGTTTCACAGCTATCAACCAGGTAAACAATATTCTAATTTATTTGACTAAGAGCATTCACAAACTTGATTTTGTTACTACGAGTTTGACATCGTTTCATTCTATATTTTGGCACCAATGAAGATCGTTTGAAAATAGGTATTGCAAGAATGACATTGTGATCTGACATTGCGATGGGTGGTAGCACTTCAACTCTTGAATACATATCTGGCATATTCGTGAGAAACAAATCCAAAATAGCATCATTGCGCGTTGGAGTATCAACCAATTGTTTTAATGAGTACGAGGATGTCAAAAGTTTGACATTAGCACGATTAAAATCCTCAGTTAAGATGATGCCAATGGACTCATGCTTTTGTTTTAAGGAATCCAAACCGAAAATCAGATAAACTATAAGCTTCCGGGCGTTCCCATCAGGTGGATGATAGACATTTACAATTATTATAGAAGAATGTAGACGGGACGGACGTTTCGGGCGAACTTAAGTCCACAAACTCTCAATGTCATTATCATCAAACTTCTCAATTTGAGTGGCTGGTGTATCTGAGACTATGTAGGTAATGATCCCACCACCATTTCGAATAATCCTGTCTTTTCTAAATGTATTATAACCATTTAGTACGATCTCGTCATCAATAATTCCGTTGTTCAACCAAGTTTCAGATAAGCACACAACGTCTGGTTTATATGTTTGTATAAAAGCCTCGAATTCGTTCATTTTATTTACCATTGATCTCATGTTGGCAATCCGACCGTTAACCATGAAAGCCAATGATCGAATTGCTTGTAATTATGCTAAAGCTAGGCCTGCTTGACTTAATGCACTCAGATGATTATGATACCGGTTTTCCAATAGTTGGAAAGAAACATAAATAGGAGCAGATTGCCTTTATCAGAAAGTGATCCTTCATGAATTTAACCGTTTTTTCTTTCAGATTGAGATGTATAAGAAAGGAGGCAAGTTCTTGAGATCATTTCCCTTGACCGGCAAGACCGACTGCCCGACTGTTTCAATGATAACCAATTATCACGAGCAACTTATCGTATGTGACACCGCACTTGGGGTTATTCGCGCCTACTCCTACGAAGGAACACCTGTATGGGAACTTGAACCGCCTGCCTGCTCTCCTGGTCTATCGATAGTCCCGGTTGGACTGGCAATGAATCCTTTTGGCGATCTCATTGTTGGTGACACTCTGAATCACACAGTTAACCTCTATAATGCTCAAACTGGTCAACTCATGGATGTACTTCTCAAGCCAACGGACGATCTAGGGTCTATTCAAAGTCTTGCTCTCACAACTGAAGGACACATCGCAGTCTCCGAATTTAGTATTCAAGGTCTTCATTGTCTCAAAGTATTTCGATATTATGACTGTACCTGTCATCGCTTTCGTCCCATGTCAGCAAAAAAAGGATATAGTACTCCAATTCCAAAGTGATTTGCATCAATCATTGAAATGCATGAGAAGGATTTGACAATGTACATGTAATATTTTGTATAACTTCATGCCCTTGAAGAGAATTTGAAATTTAATGTCAGCAATCACTACGCCTAAGAAATTCAACAATCAAATTTGCGAAATCTTGAGGTCGTGATTTCTTCCAGCGTGTAGTGGAGCAACTTGTCACTTTGGCATTTTACTTGATATTATTATTGCTATAAAATCAATCAAATGTAATTGAGAAAAATGTTCGTGACCGAAGCGGCCTGAAGCGCTTAAACGTTGTAGGCCTTTATTAATAGCCTATCAGAAAATTAATCAACACAACCTTAATTCGCTCATCCGAATGAGAATAAAATTCAGCACTTGAATGAGTTAATGTATAGAACTGATGTTTCGAGAGATGACAACATGTAGCCTAGTTGATTGACGAGCAACCCATCACTTTTGTAAATAAAATATTTTTTTCAGAACAGACTGCTTGTTTTGCAACCAAGTTCCTATTTCAATTTCTGGTATCTATCTATCCTCAATTTTCTAAGAAATGACTTTATTGTCGGTACATTTTACAGTTTTTCCTGTTTTTCCCGGGCAGCGATTTTGAACTTTAAGAGCACGAGGGGATCCTGGATCCATCCACACACCTCTAGCTTTGGTATTCATAAGTGCTGTATAATTCAATAGTTCCCGAAATTATATCACAATACACTTGGCGCATGGTCTTTCAAGTGGCGGTATCATTTTTCACCCAAGGCGGTCCTGTTGTTATTATTAATCACAACTAAAAATTTGAATTCCATTTTTTCAAGACATTCATTTTGCAACTATTTGTCGGAAAGTGATGGCAGATGGCCCTGATCAGCGATATGTTTTCGCAGGAAAACGTCCTAAGACAGTGTTGGAAACATGTTTGATTGAATTGAGATAAGTAAGTAAATAAAAAAATAAATGCATGTTTTCAATTCACATTGGAAATCATCAAGGGCGAGCATTATGTACGTTTACATAAGGGAATGGAGAAGAAAGCGATTCTAGAAAAAATTCTAGAAGAAAGCGATGCGAATGTGGATTCAGTCACCTGACATCATTCAGTCATATTACTGTTCTGAAGGATCACTGTCAGGAAAAAATGAGTTTCGACGTCGAGTGGTGCAGGTTGAAGAAATCTACCATATCGATCAGGACGGAAGTAATATAGAGAGTGGTCTTGAATACGAAAATCTAATCATAGACGATACCGGTATTGAATTAAGCGGTGATGAACACAATCAAAACGATATTTTTGAAAATATATGCAAATTATGAATAGTGTGCTGTCTCAGTTATATAATGAGCAGGAAAAATACAGTAACTGCACATCCAAGTAAACAAGTACTTGTGATCTACTATTTGTGGCACAAAACTGATATTGTTACTCGTGAGTTGCATGTGATATTGGTACTGTTCATGCAATGATGACAAAGTGGATAAATGAACATGCTATATCTTCATGCGTTCTTTGTCAATGGTCTGTAAATTAATCAATTGGAATTGATAAAGAAGTTTAATTTTGTAAGAAATTGACAAAAATTCTCTATTTTCAAGAAAAACTTTTAAAAGGGTCTAATTTGATGACTTTGTATTGAATTGGTTATCAAGAATACGTAGAAACCAAAAGTCACAAAAAATTAGAGATCAATAGCTTTATTAATCTTTTACCAATATCAAAAAATGTGTACATCGGGTCACCCCTCTATTGCGTACATAATGTTTTTTCATTGCACTTAAAATGCTCAGGTATGTTAGTAATGGGTCATTATTCTAATCCTTAATTAATTAGTAATTAATAATTAATTACAGTTATGCAGTCTTAGAAAATGGATGCATCTCATTGCAACATAACAATTTGCTGTGAACATTTGCCAACTTTTGCTAATCAACAGTGATTCGATGCATGATGTCATACAGAGTTTTACTGATAATTAATTTGACCGTATAGTGAGCATTTACTCACATTTTGTGTACACAGTAAACGGAGAGATAGGTTTTAATTGGCAAAAGAAAATATGCAATTCGGAGATGCTTGGATGGTGACTTTCGTCTTGTCGTGAGGAGTCTAGGTATGAATACAAGTATAGTGGTTGCTCTTAAATCTGTCGCGTAGATTCGACAGTGAAAAGTAAACTATCTCAAAATGCGTTTACTTTCATTTAAATGACGACAAAATTAGACGCTCCCCGAAGCAAAGTACATCGGTGTACACCATGAAGTTATGAAAGCACGTCAGGGGTGCAGTCATTGACTTTTTCTGTATTCAGCATATTATGATGTCTTTTCGTTGTTAACATCTTTTCGAACGGCTGCCTCAAGCTAGCTCTGCGGCTCTTCAATTTGTGCTTTTAGCTCGCAAGCTTTAGATATCTGTGTCATGTGAATATCTAAGTCATATTCAGAACATTTTCGAACCTCATTAAGCAGTGTCAGAGGAAAATATGAGGCGCATGAGTGAATATCTTGAAGTTCGTTGGCTCATTATGACGTGCGTCATATACGTAGTGTAGATATGCGTTGGTGAATCGAAAAGTATCACATATGGGCCTACAACTTAGCTATTCAGGATTTCATCAAATTGTGATTAACATATGAGCAAAATGTATTCATCGATAGTATATTGATGTTGCAGCACCTAATCACAGAAATACGGCATCTTATCATCGTGAATCAAGAGAAAAAAACACAACTTATAATACGCGATGAGTCAAATTTCACTCATTCTACTGTTATTGATGTAGAGTTCTATATCTATAGGACCAAATTCGATGTCAAGATATCGTACAGCAAAAAATCGACATTTAACTATTTTTAGCAAACCATAGAGTAAGTAGGCCTATACAGTATAAGGTAGAGTGTCGATTCAAAAAAATGTCAGCATACACTGGAAATTTTCACATCAAAAGATTCAGCTTTTGCGGAGATTACGTTCCTGCTGTCTTCCTCAGAAACACTCCGAGAAATATACTTGTATATTGAAAAATATTAGATCCACCAGCAATTTACTATTTCATAGCTAATTTGAGTACAGTTTTACTGCGGCCAATGTAGATTCCGTCATGCTTCATCCGCTATGCGTTCTCATAGCTCCTCTGTGTTGAGCTATGCAGTGTGCAGTATTGAATATCCCATGTGCTTCAACAACTTGTGAATGCTAGCAAATGCATCAAGAATCGGGTCTGTCTACGAAAAAAAGTGATAACGAAAGATAGAGAAGAGCTCTGAAAATCAAGGACATCGAGAAAATTACATCGTATTCACATACCTTGAGCTTGATTGCGTATGGACGTGCATGAAGCATGATCTTGATAAATGGTTTTGAAGTAGGCTGCAGCGAGTTTTAATGAAGCATTCTTTAGAAATTTATCCAATACTGGCATTTATTGTCTTTTTTCCATTGATTTAGATTTAGAATATTGATCATGCATCTTTACACTGAGATTGGCTATAGGCTACTAAAAATTGGAAAATTACTAAAATGCCCACACGAGGCAACTTTGATATCTGAAATAATTATAGGTCCTGATAATCAGAAACTTCACTAAAGGGCTCTATAAAGAATTCTTTCGAATGTAAATCATTAACTAATTTAATTTCCAATTTTTCGCAGCCGTCTCTGGTCGGGAAAATTCCATTTTAGAAATATTTGAACGCCTGGTCACTCTACATAAGTAGTGAGTCAATGGCAAAATCAAGTGTAAAATGCGCAACGATGAGTCATCCCCCCTCTCTGGATAGAGGAAGGAAATGGCCAAGGATGTGTTGGGAGGAATGGGTCCCGAGACGAGGAAACCGTCCCCTCCCCCCCCCTCTGGACGAAACTTCCAACTTTGGTTCTAGAGATGGTAGAAAGTCGTGTGATAGCGCGTTTGAAAGCGAAGAGTGAGCAAAAAGCAGTGGAAAGCAAAATACGTCCACGTTTTCCTGGGTTTAGTGCGGAAAATGGCTTGAAAATGGCAGGAATCTCTGAAAAACGACATACCGTATTTACTCTAATAGAACCCGGGGGGCTCTATTAATTCAGATCGCTCTGACCAGGGTTCTATTAGAGGCCCGGGTTCTATTGGAGGCCCAGGTTCTATTTAATTACATTGAAAAATGATCACTAAAAAATTAAAAATATGACATCAACCATAGAATTCGTTGAACCTACATAAAAATGCGGGCCTATTCTATGACAGTTTTTGCTGTTACTGCTCAGTATACCGTAGTCGAAGTCCTTTTTACATTCACTATGCTCATGGCATATTGAGTGGCGGATGTGGAGAGGATTATGAACGATCCATAAGCTAACCCGGTAATTGTAATTTAGTCACAAAAAAAATCAAAGACCCACTCGCTGTGCAAAGGAAGAACGGCTACCAGTTGGAAAAATCTCTATATTGGACTGTATATAAAAGTCTCTATATCTACCGGTATATTGAAAAGCAACTCGAGTCATTCGTCTTCATCTATAATCATCAGCTCGTCCTCTTCTTCGTGTTCTTCATCGATGTCAAGGTCAACATCCACTTCGCACAAGCGCGAGAGGGCATCATGGCATGGATGCCCTGCCTTGAAGCATTCGATGAGGTCATCTTCGCTACCATCCAATCTTTCCTTGTTTCCTTTACTTATCTCCCGTCAAATGAATTTTGTTACTGAAAAAATACTTTTTGGTTCACCTACAAGGTCAATAAGATGCTACTGAGTCTCACCCGGGTTCTATCAGATACCCCGGGTTCTCTTAGAGGCCCGGGTTCTATTAATTCAGATTGCTCTGACCCGGGTTTTATTGGAGACCCGGGTTCTATTAGAGGTCCGGGTTCTATTAGAGTAAATACGGTAGTTAGAAAAGGTGGGTTTTGGACGTTTTGGGATGAGAAAGTCCGTTTTTCGGCCTGAAGGAGGCCTCAGATGGGAAAACGGAGGGCAGATTCAGAGTCTACGAGAAATTTTGGGTTAGGAAGGTTGTTTCCAGCTCAATCGGAGAGAAAAAGTTCTGATCCCCTGCCTCCTGTCAAACTTCCAACTTTGGTTCTAGGAATGGTAGAAAGTTGTGCAATAGCTCGTTTGAAAGCTAAGAGTGAGAAAAATTCAGTGGACGAAACGGCATGTCTCTACGTTTGTTCGTTGAGGTGTGAGAGTGACTTTAAGATTTTTGACCATCACCGAAAAAACGACAGAGTTAGAATTTTTATGAAAATGGCTCTAGCGGGTGAACGAGGCCTCATATGAGCAAACGGAGACCAGATTTGGAATCAGCATGCAATTCTGCATCTAGAGGGTGAGTTTCAAGTGAATCGGAGAGAAAAAGTCGAAAATATTCTTCACACTGGGTCTCAACAGGGGATTTTTTCGTGAAAATGTTAAATTGTGGCCACCTTTGGCGATGAATAGCGGAGGATTGGAAGTGAATGAAGAGATCGGGTTTCTTATAGGGGCAAGACCGCACTTTTTTCTCTAGGATCCTATCTTTTCAGATGTGTGGAAGGTTTCGTTTCCAAATGAGAGCATGTTTAAAATCGAATTTTTGCGCATTTTCCAAGATTTTGGATACTTTGAAAAAACGACAGTTTTTCAACTCGGCTTCTGGTCATCGTAGAGAGTCGAGGGATAGCTTAAATGAAAGGTCGGAGCGAGAAAACGTGACTGTCAAAATTTGAAGTCAATCGGAGCACTAGAACCGGAGATAGAAGTGTTTAAAGTTTTGGATGATTGAGATTACGTCATCAGCTGATCGCCACAAACTATATAAGTGGAGTCTCTACTTGTGGGAATCAGTTCTCCTCCCGACTTGGTTGGGGTAGGTCGTCTCTCCAGAGCTGCGATGATAGCATTGCTGATATCAGCTAAGGCGTCAGACTTAAAGGTTAGCCAGGAGATGGCCTTAGTCTGCAGACCATAAAAGATTCCAAAACTTTAAAGGCTTGTAACTTTGCTTCTACAAGTCCTTTTGACTTGATTCAAAAAAGGTTCGATAGCTATTGATCAGACCTATCGTGACAGACTACCTATAAAATTTGATAAGTAGTGCTAAAAATTTGAAAAATTTAAATTCATTATTTTTGATGTTTTATAAGGTTTTCAAACCTTCTGATTTCAATGAAGGCATGTATAGGTGTGTACGAGCCAGTCTTCTCATGTATTTCCATGATAAAAGCGGCCTTTCACTGAAAGCGAGCATGGCACGGAGAGTTTTGCTGTAATATTCCAATGACAGGGTGTTCCTTCGGGACGGCGGATGATGCCGTAGTGACAAGTGTGGCAAGGGAGTGTGTCATATTTTAGACCGCCTCTGGGGCAACTCATGTGACTCGGCATTTGACACAGTTCTAAATGTAGCACTTTGAACGCCAATCGGTTGAGTCCTAGCTATCTTGTCATGGATGGCTACTAAACATCTCCACTGCAAAATGCTTGTGAATCACGGCTTGCTATCAAGCACGTTTCATGTCTGGCTATCAAGTCATCTCAACGTGAGGTGGAGACCTTCGATATAATGCTTTCTACGGCGAGGCGTTCCTTTTTGGACGGCGAGCGCTGCCACAGGTGGAAGGAGGGCAAGGGACGGTGTCATACTTTAGACCGAAACCGTTGAGCTGTCGCTTATGTTGGGCATGTGACACCGATCTCAACGGACTCTTTTCAATCGCTCGGTCATGAGTGCTTTAGCTATCTCCCGTAGGTTTTCTTTAAGATTCTCCACCAACGCTGTGAGACTGCCTCTGACCGAGGCTAAATGAAATGGAATGAATTGGAAGGGACATTCATGCGCCCCACGCAACCACAAGCTCATTTCTCTCTTCGCTAGTGAACAAGCTCTTGTGAACGTAGTCAGAAAGTTTATCATGCTTTGCAAAAGCAAAGTTTAGTGTAGTCAAATAGTTTTATCGTGACACACGTTTGTGAAAGTAAAGTTTGATCATCAAAGTTTTATTCGTGAGTGTAGTCAGAAAGTTTATCAAGTTGTACAAAAGTTTTACTGCAGCACAGGCTGATGTATAGCTAGAAAGATGATCATGATGTTTTATGAAACACAAGTTTATGAAATGATTATGTAGTCTGAAAGTTAATGAAACACATCATAAGTCCTAAAGTTCGCCATCCAGGACTCAGGTTTCCTACAACAAGATATAAGGAGGTAGCACTTTATAGAAGTTCACTTTTCACTGAGCATTGTTACAGTGTAGTGATCCTGCATCATAAGTGAGACAGAAGCTGAATTAATGATTCGTCAAAAAAAAGAAAAGAACACAATCATGGAGTTGTCAGAAAGGTACTACTCCACGGCAATCAAGACAGGTGATCCAAGGAAGACTGCCGATTGTCTAGAAACGATTGACTATGTGAAGAAAGCAACAATAGTTAGTCATCAAAGACAATCCAACATGCTAAAAGTGGGAAGATGGTTTGGACCTAAACATAAATATGAGTGAAGAACATCCTTTCTTTAAAGCATGAAGACATACACACTCACGCATACACACAGCACACTGCTTCATTGCCTTTTTCCGTGAATGATCAATGAGCCTTTACGAGGCTACCCATAATGAGGCCTGAAAGTCATTTGCTTTCATGACGGTTCGAAGCCCGCATAACTCAGAGGATGGGTGAAAAATTGATGTAATGAAAGTAAAGTTTATCATGTTGTACAAAAGTTCTACTGCAACACAGGTTGATAAAGTGATAATATAGTCAAATAGTTTTACCGTGACACATGTTAGTGATGAAACTTTTCCGTGGAAAATTATGGAAAAAATTGGAAAATTTTGGAAAATATTGGAAAATTATGGAAAATTTTGAAAGTTTTGATTTTTTTGATGAACCCTTATAATTTGAGCGCTTCCACTGCCGAGGCAGCTGCGTACCAATAAATTGGGTCTAAAACTCTTGATTTCATCATTATTTCGATTAAAGCGATCGTAAGCAATACGATTTCCGTCCGCGGATTTTTGAACATTCCTTTGCCACCAGTGGCGTACTAAATAGTTAGCATTTTTAATTATCACACAGACACCGTTTGGGATAACGTGAATCTTGCTTTACAATAGGGATATAATTTCATGCAATGTGAAAGATCTGGAGCAAAAATAGCGTACTTCATTTTGGAGTTTCCTGGTTGCTAGCTTGAAAGTTAAGCTTTACTATGCAGCGTTGATCATAGTGACGATTATATTATATATACATTAGATATTATTCCATATTATATACATTATTTATATACATTATATTATATTACATATAGTGAAATTATATGTGTTGATGAACATGTGATGAAGTACGAGCATAAGCACAGTCCACGCAGCATTCACGAGCGCCCATATTGGAAGATATACAGACTGTGAACTCGTGTGATATTTGGAAACTAAAGATACCTGTGATGAGTAAAAGAATATCTATGATAGCTTCAAACTTCTGGCGCATTGTCCGATATCTTCGTTGAGCTGCAGGATACACATCCTCCATTTCTAGTTCAGATGGTTAAGATAGTTCCAAATCGATTTCAGATCTACCCAAATGAATTTCAGATATAATCCAGATGAATTGGAGATCTCCAGTTGAATTAAAGATCAATCATTTCAAAGTTTAGCTTGGGACATGCATTCGGAATGATGTCGGAAATTCATTTGGAAAGATCTGAAAAAGACATGGAAAAGGTACAGTTGGTAGCCTACCAAAAGTTAACATACAGGGATGATAGAGAAGTTTTCGGACTTTGAATATTACATAGTCTTTTCAAACGACTATAATAAGTCTCCAAAACAAAGGAAAAAACGTCAATCACCGAAAAATAATTTTCAAAATTTTCCAGTTGCATCACTAACACATGTTTGTGAAAGTAAAGTATTAGATTACACTAAGTCATCAATACTGTCAAAGGTGTACAAGTTATATCAAGCATATTCAACTGAGTGTCCATTCCTCACACTCATCATCATTTGAAATTATTTGAAGATGAAAAGTTGCATTCGTT